>VXBT01001575.1:794-12019 GCA_013400235.1 Oriolus oriolus | reverse complement strand
GCTCTCCAGCAAACCTGGGATGTTTGGGTGGCTCCTTTCGCCCCCTCCCCAGGATCTGGGGCTCCTTTCAGCCCTCTGAGGGGCCTTTATCCCCCTCCCAGCCCTGTGACATTCCCTTGGAAGATTCTCCTCTCCCAGTCTGACTCTCCAGCAAACCTGGGATGTTTGGGGGGGTCCTTTCCCCCCCCTCCCCAGGATCTGGGGGTCCTTTAACCTCTCTGAGGGTCCTTTCCCCTCTCCCAGCTCTGTGACATTCCCCTGGAAGATTCTCCTCTTCCAGTCTGACTCTCCAGAAAACCCGGGATGTTGGGGGTCTCCTTTCCCCCCCTCCCCAGGATTTGGGGGGTCTTTAACCCCCCCCAACCCCTCCCAACCCCCAGGCAGCCCCTCCCGCTCCAGCACCACCCCGCTGCCCTCCCCCTCTCCCCCAGAACCCCAAACCCTCCCCGCACGGGAGCTCAGCCAGGCGGGGACAGCGCGGGGGGAGCGCTCGGTGGCCTCGGAACCGCGCCCGGAGCGGCCCCGGCGAGCAGGCGGCGGGGCCGGGCGGCGGAGCGGCCCCCGCGGGTGACGGGTCCGTGCCGGATGAGTTATATAACCCGCGCCGAGCCCGAGTCAGCCGCAATGAGCCGCCTGTGAAATCTCGCACCGATCTGTGTCAGCGCCCTAATCGCGGCCGACAGCCGGGCTCTGCGGCTGCTCGCAGACGATAATATTCATGTCAGGAGGCATCAAGCGCGGGATGCGCCTTTCAAAGCGGGGATTACGCTCCTCGCCGCCGAGAAGGAAGCGGCCCTAATCTCCCGCTGCCGCATCCCGGGCGCTGCCGGGGGCCCGCGGGGCGCGGCCGTGCGGGGAAAAGCAGCGGGGTGCGGCTTGTGCCGCCCTTATCCCGCTCCAAACGCCATCCCCCGGCTCGCTTTGCGCCCCGTTCCCGCACCCCGCGTCCCCTCCCCGCATCCCCGGCCGGCGGCACCGAGCCGGGGCCGATCCAGGCGCGGCCGCCGGGCTCCCTTTGTAATCCCCGCGGCTTCTCCCCGGCTGCGGGTGCCGCTGCCGAGCCGGAATGGATCAGCACGCGTTCCGCTCCCGTCGGGGCCGCGGGGGGAGGCCGAGCTGTCAGGCAGCGCGAACGAACCCGCTCCGGCGGCCGAGGGAGGCCGAGGCTCCGGGGGCATGAGAGAGCCCCGCTGCAGGCGGGCGGAGGCGCCGGGCCCGCTCCGGGATGGGGAAAAGCCCTCGAGGATCCCGTTTTTTCTTTGGCGTTCGCCATTTTCACAGCTCACGAGGGGCTGGCGATGCCTTTGGGGCCGGCGGGGCTTTCCTGCCGTCCCAAAGGGTGGCTGTGGGGTCACTCCCGCCGTCCCTGCTGGTGGCACCTCAGCTGGGAGCTGCTTTTCACCCCAAATCCCAGCTCTGGGACTCGCAGCCGGGGGCACTGAGGAGCTGGGGAGGCATTAAAAGCCCAGTGGGGGGGTTCAGGCTGATTTTGGGCTTCCTGGGCTGTGGCGATGAGGGGGTTTGGCGTTTTCCCCCCCAGTTTTCCAAAGGAAACCGCTCCCAGCACGGGCAAAACGCGGTTTGCCACGGCCCGGGAGGGTTTGTTTGAAGCCGTCTCCTCTTGCGCTTGGATCTCTGCTCTCGAAATCCTGGAATTCCCAATCCCGGCCCTGCCGGACGCAGCGGAGAGGGGGAAAGCTGTGGGATTGTTGGGATTGTTGGGATTGTTGGGAGTGGGGGGATGTGGAGACGCAGCAACAGCCGCGGGAAAACGGAGCGAGAACAGCGCGGATCCCCCCGAGGGGGATTTGGGATCGATATTCCAGGAGGAAGAAGCGCGGCAGCCCTGGAAATGAGTCAGGGGAGCGCTCAGACAGGGCAGGAGGAGGGGCCGGGCCCGGCCCTAACGGGGCTTTGGGGACTGAAAAGGGATGGGGGCTGCAATTATGGGATGTGGGTGAAAGCATAATGGGAGGGGCACCGCGCTCCCCGGGGAAAACGGGAATCGGCTCCTCGGGAATGGGCCTGGAAGGGGGAAAGCCCGGCGGCGGAGCCTGGGGATGGGAATGTTGAGACAGCTCTGCTGTTTCCTGCGGGATCAGGTGATTCCGCTTCCTTTCCCGGGCCCTCCTCATCCCCACGGAGCACTGGGGGCTCCATCCGTGGGATACCCAAACCTCGGACACGGCGGTGTCCCAGGCCAGGCTGGACGGGGCTTGGAGCGACCTGGGATGGAGGGAGGTGTCCCTGCCCGTGGGATTGCAGGTCCGTGCTGTGATTCCGTGATCCTATTCCCCATTTTCCCCATTTTCCCCATTTTTTTCCCCATTTTCCCTTGGCGCTGGGGGCTGCGTGCTCAGCGAGCGGCGCGAGGATGATGAGAACACGAATTCCATTGGCGCGGGGCCAGGAGAGCCGGGCTAATTGGAAACAGACGCGAGCCTGGGGTGTCCACGAGCCAGGAATGATGGAAAAGTGCATCTGTGAGTCAGTGATGGGGTTTGTAACTCGATTACTGCGGGTGCTGATGCACAGACCCATCCCGACACCCCCGGCTCCCTCAGGAGCAGATCCGCAAGGAGAAACCCAGAGCTGCCCTTCCCGCCCGGCCAGGCTGCTCCATCCCGGTCCTGGTTCCAATGGGATCAGCATTCCATGGCCTGCTCACTCCGCTCCCTTCCCTGGGCGCTCTTCATCCCAAAAGGGAACGAATAAAACCCAGAGCTGCCCTTCCCGCCCGGCCAGGCTGCTCCATCCCGGTCCTGGTTCCAATGGGATCAGCATTCCATGGCCTGCTCACTCCGCTCCCTTCCCTGGGCGCTCCTCACCCCAAAACAGAACCCAGGGCGCTCCAAACCTCGCTCGGGCTGTCTCCCACTTTCCCTGGTTCTCATTGTCCCAGGAACAGCTGGAGCAGGAGCGAGGTCGCTGCTGAGCCCTGCGGGATGCGGGGCAGAGCCCGAGGGGTCGGGAGCTGCGGCCGCGCTCCATAAATCCCGCGGAGACGATGGATTTGCTCCGTCTCCATCATTGCTTCCTTATGCACGAGCGCCCAGCGGCGCTGGGGCCGTGAATCATCTCCCGGCTGGGTCAGCAGGATCGGGAGCTGCTCCACGGATCAGCCTCTCTTCCTCCCAGGAAATCTGGGATCGGCGATTTTGGAGCCCCACGCCTCGGGAATTCGGGGCAATGGGTTCCCCCCCACGCTGGGGCAGAGCCTCAGATCCTTCAGGCTCCAAACATCCCGGGATCCCCCCCGGAAGGGCTGGGGGCCGAGGAGATCCAGGGAAAAGGCTCCATCCTGAAGCTGCCGCCGCTCCCACTCCTTCCACACCCCGATGTTTCTCCCGGGCTGTGCCCAGCTCCTCCTCTCCTCATCATCCCCCCAGTGCTGATTTTACGGCACCGCGACCCCGTCCTGTGCCGAGCTGGGGAGGTTTTCCCGGCCTGAACCCAGAGTGAGGGGCAGGATGCGGCTGGAACTGCCCCATCCCACCCCACGCATCCGTCCCCTCCATAACCCCACACCTGCCTCCCCCCAAACCCTCTTCTTCCTCCTGTTCTTCCCCATTTTTTCTTAAACCCTCCCCTCCGGTGCAGCCCCGGGTTGGGAAACGCCGGGTCCTGGCATTCCAGAGTCCTGGAGGAGCCGCGAGGGAGGGCACGGGGGGTGCCAGACGTGCCCTGGGCAGCCCCTCCCCAGCCCGACCCCGCTCGGGGCGCTGGGGCGGCGGCGGCGGCGGCGAGTTTTAATTAAAAATGAGAACTAAAATGGGAACGAAGCGCTGCCCGCAGCTCCGGGACACAGCGGCTCCGTGGCCAGGTGGCAGCTCGGCTGGCAGGGCTGGAATTCAGATGCCGATGTTGTTCTTTCCCTGGCATGGAGCGGCTCCTTCCTCCCCCTCCTCCTCCTCCTCCTCCTCCTCCTTCCTCCCCCTCCTCCTCCTCCTCCTGCTGCTGCCCTCTCAGCACCGCCGTGCCCGCAGGGACACCCAGCGCTTCCATCCCGCCCTTCCCAGGACCCTGGATCTCCCCACGGACCCCTGGATCCCATCGCTCCACGCTGGAATCTTCCTGCCGCTGTCAGCCCAAGCGCTCATTAAGCGCCGTGTCCCCGCTGCAATAATTAACGACTCCCGCTCCTAACGAGCGCTTGGCCCTGCCCTCGCCGGGGCCCGGCTGCTCCCGCGGCCGCTCCCACGGAGCTGTTCCTGCCCCTCTTCCCCGGGGAGATTTTGCTCCCGATCCCAGCTGCGGGATTTAAAGGGACGCTGATGCTGCCGCCGCCCCTTCCCCGGAGCTCCAGCGGGATGAGCGGCAGGGAAAGGGCTCCGTGATTCCCTGGGAGCGGGTTTGGGTGCGCCGGGAGGAGGTGGGGTTGTTAATCCGGACATGCCGGGGGGATCCTGTGCTGATCCAGCCGGATCTCCGGAGCCCCTTAAGGAATTCCATTGATTGCCGTCACTAAAAGGTGGAGAAGAGCAGGACGCGGGGAAACCCACGGGAGCAGCCGTGCCCGCCCTTCCCAAGGAAAAGGGTCTTGCTGGAAGTTAGGGGTGCCCAAAGGAAAATCCCTCTTGGGGGAGGATCTGTGTCCGAACGAGTCCCTGACGCCGTGAATCCCTGAAATCCCTGAAATCGGGCTGGGCCTGCCGAGGGATCCCGAGGCTCCGGCTCCCGCTTCCCGGGAAGAACAGAACCCATCCCTCCCTTCCACAGCAGCTCTGTGGGACGCGGCTGCCACGACCCCAGGAGGAAAAGCTGCTCTGAACCCCCATTAAGGCCTCTCCCCGTGATTCCCACGGCACAATTCCCGTGCTGGGTGCCAAAGTGCTCCCAAAAGCTTTGGGAATCCGTGAGTCCAGCGGGGAAACGCCTCCCTGGGCAGGGCAGGAAGGAAAGCGATCCGGCTTTTATGGGAATGTCGATCCAGGGAATCTCAGCAGGGAGCTGAGAGGGGCAGGGAGAGCTTTCAGCATCCCCTGGGATGCCGGTGGGATCTGCCGGGACAGCAGCTCCGGCTGGGGACAAACCCTTCCTCAATTAACTCGGGAACAAAACCTTCCTTAATTAACTTTTATCAGCGCATTTCTCCTCCCTGCGATATTCCCCCTCATCCCTTGGGATCTCCCCGCTCTCCGGAGCCGCCACATCCCTGTCCCTGCCCCCGGGGGACACCGGGATGTCCCCAGGGGGAGCACACAGGGTTTATTTTCACCAAAAGCCGCCCGTGCTCACCCCGGGCCGCGCTCCTGCCGCCATCCCGGCAGGGAACGTCCCCTTCCCTCATGCCCGAGCGCTCCGGAGCGGCGGCAGAGTGCGGCAGGGATCATTCCCGAGGCGGGCTGAGCCATCTGGATGGGACGGGCCCTCCTGGCACGGCACGGGGGCTGTTAACACGCAGCATATGCTCGCTTGGAAATTAATAATAATTCTCGGCTCTCACCAGCTGCTGGCGAGCGGCTCCCGCTCCGCGGGGAGCAGCGGGGTGGAAATTCCGCCGCTCCCCGGCTTCGGCGAGGCGGATCCCGGGAAAGGCGGCGGTTCCGCGGGGTGACGCTCCCAGAGCGGGCACGGGAGGGCACAGGGATCCCCCCGGGAATGCTGGGCAGGGGCACGGAGGGAGCAGATCCCACCCGGGTGGGAAGGGCAGCGCTAAAACCCTGGAATGGTTGGGGTGGGAAGGGGCTTAAAGCTCATCCCGTTCCAACCCAGGGCATCCCAGGGTTTTGTTTTCCCGTCCGGCTGTAGGTGCTGCAGGGACAGTCCCAGACACCGGGAATGGGTGAGGTGGGATTTTGGGAAAGAATTCCTGGCTGGGATGGAATTCCCGGAGGAGCTGTGGCTGCCCCTGGATCCCTGGAACACCTCCAGGGACAGAGGGTTGGGATCAGCCTGGGAATTGCTCCCAGTACGAGCAGGGATCGGGATGCTCCGGGGTGGAATCAGACTGGGAATTCCCTCCCAGAAGGAGCAGGGGTCAGGGATCCTCCAGGCCACGCTGGGATAACCCGGGATGGCAGGAGGTGTCCCTGCCCACGGAAGGGGCGGGAACGGGTGGGATTTAAGGTCCCTTCCATGCCCAGGGACATCTCCCGCCACCCCAGGGTGCTCCAACCCGGCCTCGGACACTTCCAGGGATGATGGGGCAGCTTCTTCGGGAAGCCAGGGCCCGTCCACGCTGCAGAATTCCCGTCGTTCCCAGCAGTGCCGAGGGTGGAACTGCGCCTTCTCTCGCCGCCCGGGCAGGTGGGTGTGCGGATATTTATATTTTCCCGATAAAATCCGCCTGCAGAGGAGCTCGGGGAGCGCGTGGAGCGTTGTTCCGGTTCGAGCGCAAGGAGCACACGGAACATCCACTTCCACGGGGACTCGGGAGAGAGGAGGGCTGGGAAAACGCCGGGATTCCAGCCAGGCTTTGAAACACATCCTGCCCTGAGGCAGGGGGAGCGGGGAGGGCTCCGGGATTCGGGATAGGGACACGTCCTCTCTTCACCGTCAGGGTCCGGATGGTCCCGTTGACGGGATTCCCGTGATGGGAATGCTGGATATGGATCCAAAGGGCTCCAGTGTTTTTCCAGGGCGGTCCCAACACAGTTGTAGCCTCCATCAAAAATCCCCCACTGGAATTTGCCACGGGGGGATTTGGGGGCTCACGGGGTGGGGTGGGGTCCCTTCCCCTGCTCCCGCCAACCCCCAGCCCAGCCGGGCTGCAGAATTCCATACAAAATGTGGATCTAGCAGCAGAACCAGCTGGAAATTGCTTTTCCAGAAGCTTTTCCACACCCTTGGCATGAGCCCTCGCCGTCTCCTCCAGGCCCCGGCAGCAAATCCGGCTGCTCCGTCGATCCCGGTTTTCCCCTGTCCGCTCTCCTGTCCCATCCCACGGGATCTCACGTCGGGATCTCATCCCAGTGGGAGAGCCCGGCCGTGCCCTCCCGCCTCCCTCGATCCCACAGATTCCCCCCAAACCTTCCCTCCATCCCAAATCCCTCAGCGGGAATTTGGTGCTGTGGGATTTGGGATGCGCCCCCTGCAGCAGCATCTGTGGAGGGGCTTTTCCCAAAAAAAAAGGTAATCAAAAATATTCCCAGGTATTTATATGGGTGGGAAGGAGAGGGGAGACAGAGGGCTGGGATCAGCCTGGGAACTGCCGCCAGAGTGAGCAGGGATTGGGATGCTCCGGGCTGGGATCAGACTGGGAATTCACTCCCAGCAGGGACAGGGGTCAGGAATGCTCCAGGGTGGGATCAGACTGGGAATTTGCTCCCAGAATGAGCAGGGATTGGGATGCTCCAGGCTGGGATCGGCCTGGAAATTGCTCCCGGAACAGGCAGGGGTCAGGGATTCTCCAGGCTGGAATTAGACTGGGAATTCACCCCCAGCATGAGCAGGGACTGGGATGCTCCGGGCTGGGATCAGACTGGGAATTTGCTCCCAGAATGAGCAGGGATTGGGATGCTCCAGGCTGGGATCGGCCTGGAAATTGCTCCCAGAACAGGCAGGGGTCAGGGATGCTCCAGGCTGGGATCAGACTGGGAATTCACCCCCAGCACGGATGGGGTCAGGGGTGCTCCGGGCTGGCCGAGGCGCCCGGGATCGATGCCCAGCACGCCGCCCCCGGCCGATCCGCGGGCAGCAGAGGCCGCGGGATCAATGCGGGATGAAGGAATTACGGCTGCGGACGCGCGGCTTTCACGGCTCCCTTCCCACCAAGGCCCGGCCTTGCGGACTCCTGGCCATCGCCAATTAATTCCCAGGGCAGGCAGGAGCCCGGCAGCCCTGAACTGGTTTTTTTCCCGTGTCTGGAACGCTGCAGTTCCCAGGAATGACCCATCCGGGAATCCTCAAACCACCCAAAGGGCCAGGAAAAGCAGGACGGGCGGATTCAGCACTCGGCCGCCTCCTCACCTCCGTCCATCCCGCACCCCGAGGAGCTCCAGGAGCGAGGCGGGCGGACACAATCCAGACCTTCCCAATTAGCCAATCTTTCCCTGCGCGAAGGGCCCGGCTCCCGCCGGCTCTGGGAATGGGATTCCCATCCATCCCGGCCTGATGAGCTCCTCGTCGCTCGGCCCCGCTAATGCTCGCCCCTAATGCCATTAGGGGCTCCTCGGCGCGGCCCTAATGCAGTTTCCAGCTCCTGCTGGCGCCTGGGATTCGGCCGGAGCGGGAGAGCGAGCGCATCCCTAATCCGAGCAGACAGTAATGGGAAAACGAGCTGCCGCGGCGAGGCGCAGGGAAAACGGGGAAAACGCCCGGGAACGGCGTCTCCAGGCCTCGGGAAGCGTCCCTGTCCCGGTTCTCAGCGGGTTTGCTCCCTGTTTTCCCCGTCGTGGAGATTCCTGCGCCCTTCTTTCCGTGCCTTGACCATGCAAGGCTTCCCAGACCAGTTTTCCCTTGGGATAATCCCGGTTTTCTCCGCAGGGCTGCATCCCTGCTCCGTTCCTGATCCCAATTTCCCCATCCTCTCCATCCCTGAGAATTCCATGCCCCACTTTCCTCGCTCAGCCTGGACCATCCCACCCTTCCCTTGGGATCATCCTGGTTTTCTCCACAGGGCTGCATCCCTGCTCTGTTCCCGATCCCAGTTTCTCCATCCTCNTTTCTCCACAGGGCTGCATCCCTGCTCTGTTCCCGATCCCAGTTTCTCCATCCTCTCCATCCCAGAGAATTCCATGCCCCACTTTCCTCGCTCAGCCTGGACCATCCCACCCTTCCCTTGGGATCATCCTGGTTTTCTCCACAGGGCTGCATCCCTGCTCTGTTCCCGATCCCAGTTTCTCATCCCAGGGATCCCCACACCCCTCATTCCTCATTCTGCCACTCCAACCCTTCCCATCCCAGCTTTCCCTTGGGATGCTGCTCCGGGCCCTTCTCCATCCCGGGACGCAGCTCCGCTCCTGATCCACGCAGCCCCGCAGAGCTGGGAACAAATCCCTGTTTTGCTGATCCCCGCTCCCGGATTTCTGACGGTGGAGCTCCACGAGGACCTTCACTCCCGGATCCGATTCCGTCTCTCCGTTTGTCTGGAGCTTTCCGCTCTTCCCTCCCTCTTTTCCATTGATTTTTTTCCCAGCCCAGCCCCTCGCTGAGCCCTTCCGAGGGTTTTTCCAGCTTGGAATCCTCCTCATCCAAACTTAATCCTCCCGGCCAGGCCCCCTTTTCCACCCTAAGCCTCATCCACGGGGATGGGGCAGGCAGGGGATGCAATTCCAGCAGGAAAATTCCCGGGATTTCCCCTCCAGTCCCTGCTGCCGCCTCTAAAACCCGATCGGTGCCGTTCCCAGCGATCCCTGGCTGCCCACTGTGGATCCCACGGGATTGGGAAGCGAAGCCTGGGAAGCGTTTCCGTGTTTTTATAGGGCCATTCCCAGCGATCCCTCATTAGCCCAGCTTCCCACAGGATTGGGAACTGAAGACTGGGAAGTCTTTCCATGTTTTTATGGGGCCATTCCCAGCGATCCCTCATTAGCCCAGCTTCCCATAGGATTGGGAACTGAAGTCTGGGAAGCTTTTCCATGGTTTTTCCCAGCAATCTCTCACTAGCCTAACTTCCCCCAGGATTGGGAATTGAAGTCTGGGAAGGTTTCCATGTTTTTATGGGGCCATTCCCAGCGATCCCTCGTTAGCCTGGCTTCCCCCAGGACTGGGAACGGAAGTCTGGGAAGCGTTTCCATTCCTTCGGACAACGCAGGGAAGCAGCGGAAGGAGCCGGGATGCGGCGGGAAGCTGGGCTGGAGGAGGGAGGGCTGCGTTAACTCTGATCAATAATTAATAACCCCCTAATGAGCGTTAATTAATTAATAATGGCATGTGCTCAGGCGATCGATTCCCGATGAGTGCCAGGAGTCCCCGGCTCGGGAATGCTCCTGGGTTGAGCCTGGAGATGGGAACCAGCCCAGGGCACGGACAGGGCCCATCCCGCTTTTCCATAGGAACGGGGCTGGGAGAGGACGGGAAGCGCCTCCCATCCCCCAGCGCATCCCAAACCCCTTCCAAGTGAATTTCCCTCGGTCCCGTGTGGAAAATTGTGCCGGAAACTTGGGGTTTTCCTTTATTTTGGCCCAGTTTTAGGTGTTTTTCCCAGCTGGTGCGGGATCCCACCCGCGCATTCCCTTCCATCCCGCCCGGGATGCAGCGATGGATACGGAGCTTTAATCAGCGTCTCTCATTAAAAGCACTTAATTTGCCTTATTAAAACCCGGCGCTTCGGGTTCGCGGGATCCAGGAAACGAACCGGAGCACCTGAGCGCTCCCTCTGACTGGGAGAGGCTATAAATAATCCACGGAATGTCCGCGCTTTCCATGGAAAACCCGACGGGACGGCGGGGAGCCGGGATGCCGAGGGGTCCGCGGGGTGGGGAGGGAGCCGGGGGGTCCGAGGGGTCCGTGGAGGGTCCCAGCAGGATCCAAGTGCCAGGGAAACACCCACGGGGAATTGGGATGGGTGCGGTCGAGGGGCTGGATGTGTCCAAGGAAAGGCTGGAGGGGGTTGGGAAGAGGAGGAGGAGGAGGAGGAGGAGGAAAAGGAGGATGACCCAGAGGCTGTGCGCTGGTTTGTACTGGTTTGTACTGGTTTGCACTGGTTTGTACTGGGAGAACTGGAGCCAGCTGTGAAAATCTCCATGAAAACAAAGCCCGGCATTCTACCTGGAATCCGGAGGGGCTGGAAAGGGGGGGGCATAAAGGGAATTAAACCCAAAAATGCGGCCGGAACAGCGGGAATGTGTGGGACTGCTGAGCGAGGAGCCGGAGGGACCCCCGGACAGGGAAGGACCTGGCCATGCCGGGGCACTGGAGCGTACTGGGAGCACTGGGAGCTGTGTGTGGTGGGCACGGCGGGTCTGGGCTGTGGGATCTGAATCCCTGGGAATGAGCAGTGTCCATCCCATGGGGTGGGCTGTCCATCCCAGGGGATTCGGGATGTCCATCCCTGGGAATGAGCAGTGTCCATCTGCATCCCATGGGCTGGGATGTCCATCCCTGGGGGATTTGGGGTGTCCATCCCTGGGGGATTTGGGGTGTCCATCCCCGGGGGATTTGGGGTGTCCATCCCTGGGGAATTTGGGGTGTCCATCCCTGGGAATGAGCACTGTCCATCCCTGGGGATTCAGGATGTTCATCCCCAGGGCAGTGCCGACCATCCCAGGGCCATTCCCGCTCCAGCCGCCTCTGGAAGTGCCTCCCGGGGGATGTGCGGGGCACAGCCACTGCTCCCGGGG
>VXBT01001573.1:221194-394545 GCA_013400235.1 Oriolus oriolus | reverse complement strand
AAATCCAAAAACAAAGCAACAGGCTTGAGTAAGAGAACAGGTTTTTACAGGCAGTATAGGTCATGTAAAGGTTGTGTCATTGTGAAAGCATGCATGTCGAACAGAAGTTTACATTATTTTTAAAATATACAATTTTAAACAGGTTCATATGCTGCCCCTTGACTTCTTGCTTTTCAGAAAAGGTATATGAGCTCACCTGCTGGGAAAATGAGTATTTCTAATTCGATGTTCCTTATTCTGTTTGGAAAGTGGCCAGATCTGCTGCTTTGCTTACAAATATATTATCACAAGCATCCACATTTTTACTGAACATTAAACATTTCTGCAGTACCCTTGTCTAGCAGCACATCACTGCTTTCCAGCTACATATATTGTGTGCGTTTCCTTCACTGTAACTCCTTGTGTTATCATTTACCCTTTAGAACCTTTTCTTCTTTTTAGAAAGGGAATGAGAGCTGAACCCTTTGAGTGTGTCTAAGGATAATCTTCTGTGCCCTCAGGGCGGAGTTAAGGAGCTCTGTGTTGGAGCTGCCACAGCCCTCCACTGCACAAGTACTGAAATACTCAGGGAAGTATACAAATTCACCCTGCTTTTATACTGATAATTATGTGTGGTTTATACATTTAAACATTCAGAAGAGAAAGCTCTAAAATAAAAAATGTAAGTTTAACTTCTGTCTCTTTTAGGAAATTAGCAGTCATTTGAACTGCTTCTGAGACTTGATACTGCTGCATATCTGCTGTCCAGTGGAAATGAAGCCCTTATTAAATCTTAACTTACAAACTTTTTCTCTATAATAAAAACCTTTCACTGTAGGCAACTTAATGTTAGCAATTTGTAAGGGAAGATAATAAGTCCTAACTAAATTTAAGTAATGATTTCCAAAGTAGAGCCATAAATCTACTGTGGTTGAAGTTCATAAGGTCTCAGAGGAAAGGAAACTTACAGCCATTGAAATGAATAATCCACAAACTGCCAGTAATTAAAACTGTTATTAAGACTGGTAATTTCTTTGATAGAAGCCTTTGAATTTATTCATTACAACAAATGAATGGTAAGCTAATACAGCAGTTCATACACAAGAAGTTTTAGCATATCAAATGATTTTATTTCTCTTTCCTCTAGCTCTCTCAATTATTGTAAATATTTAGTGTTTTAATCCTCAGGATATAATATAAATCAAAACCTAGATTTCATGAATTTTTCACCCCAGAAAATAAAGTTGTACAGAATTTCACTAACAGGACTTGACAGATAGCAAATTATGTTCCACTCTTAGCTTGGACTGAAATTTTCTCTGCAAAGAATTTACCTTTTGCCGTAAGCACCACATCTGTATTGTCGTTTCAAAAGACTTAACTCTGCTTCTGTTTCAGGACAATGAAAGCTTTAACTTTGCTTTCACTGAACTAAATTGTGAGTTAGTATTAACTCCAGCTGAGGGAGTAATTGATCATTTTCTAGTCCAGGTCCGTTCTTGTGTTATAACACTGGAGATCAACAAGGGAACATTCAGGACCTTTTCATATGTGGTGTTGGGCAAAAGTAGGAAGTTTTTTCCACAGATTTGGACGTGGTATCTAGAGCAGTGAATTAAAAGTGAAGAGGCAGGGAGCCAGGCACATGGAGGCTGCCTATGACTGTGCTGGGGAGTTCTTCAAACGTCCAGTCCAGGGCATCTGCTTCCAGAAAGCCCTTGGGAAATGGTTCCTGACATGTTATTGCTCTGAAACTATTCTCAGGTACAATTTTAGTACAGTGCTAGGGTCAGAAATACACCAGGACCCATCCTGACAGTTTATATAAATTACCATTGCATTTTTTTAAGAGTGGAGAAGTAGCCAATGTGTCACTTGTCTTTGCTATAGGAGGACTTGAACCCATTTCATAGACGATAAAAAGCAGTTTCTATTTTATGATCTCCTAGAATTTGTCCTAAATTTCCAGGGGTTTTGTCTGACTTTTGTTGGCCCAGCAAAATTGTCTGTATTAGTAGTCCTGATAATACTGATCTAGCATCAACAGATTGTTAGACCTGCTGAAGCTCCCTTTGGTAGACTTGCCCTCAGGCAGATTAGTCCTTTGCTGAGGCATAATTTCTGACAAAAGCAAGGAATTGTTCATGTCCAGATTTGCACTTTCCTGTAATAAAGCTGGGGTTTTGGCTAGTTTGACGGTGTTTAGCAAACACTGCAAAGACCATTCAGGCAATTTCAAGCCCAAATTGCTCACAGTGCTGTCTCTTTTCTACAGAGACTGATTAATCTGGTTTAGATTACCTGATGTCTTTGAAGGGCTGAATGAGTCCCACTGCTTTTCAGGTGTGCATCTTCCAGCTGTATCAGCTGGGTGCAGACCTGCTCTGCACTCCAATGAATTGCCATAACCAGCAGGAGGTAATCCTCACAGGATTACAACTCCTGTTTCCTCCACTTCTGATCTTTTGGGACCTCATAGTTTGTTGGATCTTATTTTTTGCATTTGGCATCATGTTATTTATTCCAGCCAAACAGCTGTGCCATTATGACTTAGGACAATACAAGTTTCACAGTGAGTCCAGCCGGCATTTGCTTTTAAAACCGTAAAGGCACTTCAAAGTCCCAGCCAGAATTCGTCCTTAAAATTATTTCCAATCTTGACTTAATCCCTCTATTAGACCTGGACTCTATAGACTTTCTCTAATCTGGAACAGGCTGAAAAACTTACCACATCCGATCAGCAGAAATTTGCTTTCAATGTTAAAACACCCTCAATTTTCCTTAAAATTCTGAAGGAGTGAAACTGAACATCATTGAGCCTGTGTGTAGCTGACAAGACAATCCTAGTAACAGCTTCGTGGTCTCTTCAAACGTTTCAGATCTTTCACACTCAGTTATATCCTGAACTTTTCCACATAGGGGTTTGAAGGGCCTTGGGGACCATATTTAGCCATGTGTTAAAATATTGAAAATAGTTTAGGTTCAGGGAGAAGGTTTCAGTCCCCTTTCTTTTTGCTTGTGTAGATATTGATGCACATGAAATTATTCCAGTGTTCTTCACAGGAATGGTCCTGACTGAGATGTTAGAACAGTACTGAAATAAATTCTGCTTTGCTTCACACGTTTCTTGCTTAAGAATTAATCTGTTAGGTATTGTTGACTAGGGAACAAAAGAAAGGCAAACTTTCAAAATTACTTTAACTGCCTAGCTCAAAACTTTGCAAAAACACAGCATCCCTGTAGAAATTTCAAGCTTCCTCTGAGAATCGTGACAGGATTATGCCATATTCAGTCAATAGTTTGCCTCATCGCTTCCAAGGCCTTCATGCCCAGCTCAGCAAGACCTTGATGTTACAAAGTCCTTTGAATTTTACCTAAAGGGAACTAAAGCCCTTTCACACTACAGTCTTGCTTTTTGTTTCATTTGACATTACTCAATAGGTTTTGCTATGTCTAAATTAGAACAGTGTCTAATAGCTGTCTGATTGCATTCATCATTGCTACAGCTTGACAGGTCTGCAGCATGAAGGTCACATCAAATCCCAGTTCACATAAGGCAAAGTCCTGATTTATTTCTGTCCAGAGCTCTTGTGAGGCAACTGCGGCCCCCTGGACTTCTTTACACATAAATACTATGGATTATTGATTAGAATCAGACTTCTGGATGTAAGAGCTAGGATTTACTCAGCTGAAGTCTTGGGGTACTCACTTTGCTGTATATTGATAGGGGTTTTTTTATTTCTTCTTTAGAGGATGAATATTCAAATATTTTTTGGTTGTGTTTTTATACCATGTATTTATTTAAAATCCATTATAAGTTTATCATTACTGATTGACTTTAGGTTAGTGATAAGCCCTTCCAAGAATGTTTCATTTTAAATATTTAGTAGGGTATTACCTTATGGTGATACAAATGTGATTTCATTAAAAAAATCATATATGATACACATGAAAGGGAATTTAGACATACAAATAAATATTTGCACATCCTTTTCTGCAGAGACTGAAGAAGTGGTTTTCTCAGTGATAGGTAAACCTGTATGTTTTGTATAGATAAGAGATTCAGAAATACTATGCGGCTCACATTTGTGTTTGGTAATCTCCATTTACCTTTTTCTAGAACAGCACTGTTTTTATCTTTTTAAATGTTGACATGCTGTCATGGAGCACATCCAGGCCCTCATTAAAGTGCGAAATTGAGGTGACATCATGTAGTCAGCTAGATTTCCCTTCCTGGCTGATGGCACAGAGCTGTGGAACTGCCATTAGAGACTCTGAGAGTGATGAGTAGAAAAGGGGTGTCTGTTTAAGGCACACTGAGCAGTCTCTTAATGCCAAAACATATTTAAAACACTGCAGCTGACGAAAATTAAAATACTCCACAGGCTGCTCTGAATTATGCCGTAAGATAAATTAGCCTCCGTTTGGCTCTAGAGGTTAGGGGTGGAAGGGGCAAAGACTGTACCTCTTAATCCCTCTTCCATGCTCTGTATCTCTTCATTCCCACTCCTCCTGAGATCTTCATACATTGTGTGATGCACAAATGTTAATATATGTCACTGTTGGAAAAACTGCATGTGAAATACGGATAAATGAAAAACACTGAACACAGGCCCTGCAGCTATCACCGTCAGTTGGATTTCACAGAGGATCTTGAGTGATAGGTCAGCCAAAATTCTTCTTAAGGGCAAGGATCTTGTCAACATCAAGTGTACTGTCAGTCCAGCTATTTACATTTGTTATTATTTCTCAAAAGTCAGGGAGTTGAAGACGTTTTCCTCTGATTTTACTTAGGCAAACTTGTTCTCCCTGAGTTGTCAAAGGACACTACAGCAAGTTGTGCGTTTGCTTCATCTGCTTCTTTAACTATCCTGAGATGATATTTGGGAAGCTGTGTTCATGGAACACCACTCCATGGCTGAGAGAACTAATGTTCCTGTCAAAACTGCCTATACTTACCTCTGGATCGTATCTATCTTTATCAGGTCTTTGACACTGCTCCAAAAGGATTAATGGGAATAGCCCGAGAACTGCCATCTCTTCATGTGTGCTCACAGACCCTCCAACCCTTTAGGTATTCCCAAGATCATTATACATATTGGACAGTCATGTCCTTGCAGGCCAACATGGGCAAGGACAGAGCACATTTTTTACGTGCTCTAGCAATTTTTCAGTGGTCTCATGGTTCTGAGAAGCAGCACCTGACCTGTGTGTCTAGCATATGTGGCAAGGGTCTGTTTTTGTCAATTTCATCCTCGTCACCAATTCTTGGTTAAATTTTTGTCTGTTTCTAGTTTCTTCCATGTATCTGTTCCTTCCAGGGAGTATAGCACTCTACTAGTAAAATGACCGTGTTTTTTGCCTGAAGAGGGGCCATTTACTCTTGGAAGATATGCATTCATCTCTTCTGTCTTTGGATGCCTCCCCACGTACTGTATGAATATTACTCTCTGTGAGATCTCTCTGATTACAGCTGTGTCTCAGCACAGCCCCTTTGTTCTGTGTCATTCCTTGTGTCAGTGAGATGCTGGTAACTGCAGCTCCCTCAGTGCAACCCATCCCTTTTCTGACCTTCTTTGTCAGGAAAATATTGGCCACAGTCCGGCACATGTAGCTCGGTGCCTGGGTTGAGGCATGGTGATCAGTGTGCCAATAGGTCTGGCCCTCAGAGTTTGCAGGTTAAAGAAAACCTGACATGAAAAATAGCTCTGCTGGTAGTGCGTGTCTTCAATGTTCTCTATTTTTTTTTTCAATCCTTGTCTCCTCATCCTGTGCAACTACCATCACATTTCCTACTGAAACTATCCCCATTTGGTCTTCTCTGTTCACTAGCTACAAATGATTACTTCAGCTGCTGGGCTTATGATCTACCCTCCTGTCCAGCAAAACCCTACTTCCTTCAAAATTGAGAGAGTTAATTTCTGAGCACTGAACTCAGATTTATCATAACTGTCACAAGAGAATATTACAGACCACATAAACTGCAGATTGCATCCTAACAATAAAACCATTTATTAACAATGTTATTTCTAATATAGATCTCCAGGCCCTAAAGTTTTCTTTAAAAATGGTTGTACTGCTAAAGCAGAATAATGATGTGAGAGCTGGTACTTAAATGGCATTCTCTGGCTTCTTGTGCAACCTTGAGGGCCACTAACGGGTGGACTCTAATAGCTTGTTTTCCGGCAAGCCAGGTAAATAAGCCAAGTTAATTAAAGAAAAGGAAAAAGAAACAGGCTGTACCTAGCACACGGAAATTGCTAATCTAAACTGTTTAAATGGGCAATGTTTTATGGGCATTTATCTTGAGGATGAGACTTCAGTCTCTTGAATAACATATACATTAATATATTCCATAAAAGACTTTGTGGGAGGCAGATCTTGTATTTTTTCGTCTTATATAATACATACATGAATGTTGAGTGAACCATTTAAATACTGCAAAGACTTTGAGAGAAAAGTCAGAAAATAAGGAACTGATGTTTCATCATGCAGCTGTGACAGTTCTTTCTCCACAAAGTCATAAAGAGAGGATTCAGAGCCAGATGTTATAACTTTCAATTGTCATTGCCTTCAGTGGAGGTTCCCAAGGTAATTGCATGACAGCACTGACTTATCATTGTCAAACACAGCTTTGAGTCAGCTAAAGATTGTTGGTATATATATTCCGTGAGTTCAAGACATGGGATTTATGGTTTTCTGTTTGTAAAGAGTAGTTGGAGAATTATCTTTGGCAGGGTAATATTTTTTTATGTAAGATCGCCAGGTTAGGCCAAACTCACAGCTTACAATGCTGAGAGACAAAATTAAAATCCCTGTTTTGCACTGGTCATTATATCCACTGCACAAAAGAACGGCTTTCTCGTTCTGCTTCAGGCCCCTCCCTTGGGGAATCTGCCATGCATTCTGTACCACACATATTCTCTCACGCATGGCATCCTCTGGTAGATGTACAAATGACTGTATCATCTGTTTAATGTGACATGTTCACCCACTATTTAGCACAGCAGGGTTATTAACAGAAGGGAGGCTTTCAGATCAGCTGTAACATAAATAAAAATTAATGTGTCACCTTTGCACAGCTAGATGCAGCCTACTTTACATAAGCAGGATCTGTAACTGAAAAAGAGCTTGTCCTCAGAATACAACAGATTAAAAAAAACCCACAAACCAAACCTGCAGAGGGATCTGCAGATTTAAGACTAAGCTACAAATGGAGATTTCATTTTCCAGTTATTATGGGTCAAATGCTGTCCAGGTTTGAGGTCCTTGTTTCTCCTAGCACAGATAAGAAAACTGAGGGCATCACACAAACCTTTTGTCTCATCCTCAGGAATTTTCTGCATGAGTTCAGTGCAGGCTCTACCTAGAGAGCAAATGCTCCAGCATCGTGTGTGCACAGGTTGGCTTGCAAGGAACTTTGTCTCTTTATGAAGCTCCAGGGTTTCATATACAGGGTATAGAGAGACCATTCTTCATAGTTTTGAAATTCGGCTCTATAAGGCACATATGCAAAAGTGCTTTCTGTCTCCATTTCTCTTTACATTCATGGAAAGACAAGAAGCTGACATATCCTATACAGCATACAAAATACAGTGCCTTTGCAAATATTGTGTATTTAAGGGTTACTTTCCCTTTCTTTTCTTACGTTGCTTAATAACATGCTTTGGGGACAGTGAAGAAATTCCACTGAACATCAGTTATTGTCTAATGTTGAATTTCCAATCCTGTGCCATTTCATCTGTCAGAAGATTAAACTATCCTTCTAATTTTCTTGTTATTGCCTGATCTTTATAAGGCAAATTACAAGGTTACTTAATACAGGGTAAATATAGTGCTCTTAAAGAAATATTTGTCCTTTAAAAGATGAAAAGAAGGAGGTTGATGGTAGCTTTCTTAGTTCTTTCTATTTGTTTGCTATCCTGATCTTTTGTCCCTCGGTTTCAACTTTCAGATAAAAGCTTTTAGTAGTTCATTTTCATGTGTTAGTTTTGGATTATCAGACTTATGTCCATTTTGTTTCCTGTCCTCATACCTCACCCCACAGCTTAGCTCCTACATTCTTAACTCCTTAGAGACTACGTAAGGCATTCTGCAGTCTTTTCTAGTGACTACTTGCTGGCAGGACATGTCAAAGCGCAGGGATTCTGGGGCAGTAGTGAGGCCAGCTGTGCCACACCGTGCCAATGGGCCATGCCATGCAAGGTTAGCCACAGCCCTATGATCACCAGGGAAGTCCCAGTGCTGGGGCAAGCTGAGGTGGAGCCACAAAGATAAGTTAGGCTAATGGAGTACATGGCCATGTCCTGAGCTGGCTGCAATGGTGCTGCTGCACTGCCCAGGTACAAAGATGGGTAACAAACCGATTCATTTTACAGAGCTGTCAGCATGACACTGCTAGTGTTTTAGGACAGGCTTTCCAGTAACCCATCTTAGGAAGCAGAGGTGGCATCATTTCGGGTGTCCGAGGGCAAAAGCAGACAGGGTGGCACTGGTCTCTCATCTGCTGCCTCATTTGTTTGGCCTCTTGTTTGGGTTGTTCTCTGAAAATATCATCCGAGCGCTAAGTGAAAATCAAAAGGGCAATTCAGATCTTAGGAACTTTTTGGAATGATGAAATGTTATTTCGCCGTGGAAAATCAAGAGTGCAGCCTGTTCTGCACATTCCAAGAGCAGTTTTGGTTATTGTCTCTGAAAAAGAAAGTTCTAGCTATTGTTTAAACATAAAGCAGCAAGTATGGCTGGAGGTAAGGAGTAGTTTGTGTGTGATGAAATGCTTATTTTTCTGTTCTGACAAGAGTCGTCTGGATCAAGATGTGATGACGTTTTCTAAAATCATAATGGGAATGGAAAGAAATAATACGAGTTTACCCATTTTTATTATGTGAGAACTGGATATAGCCATGCAACTATAAGGTAGCATGTATAAAGCAAACCGAAGAAGCTTACATGCTGCATATTAAAATTATGGAACTCAATGCTTAAGGATACTGTAGAGATCAAAAGTATTCAGGGTTCTCAAAGTGACTAGATACATTAATGGAGAATTCCCAAGGGGGAGGAAAGGGATCTGATCGCATCCTCTGTCACAGAATGTCCCTAAATGGCAGTGTGCAGATAAGGATGAAATACAGACACATTTCACAATTTTCTTGTTTCTTATGCTTTTCTCATGGCATCTGTTACTGACCTGTGCCAGAGACAGGGTACTGAGAGATGGATTTTGTGTTAGGTTCAGTACAATTGTTTATCTATAGTACTTACAGCCAGCTCCAGCTTCTCCCAAACCAAAGATAGCTCTTCTTTCTCAGAAGAGGGAGGAGAAGGAAGAGGAAAGATGAAGAAGCAGGGTTGAATGATTTCTACCTTTTGTACATTGTGGAGTTTAGTGCTGCAACTCTGATGTGTGCGTGTGTGTTATGTCCAGCCAGTATTGTGGAGGTCCAATTCAACACAGTCCTTTTTTGCTCTTGCTGACCTTTCAAAGATTATTTTGCCATGTTTTTCTAGCAGACAGTAATGCTAAGAACAGCAGTTCTACAATATTGTCAAGCCTATTATTATTTTGCAGCCAATACACATGGATTACCAAGACCTAACCTGGAAGGTAGCTTTTCAACTATTTGGATGGAAGGATTGGATAGCTGAGGGAAAAAATGCAGGCAATTCTTTCTAACACTGGGTTTCTTCTTTATCTAATCTGCAATTTTCTGAAATACTGCTATGTCTTTTATCAAGAAATAGAGGGTAGCTGGCTTGCAAAATCTGAGATAAGGAGTCTCTGAGGCAGGAGTAATTGGTTGTGGTAGATTGGGACAAATTAGAAGGCTGCTCAGCAGAGTTGTTTACTGTACTGTGTACATGCCACTTATTGTCTCTATTTATTTATTTATCTATTTCATATTGAGATAGTCAACGACATTAGCTTATTTTCCTACATGAGACTGTCCTGAAGAACAAAGACACAAAGCATTAGCCTGAAACGTAAAAATGTCGCATGTCCTCTTAGATTATGCACAGTCTGTCTTTGAATGTTAGCATTAACCTTCAGTTCAGTGGGATCTATAGATATAAGACTGAAAAAATGCAACCTGACACTGTGGTACATTTTTTCATTGCAAATATTTATGTTTGTCTTCCGATGATATTTTCCAGGTATAGAAAGAAGTTAGGAAAATATTACTAGAGTTGCTGGAGTTTCAGTTGATTAAGCACCTGTCATCTGAATCAGTTTTGTATCAGAACTGCTCTAATTCAGTGACCATTGCACAAAAAATATCATTGTACCTTTCAGATGTTTGCCACCTTGATTTGTTATTGTCCCAGTGAAGGAGGATATAGTCCTAATGATCTGAAGTGTGCTGCGCTCCCAAAACCCACTTTCCATCAAAATCCAAAAGTAACAAAAAATAAAAATAAAACCAGATAATGCTCTACAACCTTCAAAGGAGAACTATAAATACATAGCTAGAGAAGGAAAAAGACAGAAAGAGAAACAACATGTGCAAAGAATTTTTTGCTGCAAAGTTTACTTTGCATTCAAGGCCAGAGACTACGTGATGGCATCCATGTGTTTGACTCTCTCTAATGACTGCGAGAGGTGTGAGCAGAATTAAAATGGGTGAAAAAAAAACATAAATGTAGCAATCATCAATATTACATTCATGCAACCCCCGCAATGGGTTGTTGAATGAACATAGCATCAATGTGCCACAAGTTAGGCATAGCAAACTTCTTGGTAAAACCAGTAAAGCAGGAAAAACTCTCTAAATGGAAAGTCACAGGTATGTGTGGAAGCAGAGATAGGAAAATGATCAGTGACAGCTACCTGTAGGCAAACATCAAAAATCCTACATTTCTCTTTTTTCCCCTCCTCCCATTTCCCTCAATAGACATTCATCAAACTGCAATCGGATTTTGCTGGCCAGTTTGTGTCTTGGAAATTGACAAGAGAGGGAAGAATCACTTTGCCCAGAATCCTTGCTAAATTACATGAAAACAGGATTTGTGCTGCATGTAAACTGTTTAAATCCAGTCAGCTTTTAAGTGGAAACCGATTTTGTACTGTGTAAGTATCATTGATTTGTTAATCTGACAATTTTTTTAAACAAGCTGATGTGGATTAGCCAGTTCTGATTGTATGTCTCTTACAAGTCATTTGAGTGCTGGATAGCTTGGTGAGTAAAGCACTAAAAATTAACCTTTGAGGCCCCTGCCTATAAATAAATTATTGATCCTTAAGAAAGAATCAGATAATCTCATTAGATATGGTTTTCTGTAGTGTGAGTCTAAATCCTGCCATACAGAATCATTTATCGTAACTGACAATCTTTTTCCTGAAGCAGACAGGAGCTAAGCTACAACAGAACCAAATCCTGCAGGAATTGATATAGAAGAGCAGTATGAAGAATTTCCAACCGATTTGATGCTTAAGGAAAGTTTTGTTTCCCCTCCAAGTATTTCTAAGGGCTTTTACCTTTTATGTATGCTTTTATAGCTGTATATCCAATAATTCTCAGTCAAGGAAAAAAGTGTCTCTGAAATTTCATGCATGATGGTGTTCTGGAGCCAGACAGAAGTACAAGGAATGAATTTCTGATCCATGACATAACAGACACAAGTGGAAAATACATAGCAAGCAGTGTAATATTGAAAGGCAGAAGGGATACAGAGTTCAGTACTTAACATATAAATGACTGTTTAGAAGTACTTTACAGAAAAAAATATTTCATGTGGTGTCAAAAGGTAAATGTACAAGCGATGAGACCTAGTGTTGTTATTTTTTACAACTGCAGCTCAGTGATCTCCTGAAATGAAGTAAAGTCAAGTGAGCATTTTAATGACATGAGGAAAAAAGAAAGCTGAACCTTATCATTAGTTTCAATAACTTGACTTTTCATTTTGTAAAAGAAAAGGAAAATCAGAGGACACTCATGTCTGAACTCTGTTTCCGTGTTTCTGGGCAAAGAGGAGCTGTACATGTGGGAGGGAAAGGGGGTTCCTGGGGGGACACCAGTTCTTACTTACTTGGCTTATTGACCTGATTAAATGTTAGCATCAAGTTCAGAGACATTGCAGTCTTGATTTCTAGTGTCTGGATCAGCATTCATAGTACCCAACTATGTCCGTTTAGAATCCCACTAGTATAAATTCTCAATTTTTTTTTTTTTTTTTTGTGTCTGGAAATAATTAATGCAGCAATACCTATTACCAAAGGGAAGGGGAAAAAACCACATGCACACCCCCACAACCCTCTGCAGCTGGACTCTGCACACCGTAGGGTTTCACATATGCAGTAGCTAAAGTTGGAGATTTGGTCCTATACCTATCTGTCTATTCTGTCTTCAGGCTCACAGCTTAGAAACCCTACACTGTTAAAAGAATACAGAAAAAAAGTGTAGATGAGGTAAATAATGGGCATGGTCTACATAGGGGAAGTAATTCAAATATTAGAAGAAATAGTGTTGTATAGAGTGTCTGATTTAATGAAGATATATTGGACTTGTGACAATGGAATTATTTTTAGTTTAAAAAAAGTTTAAAGGCCAATTAATTACGAGGCATAGCATATCTCTGTGTAAGGTGGTAAAGATCAAGGATAGATTCTGTTGCTCTGGATTAACTCAGAAGTTATTCATGGTCATGTAAGTAAATACTAGAGGGAGAATCCTGTAGTGTGGTGTGGCAGCTGTTCTGTACCAAATTGCTGGCGTAATCTCATGAAATTGCTTGCACTAATTCACTTCAGCATAGCAATGAGTCTGATGGCATAATGCTGAGCTGTGGGGGTTCTCTCCTGCCCTGCACATAGCAAAGCATATCCATTTCCCACCGCGTTCCTAGCCCACTGCAGCCACTGAGCTTCAGGTAAATTGTGACAGCCTTGGAGTTTTATCACTACAGTGCAAGCGCGGCATCCTTCTTTGACTCGTTGAAAGGGCCTGTCCACCTGGCAAGGACTGTTTTCTCTTTCATGCACAAGGGAAAAAATTAATCAGTTCTTATATCAGCATGATGACTAACCAGAGCAGAACTTTTTTCATTATTTTGCAGAAACCTATGGGTTTTTAAAAATAGATATTCCTCCACCAGGTAGAAATCATTCAGTATTTCTTCACTGGTACTAGTGTACTAGTTTTATCCCTTGTGATTAAAGTGTTTATCCCTGCTGATTAAGAAAACTCACACTGGGCTGGACTTCAGCTGTAGAGTAAAAATGATCCGGAATTTTTTTTATTATTCTCAATTTTTTTTTTTTTTAAATATTGCCGAAAGAGAGTTTCTTTTATTTCGTAGGCAAATATGAAGTCGTGCACCATGAAACAGATAGACCATCTCACTGACAGATCCAAAGAAAACCATTCTCTATAAGAAAAGACTGTACTGCTAGTAAAGTGATCCCAACAGCCAAGCTTGTGCAGCTTAATTTGTTTCCTTGGAGTGATATTATAATTCTGACATACTGAAAAATTGCCTCACAGTGACTCATATTGCATTTGTTGCCGAGTGCACCTTTGATATAACATTTGTTATTGTAGTGCTTGGGATGTCTTCAGAGGACTAATATTCTCAATGAGCCTGGCTGTATCATCCCCTTAATGTAGAGTAGAATTTTGCATTAAATGTTCAGCTTATTTCAAATGTGTTTTGCCAGCTATTCATCGTGAGCGATCTGTTCAAGGATAGGGCCAGTATATCAATATAAAATCAGAAAAATCCTTAACACTTTCTCTTTAGAGAATCTCTCAGGTCATTTCAATTCTTTTCTGTTAGATGAACAGACAGTATGATCTCTTGCATTTATGCCTGCCTGTCAGGTTTTTTAAAGTAGAAACACGAATCACTGTTTGTAATGCAGGATTAGCCTGTCTCACACAATGTTATTAGAATTAGACCTGACTGGTGATTTAATTACTTTTTCTTCTGTATTTAACTTTAGTTTTCAACCCACACCAGCTTTTGCACTCCCAGGAACACTCTGCTTCTTATGTTAGAGCAAATATTGAAGAACATATGTATTATTTGTCTGGATTTTCACAGACAAAAAATGAGAGCAGTATGTAGTCCCCCCTCAGTGGGCTTCTGTATTCTGAACTGCCAGTAAAATGTAAAAAGATTGCACTATGGTGTCCTATTAGACCTCAAGACTGGAAGGACAGTTTGTATTGAACACAGGCATTTTTCATAATTATGTTTCCTGCAGAGTTGCCACCTGCCCTAATTTGATCTGATTATGGTGAAATGCAAAACTGTCCTAATTTCATAAGTGGAACTTTTCCATGTTCCCTCACAGAGAACAGCAAGATATGCACACATGTACCACTGCTGCAAAGGAGGAAGAAAAATATCACAATTAGGTATCAATTAAGATTTGAACTCCTTTACAGGGGTGCAGGTCACTTTTAGACAATTGCTTCATTCTTTACAGTTCTGGAAATGGACTTCTGTCTTAAAATCTCTATGAAAAAGAGAAAATCATAGCCATTCATCCAGATATGTCTGTACTATTCTGAGAGACATTATATATTCTGTGGCTTTTTAAAATTCTCTTTTGGTTGGATGGGCTTATTGTCCATGAACATTTATTTTTAGAGTAGCCTGGGCTTGCCTTGTAGTCTGAGTCATTTATGTAGCAATTTAAATATTTGTCTAATCTCTCAGTGAAAGGCTCCTGTTGAAGTCTTATAAATGCTTCATAGATTAAAGGAATAGCATTTTTATATACTGTTTATACAGAATGATGTCATATCCTGGGAAAAAAAAGAAATGCAAAATTAGAAAGAAAAGCATTGCTGTTTCTGGGTCACTGGATATTGTTTGCCATTTTCCTTTCTCCAACAGTAATTTTGTGCATGCTTATGCATGTGTGAGTAAGAGAGTGAGACCTGCAAGTGTGCATCTTGGTTTTTCTGACAGACTTTTTTTCCTAGCTTGGCATATTGATTTTTCTGTACTGTGAACAGAAAATAATCTTTCAAAATTGTATTTTAATATCCTTAAACAGTAGGTTTGGAATTTAAAAGATGGAAAGCTGTGTTTGTTCTCTGGCACTTGGCCACATCTTTCTTGATGATGCAGTGGCTTATTCTACATTACACAGTCAGTGTAATAACCTCACTAGGTAAATACAAATGAGATGGAAATTTATTCCCATATGAAAATGGTTTTTTGTCTATAACTTCCAAAATTATAGGAGAACATTTTCCTTAATTCAACTTTTTAAAGGAAAAAGGATAAATATTTACTTTCCAAATCTGATTCTCAGCACTTGGGCTTTACAATATTGTTTACCATGACAAATACATTTCTGTTATTGAGACATCAGCTAGAAAACATCTGTGTGAACTTTAATTTTATCTTAGAAACCTTTTAGCATTTCTATTTTATGCTTGTTTAGTTCTGGTATTCAGAAATTGGAATCTTTTAAGGATTTGCCCTTCAGTAACTAGCAAATGAAATTCTTCTATAGTTATTTTTGCCTTGTGTTGACTTTTATTCAGGGATAGTTGGATTTTCCCTGAGAAGACAATCTCCTCTCTCATAAAGTCTCCACCACATGCTGAAAGCTCCTGACCTCTCACTTCCCTTCTCAAAGGTACTGATCATCATCAAAGGCCAATGCCAGCATGAAGGTGGGAATTTGAGAAAACAGAGTTTTCTTTAGAGATTTCAACTACTTTTTGAATAAAAGATGAGAAAACCTTTCATGAATTGAGCTGATAGAGCTAAAAATCTAGCAAACTGAGAGTGAAGAGCTCCTTTCAGGCCAGATCCCTGCAATGAGATTTTCGCTTCTGGGGTTTATGTGGTAGAAGGTGTGAGTCTTCCAAAAGAAGTTTAAAACAGCACTCTTGTATCTCAACTAAAAAAAAACTAAAATCACCTGGTTATGGTAGGAGCCCTGGACTTGTTAATTCTCTCCTCAATGTAAGGAAACTGTAGAAACAACTTCTATTATTTAAGAAGCATTTTAAAAAAAGGTTTTTCTGTAAAATTTAATTTGACAGTAATCAATACTAGCATGGAAAGAAGGGAGTTTCCTTTTTACTTTTGCTTCTGGAGCTTCTGTATGTGAGCAGTAAAAGTCATAGCTCAATTTCTCATTACAGATAGACACAATAGAATTTGTTGTGTTGCATGAGTTTGGTATACACTGACTTCACTGAGAATTGTATGGGTGAATTTACACCTATAATTTAAACTGGAGTATTGAGCAAGCAGATGGTACAGACTATTCATCAAATATGTTTGCACTATTGCATGATTGCCCTGAACTCTCAGTCTCTTGGGCAATACTGAATATTATTTCTTAGAAAATTTCCCCCCTCTGAAAGGCTCTTTCAACAGTTTGTCACATAGCAGTGCAGAATATAGAGAAAACTGCCAAAAATAACAAGCAGTGGCTTGCTGGCATTGCAGAACTCAGTGCAATGCAGGGTTTGAATGCTGATGTGACTAAACATTACTTGTTCAAGTGTGGTTTAAATGTTGTTTTAAATATGCAAAAGGAAGCAAGGAAGCAGGTTCTAAACTGAATGGCAGGTCAATATTCCTGCTGATATTTTTTGTGGTAAAGATTAAAAGAAAGACCTTAGCACAAAATGGCTAATGTGGTTCATTACTTCTAGTCATTTGGCTTTAAAGCATCATTAAAAAAAGCAGTGAGTAACAGCGTAGTGAAAGCCAGAGTTGTGTGCAATGTGAGAAAGCCAGACCAGCAGAATTTACTACAATCACTTTATGTGATCCTTTCCCAACTCTGTTGCAGTCCGTTTGCAGAATTCTTGCACAAGCACTTCATGAGAGTGAAAAATGTGCTCTGTGTCTTTGGAAGGCTTTGAATTTAAGAGCACACAAAGATGTAACCTACTCAGCTGGGCAGCTAACATCTAACATCCCTAGTGACTGGTTAGAACAGGACAATTATTGTGTCCTGACAATCAAGCTTTCATGAAAGTTTCTTGACTAATATCTTCAGCAGCCTTTTTGACAGCAAAACAATGTATAGTCTTTTTACGGACTTCAGCTGTCAGAAGTCAATCAAGAAAAAAAAACGAATCAACATGATACTGTTTGATGAGGTCATTAATGAAGAGAAAGTGGTATTTCAGTTCTGAATATTTTTGAAAGAATAGGTATGGGGGTGCCGCTGCCAGCGGCGCCGCCCTGGTCTCTCCCGAAACCGCCGCCCCCCCCACAGCCGATAGGCGGAGGGACACTGGCAAAGTAGTCCCCAAGCTAGTCACGAGCTCGGTCACGCGCCCTGGGGGCCGCAAGACCCCTGGCTTCCAGCGGCTTCTGAATATCAACAAACTGTCCGTCAGACCATCCCCCCGCCCCAGTGCAGAAACCATTGGCTATATGTACCCCGATTCCTCCCTCCTGTTTGCTTCCCATTGGCGTGCGCCATATCCCTCCTCCCCTCTCCGCGAGTCCATAAAAACCCCCATGGCTGTCCAGATATTCGGTTTTTTCTCCATCCTCCACGGCCTCTCAATAAAGGCCCTCCCGTGGACGGCAAGGGGAAATCTCCCCCCGTGTCTCCTTTGTCTTGAGGGTCTGTGGGAACACGATACCGGTAGCGTGGGCCAAGCCCGCTCCGAGCGAGCACGTGGCACGCGCGGTATCGACCCCCGGCGGCAGAACGGAATTCGCCCGCGTGTTTCTGAAGCTCGCGAGGATACGCGAGGCGCGGCACCGGCACACAGAGCGAGCGCCGTCCTTACGGCTCTCGGTCCCGGCGGCAGAAGCGGCGCGGAAGCTGCGACCCCGGATCGCGCGCCCCGAACTCACGCCTCTGGCGAACGGTGCCACGCCGCGCGGTCCGAGCGACCGTCCGGCTCCAAGGCGCGGCGCGAGAGCTCGGAAACGACCCGAAAAACAACAAATAGGTTTATTATTGCAGATTGACTTTCGAAAAAGTAGCAATTAAACATGTCTTTTACTGGCACACAGTCTTTTTAACAAAGTATTATATTTTGTGTACATAGTCTGTTGGTACAAATACCTGTAAGCACCATTGACTTAATTGTTGCTGTGGTAGTTTGCTTGAGCTGAAGAATTGGTCCACCATTTGTAGTTTTAGAGAGATTTTCAAAAACTTAGAGGAAGCACCTTCACCATGTTGACCTCTGGGTACAGAAACCACACACGAGCATTGCTTGTCATCTTCTCTGGTTCAGCATTGCTCAAGTGCAGAGCTGAGCTTTGCAGTCTAAATACATGCCTACTGACTTTGAAAGGACAGAATTCAATATTTCTTGCTTTTGAAAAATCTTCTTTTTAAATTTTTTTCCCCTAGCCAATCAATAATATTGAAGCCCTCTAATGTGTCTCTTTTTGGGCATATAGTTGTTTTATCTTGCTGTCTACTTGTCTAGATTGTTGTACAGAATATCATCTGCAAAGTGATGATTATTAAAATTGGATAAGTACAACTAAAGAATCCCATGTAACATTTTTAGATTACTTTATTTGTTTTTGCTGGGTAGGTAATTTTTTACACCTATTGTAAGGTGGCCAATACAAGATATTTGGGTACTAAAGGACTGTCTCCCAATTTTCAAACATACAGCTGACTGATTACATGAGACAGTTTTGACTCTGACATGGGATTTTTTGGTTAATGGTGGTTAGTAATTGATTCTCCAGATGAAGTTGTGTGCCCCTGTGAATCCTCTGCCTTTTCAGACCTGCAGATGTAAGGCATGGGACTTGAGATGACAAGTTATTCACAGGGCTGTTTTATGACCTTTCTTTCTTTAAAAATTAAATCTTTTTATACAAAGGAAGATATATGTAAATATAAGTGTACAAATACTAATTAATAAAGTTCTAAGTTCGCCTACATTGGGAAATTATGTAGGTAGCAAGAAAGAAAAAACTCAATAATTTCCTATTTGCAAAAGCACTGCTCATGAGTGTTGTAAAAAAATAGTGAAAATGGCTACAGTAATACCCTTGTATAGGATCTGTGAGAAAATACTTCAGCATCTTTTCACAATGCACAAGCAGTATTCCAAATATAGCCTTGTATGCTTATATTTTATAAATTACATACTCGATATTCTTCATAGCATCTTTTTCTCTTTTTAATAAAATATTTATGCATTCCAGACACTCTCCTTAGTTTTGTCTTGGTTCACATTCACATAACATCAAAAATGAGAAAAGGTCATCTGTAACATCTAAACATTTAATTAACACAAGCACAGAGAAGTCACTTCATACTTTGAAATCATTGTCAGTTCTTGTAAGAAAGGCCGCACTGTCACCAGCACAGGACTGCTTTTCAGTGGAAGAGATGCAGACAGCAGAAAGCTGGGGGGGGTTCCAACAATATTCCAGTTAGTTGAACAATTTGGAGGAGACTGGGAAAGTGATGTAACAAATTAATGCACACTAATTACAGGACTTCAAAATTGTTAAGTTTTGTGTGAAAGTCTAGTCTGACTCCAGCTTTCTTACTACCCTGTTTCCATTCCCATTGTTACTATATTCAGTGCAGGGCTGTGTTCTTCTGGCCATTGCTGCTAACTCAACAGAGTAGTCTGTGCTGTGCTGAGTAACTTGTACTCACATCTGGAGTCACAGGCACTGTCACGCTGTAGCTGAGGTTGGCTGTGTTCTGGATGCATACGTGCTGTGACACGCACCTCAGAGCTGCAGGATTCCCTAGCCATCTTTCCATGCATGACAGACCAGCTTGCAATTGCCTATATATATATTTAATTGTTGCTGTATTGGAAGTCCTGCCATTAGAGTGCTGCAGTGCCAGATTTTTAGGATTGTGTTTTTGAATATGGAACATTTTTCATACCTATACTAAAGTCAGGAAAAAAAAAGGCCAACAAATCCATTAATTTTCTAAGCATGAAGAGGTTATTCTCAAGTATTTGAAATGTTTTCCAGTGGCAAGCTTGGTTTAGCGATTAGCACTGTGAAAAGATATCTTTTGAAGGACACTAATAGATATTCATGCATGGTTATGTTCAGAGCCCACAAAAGGGATGTACTTTTCAGAATTAACAAGTGTTGATGCAGACATAAATTCTGAGTGAGAGAAATGGAAGTTGCGCTGTGCTCATAATGTAAATGCTTAGCTTGCATGGAGCTAAATGTGAGAGGGAAATTTACATGCTCCAATGTTAAGCATGTGCAGAAATTATTGGAATTGCAGCTGTTGGGCGAAATTCAAATAATCTAACTTTAAAAGTCTAAAAGTTACTTGTGTAAATCTTGCCAAGTCGCCTTAAACTCCTCACTTAATAGAAATAAGGAGATATTTTTTCTTGTGCCTGTGTTGGGTGATAGGAATTACCCTGTGAAGGCATGGATTCCTTCCATCAACTAAAAAGAAAGCATGCAAGGAATATATTAGATTCATATAGCCAACTTTTGGATGCTTAAATACATTGAAATGATTCTCACACAACTATACCATTTGGGGAAAGATTAAATTTAAAATGCAAAGCATGAAATAATGCTGCAAATGTGTGGTGGAAGATGTAGCACGCAGCCCTGCAGTGGAGCTACATGTGCTTGTAACTGTGGTCAGTGAAGACATGTTGTGATTTTTCTATGATTCTCTGAGTGATTCAGCCAAGGTACTTCCATCCAGGTGCTGGTGGACAGGAGTACTGGGACAGCCCCTGCTCCAGGCATCGGGCACCTCCCTGGGGATGGGCCTGAACATAGTCCCGGCTTGGCAGGGCTCATGGCTGGGGAGGGCAGGGCTGTGGGGAGCTGAGATCAACCTGGGTGCAGGTGGGTGAGGCAGGGGCTGACATGGGGTCCTGGCTGGACAGGTAGGGCTGGTGGTGCCATCAGGACACTGACACTCGTGTTACTTCTCACTTGGCTCTGTCTGTAGCAGCTGTCATTTTTTGCTTCCATTCTGCCATTTTATGTAATACTAAAGGGTTGGTTTAACTTTTCCTTTGCCTTCTCTCTGAAGAACATAAGTCATACAGAGGGATAATTTTAAGAAAAAAAGAAACAGAAGCTAATTCTGTCTGAGAAAAAATATGTGAAGATTTTGTAATTAAATTGGTAGCAGTTAGAATTATAGTTTAATTACAAGTGTATTCGAAAATGTGTGTTCAGACCAATTGAAATCAGGGTATTTATGTTAGGAGACATCAAACCATCCTTCCTAAATTCTGCTTCTTTATTCTTCTCTTGGACATACATGTACTTATATGAACAGATTAAAAGTATGTTTATGAAGAGAACACCACAATGTAAATTGCAAATTTACAGTTGCAAATTTCTGTAACTTTAAATGGACCCTTCATAAGTGCACCATTTGGAGTTAAATTAAAAAGCAATATGGGAATCAAGTTACAACAAAATTATTCGAACAAGTAAACTGGTGTATGATGGAACGTGTAGAAGCAAATAAAATGCTTACATTTCATTTAAGTAATAAAACTTTAAATAGAGGCAAAGAAATTACTTGTTGTGACTTTATGAAGCTGCTGGTCCCTTGAATTGGGCATCATCCCTTCATTATTTTCCAGTTTAGACTTAGGCTCATTCCTAAGACATCACATCAGTTTTATGGATCTGATTGCTCTAAGATCAATGGAGCTATGACAGAGTAAAAAGTGGTATAAAAATATTAAATATTTGCATCAGTTTTATATTTTTAGTATCTTGCTCTGCCTTCATAGTTAGCAATAACCTGTAACAGTCACTGTAGCTGAGAACACATGAAACACATAGGTTTCTATATGAGCTGAAAGAGGGAAGGAGGTAATAAGCAATTTAGCTGCCATTATATTAGTCTGCAGGTGTCCTCAGTCCTGAGTTTTGGTTCTGATTAAAGCCAATTGTCCTGCATTGTTTCACATTGTTTCCTTTCAACACTTTTATGTGTAATTGTTATTGATTATTTCTTTAATATTCCTGAGGTTTGGTTTATGTCTGTGGAAATGTCCTGAAGGCTTGTAGTTTTCAAGTAATAATTGGGAAGAGGGTAGTGAAAATTTTTGGTAATTGTTGAGACCATTCATTATGAGGGGTTCTGTACTACAGAGGGCATAAAAACTAATCCTCAAAGCATTCTATACAAAACAGCAAAAATCTGTGAAGTGCGGTTTATTTATATCGTTTAATATGTGCTAGTTTCACATCAGAGACTTTGAAAATACGTTTTTCTATAAATGTTTGGTGTGTATAGTTTGCCAGTGAACCCATCAGGTGCTGTGCTTAACTAGTAATAATTTTCAAGTTTCCATGCGTGTTTTCATATACATTAATATGTTGATGGATATACAGATGAATTTGTGGGTGACAAATAGTTCTTGATGGTTTTGACAAGAAGAGGGGTTTTTTAATCTCTTTACTTCTTATTTATGGAATGGTTATTTGTCATAACCTTTGCCTCTAGTTGCAGTGCAGGAATTTAACATAATCCAATACTCACAGATATTTGGTAAAAATAGCTTATAGTGTTAGAGCTTGTTTTACAAAGGTACACTTTCAGAAAAGAAGAAATTAAAAATAGAGATGGGAAACATCAGAAATATACACAGAAATATTTCAAAAAAGGAAAAAAGGGAAAAGAAGATATTTTTTTCTGGAAATTATTGATTCTGAAATGTGACAATCTGAAATGACTTCTTGCACACAGCAGACTGTTAAGATATGTAGTATAATTCAGTATTGTATGCATTTGACATTTCTGAACTCATTGCTGGAAAGAACCATGCCAACAGTGACATAGTTTTTAAGCTCTCTCTTTGCTAGTAACGTCAGGATCTGTTGTGTAATCAGCTAAGCAAGATCCAGTGAAAATCTGAACTATGAAAAGAATGAAAACTAGGTTGAGAAAGTCTCTGAAAAACAGACTATACAAAATATTTTATTTGGAAGAGGATGCAGTAGTGGATGGCTAGTAACACTTAAACATGAATGTTTTTGATAGAATCATAGAATAGTTTGAGTTGGAAGGAACATTTAAAGGTCATCCAGTCCAGCCCCCTGCAATAAGCAGGGACACCTTAAAGTAGGTCAGGTTTCTCAGAGCCCTGGCCAGCCTGACCTTGAATGGGGCAACCCATTCCAGTGTTTCACCACCTTCACCATAAAAACCCTTCTTTCTTATATCTAATCTAAATCAACCCTCATGCAGTTTAAAACTATTACCCCTTGTCCTTTCACCATAGGCCCCACTAAACAGTTTGTCCCCATCTTTCTTATCAGCCCCCATCAAGTTCTGGAAGGCTGCTGTGATGTTTCCTCCAAGCCTTCTGTTTTCTAGGCTGAACAATCCCAATTCTCTCACCTTTCCTAATAGGGCAGGTGCTCCAGCCCTCTGATCATCTTGGCGACCTTGCTCTGGACCCACTCCAACACATCCACATCCTTCTGATGTTCTGGGGACCCCAGAGCTGGATGCAGTTACTCCAGGTGGGGTCTCACCAGAGCAGAGCAGAGGGGTAGGATCCCCTCCCTCTCCGTGCTGCCTACACTGCTTTGGATGCAGCTCAGGACATGTTTGGTTTCTGGGCTGCAAGTGCTCTTTGCCAGCTCATGTCCAGCCTCTCAGCCCCAGCACCCCCAAGTCCTTCTTGGAAGGACTGCTCTTAATCCATTCAACCCCCAGCCTGTATGGAAGAAAAAGAGGATGCATGTAAAGAGTTCATAAAGGGGATATTATATAATTTATATGTGAGGTCAGAATAGGATAGATTTCTGGGAATAATACGTACTCAAGAAATATAATTTCAAGAAAAGAGAGAAAAAGTTTTTGCTAGGGAAGAAAAAGGAAACCTTCCAATTTTAAAGAGTTTGGTGAATAATAAATTGGAAAGGATAAGAGGGAAGAAAGAAATAATTGATTGAAGTAGAAGCTGTAAGAACTCCAAAAAACAGAGTGCAGTTTAGCTGGTGTTCTAAAGCTAACATCTGCCAAAGATTAACAGGCAGCATTACATGAAATCATAATTATCCTCTACACTTAGAAATTCCTATAGCAGTATGCAATCAATGCAGATATTTTCAGGGAAAATCACATGCAGGAAAAAATATTGCTAATTATGTAAGAACTTGAGGCTAAGATAGAGGAACCATGTTTTATACAATAAGCTTTGATTTGAAACGCATAGAAGACAATAGCTCTGGACTAGAAGTCAGGGCTCGAGTCAAGAAGTTAGTGAGATAGAGTTGGATGGAGATGTAAATCCCAGTGAGAAGACAAGAAAATGCTGTGTAGCAGTGATTCTGTGGTAGGAGTAGCAAAGATAATTAAGTGCATTGAGAAAGGAAATTTAAAGGTGATACACAGGTTGTGGTTCTTGAAGTTGAGGAGAATAAAATCTGATTAAGAAATAATCACTCAGAGCTAAAACTCACACATTCAAATATGTGAACACCCTTGTGGATGAGGAAGAGGTGGGTGAAAAGAAGCCTGTAAGAATATCATAGGTTTCATTAAATGGGAAGAAATACTAATATTTAGTAAGAGGCAAGTCATTAATAAAAATTCTTACTGTATGCTTAAAACTGGGCTAATTTCAAACCTTGTGTACCTTTGTAAGGGTTTTCTGATTAAGCTGTGTAGATGGTGCATTCTTCACCTAGTCCTCCTCTGAATGAAGATAAAACATTTACCAGCAAAAGGTTGACTTGAGTAACATTTAATCATTAAATAAACAACTTTCCTAAGTGGAAAAAGTTATGTGAGCACAAGACTTGTATTAGTGTAATTGTGTCATTTTTTGCCTTTTTAGTTGTGCCGCTTTCTAGTGTAGTCTTTTCCTTCTGCATCCTTAAGACAGCTATGCCAACAGAAATTGTGAGTGTAGGCCATGTCTCATTGGCCTTGAGTAAAACCACAGTGCTGGTGGAGATTTCCTGATAATTATGTCCAAATTCATTTGTGTTCTTTTAATGGCAGTCATTGAGACTGAAAGGTAACTATTTGTAGTTGCATCAGCAGAAAACCAGGTTGGTAAAGATCATGGTTCCTCCCATTTTCTGAGGGGAATTATGCTCTTTATTCCTTTTAAGAAATGTTCTCTGTTCACAAACAGATGCTTCAATTTATGGTAGAAAAGAATAAAGCCCAGATAGCTTTCACAGTCTGAACTTTCATCTGTTGTCAGGAATTAGTCTAGTAGTGTACAAAAGTAATTTACGCAAGTAGTGTACAACAGCCTTGGATTTCATTGCCAGGAAGGTAACCACAGTCTAAACAGGTCACTAAAGTGCATGGCAGCTAGCAAGACATATTCTTTCTTACTGGCTGGTACAGATGTGAAAGTTTGTAATGATTGAAAATTAATCTCATTGCAAAATTCTGGCAAATCACTCCTCTGCCTGTGTTCTTGGTTTGTGTGTTAACACCGGTGGGTAACAGCCATTTATGTGTGAAATGGGTTATATTTGCGATAGCCAAAATTAAGGTGATCTGTGGGGCCTATGAAATCCTTCAGGGAATCAGGAAAAGCATGTATTATTCTTAGAAATGAGTCCAAACCTGTTGTGTGAATCAGAATTCAGCTTTGGGCCGCTCCAATATTTTGATGTGAGATCCTCTTTTAACAGGCTTTTTGGCTTGTACTAAGGGTTGGCCGTATCTCGCAGACAGTGCTGCCCTTTTCATCTTGCTTTTGTTTGTAGTCCTTTGGGGAAAGGGCTAAAATATTCAGAATATAACCTTTCTAAGTGTTCTTGGTAGCATGCTTAGAAATGTGGAAGGATTATTTGATAGATGGTTTTCAGTATTCTGGTGCCTGTAGAGCCATGGCTAATCTTTCTAATCTTCTTTATCTAAGGTAATCTGTATATTCTCTCCTCTCTGCGTCTATGTCTCTTATGCTGAAACTGCACTGACAGGAAGCTCTAAAATGCTTATTTTTGTTTCTTTCCAACAGCTGGCTGTCCAAATTCCTTGATTAAAGAACTTCATCACTTCAGGATTCTGGGAGAAGAACAGGTGAGCTAGCATCTCAAAGGCAGCGTCTTAATGTCATGAAAGATAGACGCTAATGAGACAGTTTCATCTCTCTCCAGGGAGACAGAGTGTATCTCATGACCCCCAAAGACCTGAAATGTGGGAAAAAAACCACACAGGAGTTATATGTGAGAGCTGGGGTTTTTTTCATTCTATCCGTCAGCCTTGACAGGTTATTAATTGGTACATCTGCTACCTGCCACAGTTTTTTGGCTTTTGACTACAGCAGTAAACAGACTCTCTAAAGCAGCAGACAGACAAACAGTCTGACAAAGGGATTGGTACTTACAGCTACTCATGATATTATCCATCCCTTTGTGTGTCCTTTTTTCTCTTTTAAAAGAGCGTTTCTCATAACTGTAGCTGTGCTTTGCACTCAGAAAACTATTTCTGTAGAGGGACCTTAGAAAAGCATAAATGAAGTATGCTTTACAACACTCTACATGCAACACTCTACACTCTACACTTTACACAAGAAGGTCAGTTATTATTTTGTCAATAATGAAATTAACATACAGAGGTATTGAGAAGTGGCCTTAAATTTTGAGAGAAAAGTTGAATTTTCAAACACTCAATGCTTCTGAAATTCAAGTTGTCTTTATCTCTGAAGTATCCCTCCTAAGGTACTGGTTACAAAGCCTGACTACCTGACACAGAGCTGCAGGTGCTAGGGACCAAGGGGCTGAAAGCCCAGCATTGGTATGTTGTACATGACAATATCCACATCTTTTAATGAACCTGGCACCAAGGGACTTGCACAAGGTTGTATGAGGGCTGTGACAGCGGTAGGAGCAACTCCTGAGATGTTAATTCAAAGTCTTGTTTAATCATTTTTAAATCAGATTATATTGTCAAGAACACCCTGTTATTACTTCTCTCTTCCCTGTCAGTCTCCCTTTTTTTATTACAGTTATGGCTGCTGTTACAATTTTCCTCCATGAGCCCCCCACTTCAGTTGTTGTAGACAGTCACAAGTCACGTTTCTCAGGCACTCAGCTTTTTCTTAGCAAGAAGGCAACATGAAGGGGAGTGTGGGAGGGTTTGTCTGACAAGAACTGAAAAAAAATACAGAAGACAGAAAACAGATTAGGCCAAAGGAGATACTGGAAGCAGGAATCTGGTGAGATTGAGGATTTAGGAAGAAGAAATAAAAGAAGTTACGACTGGGATTGATGGGGATAAGAGACTAATTAGAGCTGCCTGACAAATGCAGGGCAGAGTGAGATGAAGCTTGGGTAGAATGAAGAGATGGGGTTGGTTCATGGAAGGGATTGGTAGTAGAAACCAGATTGATAAGGACAAGGGTCTTGACGAGGAGTGTGGACCAAGGACTGGAAGGGAATGACCAAATACGGAAGCTTGCTGAAGAGACTGGTAAATAAAGGGAGATCTGAAGGTGCATGAAGAGGTGAAGATAAGCAGACTAGCAAGAGTGGTACAAAAGGAGAAATTAGAAGGAAAAGCAAGGAACAGCTAAACCAAAAGGCTGCAAGTATGAGAGAGAGAGGACTGAATCAGACAGACTTGACAGCTCCCCTGGCAAAGCCCTGAGAATGGAGTTGTGGACCTTAGCCTGACTAATGACCCCTGACAGAGCAACATATTTACCTGATGGACTTTCTTTGCAAATAGTAAACATTTTCATGAGGCTTGAATTATTCCATTAGCCCATACAAGTACAAGGATTATTGCAAATATATTCTGTCCCTACAAAAGCATCGTTACTGTGAGTCTACTGAAGACCACAGTAGCTTTTGTTTGAAGTTAGCACACACTTTGATAGTCAGGAAATAAATTGGTACAAAACCAAGGCAAAAAGAAAAATTAAAATACATCTAAATAAAGGAAGAAAGGAATTACAGGCAAAGTCCTTATTCATGTGACTTTATTTCTTATGTTTATTTAGTTAGATACTTGCTTTTTAAAAATATCTAAAATGTGTCTTTTTCTGTTACCATGTATACTAGATAGAAAAAAATCATAATTAATTATAACACTGTTTTATTCAGACTCCTTGCAATTTCAGTATTTTAAACCATCATGTATTTTCTCCCACTCCAAGCAATAGCCAAAGAAAAATAGGGACATGTCCCTGTTTCATATCCAATCTTGATTTATTTTTAAAGTGCTTATGTATTTAAGGCTAGATTATAAAAGCAGAATGGACTATTGTGATAATCTGTTCTGATCTACTTTAAAATACACATTACATGACTTTTTTGGATTAATTCTTGTTTAAACTGCAGTATATTGCCTAGAAAAGCATCTATTCTTTGTTTACAAATCACTTGCAGACTTTAGATCCTATTATACCTCTCAGTAGAAAAAGACAGAATATTCCCAGCCTCCAACCTTTCCACCGCTCTACCAGCACCAACATGTTTCCTATGTTGCATATCTCCCATTCCTCAGAGTTCAAGCAAAAAATCCCTGGTCTCCCCCTTTTGTTCACTGAGCATTTGTTTCCTGTAAGTAAAAATAGAAATAAACTGACCATATAAATGGTCATATAAATGTAAATACTGACCATAGCTAATGTTTGGTGAGCTCATTAGGAAAGAAAGGTTTTGAGTGGCTTTCAGGCTCAAACCTCTTGAAAACATGTGTCTGCCTGTCTATCTGAAATATCTTTATATAAATGTAAGCATTGATGAAAAACTAATGCTGAGAAATAGAAGTGTGAAGAGTTGCTGATTAGTATTTCCTTAAAGGAGTTGTATAATAATAAGGCTCTTGTTCAAATAATCAAACTTCTTAGTAGTCTCCTGGACATATAAAATTTCCATGTCTTCTATTCCGTTAGCAACATACATTATGGGAAATTTATTCTAGCTGGAAAGTCTGTCTTTTAAGGTTTAGTTGGTGGCAATAAGGTAGTTTTTAAAGAGGGAATCAGTTTTAGGCTTTATGGAAAGACACAATCATAGTCTGCATGGTGAAATAGAAGAGTACAAGCTTCCCTGGTACATGATATGCATTGTGGATACCTAATTTACCACATAAAACCAGCTTCCACATTAATTGGCTTAAAATGCAACACCAATACGCTCAGCAACAGATTGCTACCACACTTGACCCTTTGAAAAGGTGCTAGAGAGTCTGACCCAGGAAAAGTCTCAAGGAACAGCTTTGGCTGTTTTTTTTTTAGGCCCCCTTTTCACAGACTCTCCCAGTCCACAAAGGTCTGTACAAGACAAAAAGAGTCTCCTGCACATGCAGTCCCAGGTAGGGTAAAGCCTAAAGCTTTCTAATTGCCCAAAGCTCTGCTGAGCCTTCCCTTGCAATTTGCTCTCACTTTTCATAACCCATCATTTTCCCCTAGCTTAATGGGTGCAGCCCAACCTGCTGGCTAACTCCTCTGTTTCGTAAGTACCTGAGATACAGGCAGGATCGGGTTAAAAGATTTATTAAATGGGGAGCTATTGAAAAATACCACAGTGTAAGAAAGTCTCCTGCAGTAGCCATTTGCCCTGTCAGGCTGGCTGTCTCTACAAATAAATGTTTCGACAAGTGGTGATAGTACAAGCTGCTTACAGAAATATGCTAAAAATGCACCAAATATGGGCTCTGTTCAAATACAGTGGAAGGCAGGTACTCCTACAAGCCAATGGCAGAGACAGCAGAGAAAACACTCTAATTCAAACATAAACACCACAATATTCCAGCATAGCAAGACGACTTGCAGTGAACTGTTATGGAGTCTCCCTAATGACTGTATGAGAAACTTCTCTCTTGTCCCCAAAGTGATAAAAAAAAATCTTGTTTAATTGTTTAAATGGAATACTGTGATTCATGAATAAAATAGCAGCTACATCTGAAGGCTGGAAGGGAAAACAAATAACGCAAGAGCAAGCAATCTGCTGCTATACCTGAGTGCCCCCATCAGGTCACAGCACAGATGAAGCAGATGGCTTGCTAGTGGCAGGAAAGGAAGCTGCTAAGTAATGTATAGCTGCACTTCTCTGTTACATCATCTGCTCTGACAACTTTGCAGGATGTATTGGCCAGTTCCTTGATATTTTGACAGGGGAATGATCAATTTTAACAGATCTCTCCTATCAGCTGCTACTGAAACTCATATCACTGCTCACTTTTTTTTTAGAAATGTTGTAAGCATTTATATCCCTGGAATCTGAGCAAGCTTGAAAGGAGAAAATTTGGGGGTGTTTGATTGTTTGTTTGTTTGTTTGTTTTGTGGGGGTTTTGGATTTTTGTTTTTTGAGTTGGGGGGAGTCCAACATTTCCTTGTCAATTAGGGAAAATTTATGCAAAGGAGTACCCTAGAATACCCTAATTCGAAAACCTGCAGGTGCATGTCCCCATGCTCTTCAAAGGTGGTGTGGGCTTGTGCTAGTTTTCCCAGGGCTCTGTCACTTTAGGAGATACAGAAATCAAGTATGAAATGAACACAGCATGGTTAGAGATCATTTAACAATGATTGAGGTTTGGAAGGATTTTTTATACAATGTGTATGTGACAAGGTTGTAGGTTTTTTTATTGCAATACTTGCTAGAGGATTTTTTTTTTCAAGTGCGTGCTACTGAATATTCATGTAAAGTCAGTCTTAACGTAATTGATATATATTTACCCATTCAGGCAAAAGTAATGTCATATGACAATTCTAATTAATCAGCTGAGTTTAGTGCAGGAAACTGTCAAATATGATCAACAAAGTGCTTCTCAAGTATTTGTGAGTTAAGATTTTTTGATAACTACACTTGGAAAAAGTATAAGCTACATCTCAGTAATTCAGATCAGTTCAAGAACAGAATAAATTTTCATTGGATGATTTCTCCAGGTCATAATTACTAAGCCAAAGCTATTTTGTCAGTATTCTGAAACCTTAATCTTTACAAGTGTACTTTCTTACACCTCTGCTGCTTCCCACCCAGTCCCCTGGCTTCAGCTGCTACTCGATATAAGTGATACCTACACACATCTCTCAGTTTCTGCCATTTTTCTGTCTAATATCTGTTTTCTCTCCATCTCACTTGGCTCACGTTTTGGATTTGTCACCACCATCCCATTGCTCACTCTCCAAGACAGAGCTACTGCATTTAAGTCTTGATCCTCTTTACACCACCTTTTTATTGATAGCTAGAACTTCACAACAAACTTTATAGTCTTGCAGCTTCATATGGCTAGTGATATGCCTCTCTTTCCTTCCTATACTATACCTGCCAGGAATGTCTCCTAACCACCTTCTTCCCTCCCTCAGAGGTAATTTGGATTCATGTGAATTCCTCAGTTTTGTCTCTTCTGGATTATCATAATTTTAGCCTTTAAGTTCTTGTCATAAGTAGGATATCTCTACTTTCTTACATTTTTTAACTTATTGTCCATACATTTTTTAACATATTGTCCAGGCAAGTAAAAGTAATTTATTTTTGGTTCAACAGCTGAAATGAAGAATGAAGAAAAAGGAAGGAGAAGGTACTTAGTCAAAACTAATTTAAAGAAATTTTTTTCCATCAAAACGAAAAATAATGTCATTTTTTATAGAATTCAAATTTCTCTTCCACCCAGCTTTTATTTAATTCGGAGGGAAGATTTGAAGCCTAGTGTTCAGGATCTCAGCTGCATGTGGAAGTTAGTACTTCCACCTTCCCTTGGATAGCTTTGATCTGCTTTCAAGGAATATACATGGGTTCACTCTTGTGACCTGAGAATTGGGAGCCAATATCTACTACACTGAAACTCAGTTCCACAATTTGCAACAGCATCAGCTGAACAGATTTCCTTGAATCAATTACAGCCTTGAGGGTTGTTACTTGTAGTGAGAAGAGGAATGTGCATTTGAGCTCCACAAGATCGGGAAGAAACCAAATATTTATCTCTGGCATTCAGTCTATTCAGACTGATCCCCCAAATACCTGTTGGAAGATCAATAACTTCCTGTAGTTTGTAAATACAGTGCTAACCCATACACTGTGCTCAGTCCCCTTTCTTCATTGCATTATATTGCTGCTCATATATTCAGTTTGACTTCCGATACAACCTTCTCCAGTGTCCTCTGTTCTCTATTTTCTATTTTCATATTCTTCACCTTGTGCTTGCTTTCATACCATTCCTCTAACTGCAATCTCTTCTTTTCTCCCCATCTCTGCTCCAGTTTAATTTTGTCTATGACTTGTGATGCACTGGTCCAGTTAGAAGTTTCTTACCTAAATATTTTCTTCAGACAACTGCCATACCCAATTTTCCATGACTCCCCAGTCAGGCAAATTCCAGCCCTCTAGAAGTGGTTGTCTTTTTTGTCTCCATGGGTGCTCCTGTGGTAACAAGAAGGAGCTGATGCTCTGAACTTGCTCTTCCAATCTGACCAGTGGCCAGCGGAAGAGCCCAAAAACTCAGGAAAAATAAATTAGGGGTGCTCCATGGAGAGCCATGTCAGTCCTTCACTTTTTTATCTGTATTTTAGATAACACGTTTGTAAGTATTTTTACTAGTCCAAGGAGTACTACTGGTTTTGTACTGTTAGTTGCCTAATTACATTATGGAACTAATTCTTGGAGTTTTTGTATGTGCAAATACATATAAATAAAGTGCTTAGTCTACATTATGGACTAATAGCCTCCACAATCTAATTTTGAAACACACAGATGGTTATTTGATTTATAGGAGCAGTAAAAACAGTCTGACTCCAGAAAGTAGATTTGCTTTCCTCTGAGACTCTTACATGCAGTTAAAGAAATAAGTAATTGTATTACATTTAGGAGATTTGGTCTTTACATATACTGTTATACTTCTGTCCAAAGTTCTCTGCAATGCTGCTACTGAGCAGATGCTTTTAGTGTGGGGGAAAAAAATAAATAAAGGAAAAAAAATAAAACAATACCCAAAGTGTAAAAGCAAGATTAAAACAGCTCAAGGCATATGTGCTGTGGCAGAGAGATTGGAATAAATGACCTTTTAAGATTCCTTTCAACCCAAACCATTCTATAATACTATGATATTAAACCATAATTTGTAAATTAATTGACATGGCCAGGAATCACTGTGTTCACAAAGCGTATTTTGCAGGAGTTTTGTGCATCCAGGTGCATTTCAGTTTTGTTTTGGTATCTGAATCTCAGTGTAACTGAAAAGACTGCAATCTACAGTTAACCTGTTATTCCTATGTCAGCCCAGTGATTTCATTAATATTACTCTTGATTTACAACATCAAATGATTGAATTTCCGCTGGTTGAAAACCCAGTACCATTCTAACACTCCAGGGAAACCATCCCAACCTGGAAAGTGGAGTGCAAGGAATAAGTGGTTACAATTATCCAGCCTCCATGTCTATGTCATCCTGTAATTTATAATCTAAAGTCCCTCACAAGTCTTTACAAGCAAAGATTGCACAAAAGATCTTCATTATATGGTCAAAATACCATAAGTAGAGCTTGTAAGTAGAGCTTTTTCCACTCCAAATTTTATTCCCTGAAAAGTATAGATTTGGGCTGACTGGGACAATTCACAAATTGAGAGGAAAGTTCACGAAGGGATGCAGTCCTCAGAGAACAAACAGAATGTTTTACAACTACCTTGTTCACATACCTTTAGCTGTCTTAGCACCAATGATTTAGAGTAAATTGTATTTCTGAAGGTTTGGGGTTTTTTTTTCCCAAATAGGCATTGAAATATATGGTTCTGTGGGGAATCCAGCAACTATTTACCTACCTGTATTCTGAGGACCTTATTACAGTATCACACAACTGCCTGACATGCTTTGCTTGAAAGCTGCTTTCTAGCAGCAGTAGATGGCTGGTGATTTCTGTGTAATTTTATGCCACTCATTACCATAGTATTTGATGTCCTCATGACTATTAATGGATTTTGCCTCTTAACATTACATTGAAATCAGCAAGTATCATTCTTCCTCTTTACAAACGGGGAGCTGAGAAGCATAGATTAAATGACTTATGTGAAAGCCACAGGAAGGCTGTGCTACTGCCAGGAATGAAATCAGGTGCCATGAATGCCAGTTCCATCAAGTTTCCCATATATTATACTTTGTGAGAGGTTTTCCTAAAAATAATTGGAGATACTTTCCTCCTTGTAGCATGCAGAACAATTTTACACATGATAAGTGCATCTCTAAATAGGAGGCACGTTGATAAAAATTGAGTAATAGATACTGTGAAATATTTTGAATGGACAGAAGAGCTAGATTCATCTTTTAATGACAGCTCTTTATGTGTTAGATATCTAGCCTAAGTCAGTTTTCTCAGCTTCAACTATAGCACTTCTGTAGGGCGCTTGATCTTACCTTAGACATCATGTGTAAGTCAGCAGAAATTCCCTTCTTGCCATCTTACCTTTTCTCATGCACTTGGAGCCTTGTTTAAGCTAGATGCTTAATTTTCGATGAGCTAAAATTCTGCAAGGTGGTTCACAGTCTAAGATATTTAGCTACCTAAACCTTGGTTTTAAAAATAGCTTAGGCCAGATGTGTTAGGATCAGAATTATTGGAACTAAGGCAGTTATTGTGAGAGTCACCTGATTTCGGGTGCCATTATCTAGGAAGCTGTCTGATCTCTCTTTATTGTTAAAAAAACCAAGCCACTTCAGGACTCACTTCTTATCCTGATGTAAAGGTATAAAGATGAATTGCATCCTGTCTCTCCTGTTAATTATAAAAGAAGTCTACACAAGCAGTGCAACTATAGGCATCATCACTGCGGAAGTGCAAAGTAAATTAAATGAATTCTACTTTAGATGTCCAGTTAAGAGGCAAAGTAAACCAGTGGGTCTTGTGTGCTGTAATATCCTTAAGTATCTCATCCAGATGTGATCAAAAACACATCATAGGCTCCAAACACATTTAAAGGCTCTTGAAAATTGACTTGCTTAATGCATGTTGATTACATCAGTCCGGTGTGATGTGTACGGCGGTGGTATATAGGAAAAATTGTCTCTGATAGATATGGTCTGTCACTGTATGCAAATAATTAATTAATAATTCATGATAAGTGTTTTGGTCCTTTACAAGTTTTTTATAAATGCAGCCTTAATGTAAAGTGAGTCATTTTGTTTCAGGCCACTGAATAAAGAATATAAATCCACATATTTTGCATAGATTGTGTTATGGCAGCAAACATGTATATATTCTGGTCCTGTGTGTTTCAGTTGGTTGCTGGGTTTTAATTGAGCAGGACATAAGGAAAAAGGAATTGGAAAATCACAAATGTATCTGGTCTTTGAAGGTAGAAAACAGGCTGGTAACCAGATATCAAGATATGCAAATGCATTTAATAGAATCTTTTCTGGATCATTTTTTTGGCTGTTATAATGTGAAAATCACTGGTGAAGGTGCCTTCCTGATTTGGCAAGAGTCCTGTGCTGAACCAGTATAAAATGTCAAATTTGTTGGACAGAATATGATGTTGTTGTCCACCTTGCATGTAGGTAAACTGGACATTTACATCCTGTATCTTTCCCTGACAAGATAAATTGATTCCTGTTTTACCTAGCTTTCTTTTTATCCATTAAAACAAACAAACAAACAAGCAAACTGAGGAGATGAGAAGAATCTCTCCATGGCATTTTAGGCTAACTTTATGGCTGGAAAGTATATTCTGGTTTTTTTGCTGAGAATTTTTAATGTAAATGCTGACAGAATCTCAGCTACAATGGCACTGGTGTTTGCCTTCATAATGAGAAGGTATTAACAATCCCACATCCAACACAAAGTTCCCTCTTAACAAGATAAGACAATCACCATCCTCACCTTCAGGTCCAGTCTGTGCCCTGAGGAAAAATTAGGCTACTAGAGAGTTTTGGAGCTATGGTTACCTATATTTCTATAAAGACCAGCAGAATGACTCAGAGCACTCAACACATATTTAGTATTTAGGAAGGATCACAAATTTTGCTGAAAGTTGAGAGTGTCCAACATTAAATATTTATTCCATTAATGTTAAATATTTATGCCGTTACTCTGGGTTCGAGCACAATAATAACACAGGAAAACACCAGTTGACTTCTTGAGCCCCCGCATTCAAGGAGACTTTGCAGACATGTCCTGCACATCTCTCAAAATACTATTATTTTCCAAATACAAGATTCCTAAGTCAGAATTTCTGGCTGTCATTCACACACTGAATGATATTTTGAAGTCTTTTTCTCCTTTTAGATTTTGCTTTTCTTTTGAGAGGTTGTTTGGATTTTTTGTTAATTAACAAAGGTGTATACTTTAAGTTTGGGTTGATTTCCTTTTTCTGTAATGCAAACTTTTGTGTTTATATGTTATAGTCTTTTAAGAACTCTAATATTATTTTAAGAAGCCAGTTTAACAAGACATGTTGTGACAACATTTGCAGAAGAATCTTCTGAAATATATCCAAAAGATATGTAGTAGAACGTGCTTTGTAATTTAAAAATTTTTTTGTATGCTATGTATGAGGTCTTTGTCCCAAAGCTTCCATTCTCCTCAAAAGATTTCTTTGGAGAGGGGTGTGGATTGGAGAAAGAATTTTTTGTTTGTTATCCTTCCAGAAAAGGGAACAGGATTTTCATGAGCCATTATGGGATAAAATCTTATGAAGCACTAAATACAGTTGTGAGTGCTGTAACATAAAGCTGTTTTGTTTCTTTAGCACACCATAAAGTCTGCCTACAGAGAAAATTCATACCTACTCCCTTCCTCTTTGGCCTTTTGGACTTGCCTGTTTTCTTTGGGGCTGTTAGGACCGAATGCTTTCATTTATTTCCCTCCACAATAGACCAGATTTATAGGCGAATCTGAAGCCTGGTTTACAGTGGTTATATAGCCACTGGTGTGGAACTCCACCAACACAGAACTCTAGAGGGGATGTGATTTACATGTACACAGCATGATTTGTACTAGCTCAGCTTATCTTTGGCTGAAAGCAGGGTAAATTAGACATGGGAAAGTTATTGCAGTGACATCAGTCATTTTAGAGCAGGCATTTTTGTCAGCAGGCATACACTGAGCATGTTACTTAATATGGCTGTGTGTCAGTGTCTCCATCATTAAAATTAAGGCATTTCCATGACCTTTTAGGCTATCAGGATGGAATTAAATGAAAAGTGAAAAAACTTAAGAAAATTCCATGGGAGACCCAGGAAAAAATATACCTAGCATTGAAATGAATGTATATAAGAGAAGTACTCTGCTGATCAGTTTAATGATCAGCTTACTTTTAAAATAAAGTTGCCTAGGCAAATTTTTACAGCCCTTAAGGTCTAAAGCATTACACCGTACTTCTAGCTATAGATCCCTGAAGGAGGTTTTTTGTGTGTTCTTTTCAATCTGTATACAGCTTTTATCATTTATCTGTTGGACTATTTTTATGATGTTTACAATAATTTTTTATAGTAATATAAGTGTACTTGATGTTACTTACAGAAACAGTCTGCTGTTTTCTTGATTTTAATATCCCACACAATCTTCTGGTGGTGAAAATGGCTGTGAGCCGCAGAAAGTGATGCATGTGATGTGAGTTGGAGCGGAGTTGACACCCTATTCAATAATACTGTGAAGTTTTAGACTTTTGACAAATAACCTGAACTTAGCACGTGAGGCATTAGGACAATTGATTGGATTATGTGGCATAGAGTCAAGCTCAAAGTTTTTGGGTGTTTTTTGTGTGCTGCTAGGAGTTTAAAACCAGTCTGCTGTGTTGCAGTACAACCGTTACCAGCGCTATGGGGCCGAGGAATGTGTGCTGCAGATGGGAGGAGTGCTGTGCCCAACCCCCGGCTGTGGAGCAGGTCTGCTTCCTGAGCAAGGGCTGAGGAGAATCGTGTGTGAACCAGGCAGTGGAATAGGCTGTGGGGTAAGGACATACATTTTCCTTCTAGTGGTGTGGGAAATAACTGATATTGGACAACAAACGCTGAGACAAAGGCGGAAAATGTGGTTGGCTTTTTTACCTTTTCCATCAGTGACTCGGAATGGCCCTTCATACCAGCGTGGGATAACGTAGCTCAGTAAACAATTTAAATACAGCACAAGGGCTTAGGAATGATGCCTTCATCATGTAGAATGTGTCCATTCCATAATTCTTGGCTTTATTTGGTTTAAGAAGTTACTGAGTAGCTGCAGTAAGAAATTGAACTGTGCAAATGAAAATCCAAATGCACTCCAACTTTCTTCTCCTAGCACTCAGCTAAAATGAACAGGGTCTTGAGCAAATCATTCATTATCTTACTAAAATTTATTTTAAAGAAAAAGGAGAGATAGAATAGCCTGTTCATTACATTGTAATGGCATTACTTCTGCATGTTAAAATACATGATGAAAAGAACAATAGAAATATTTTTGTTTACTCATAAAAATTGCTTTAAAGCAAGGCAAATGAACAATTAATGGTGGATTTATGGAAAGCAAAATCAGATGAAACTTGAAAATATATTTCTAAGCGATCAGATTGTATGGACCATCGACAGTTTTGGCAGTAGAAAAAGCAAGTACTTTACAGGAATCAAGCTTTGGGGAAAATAGATATACATAGAGACAAATCTATATATAAAAGAACCTATTAAATGTTCAGTCAGAGTGACTAACTGGTGTTTGCACTATGTGACTCTTTCCATGGTTAGCATTCTGGCAGAATTCCATGAACACTATGAGAGAAGATAAAATATCTATATTTGTAAATTACTATGATGCTCTTTCTGCTGTCTTTCTTGTGGAAAATGCACTTTTTATTACAGTTTGGATGTTGCCCAAACTGATACCATGGAAGAATAATAGTTTGCTGAACTAGGAAGTCGCAGTAACTTGTCTTCTTTGAGTAGGTTAGCATCTGTCGCCCTTGGTAAGGCTTCCTATCTGTCCATGCAGTAGTGCATGTAAGATAGAGTACTACCCAAATTCACTGAGCAGACACGGGGCTGTAAAATAAGGCAGAATCTGGGAAAGTAATAAGAAACACAACTGCATAAACAAAAGGGAATGCCTCTGGATTAACTATTAGGGATTGGTTAAAAAAGATAAAATCACAAATAATTTTTATTCAGCTCTCTGCCTTGAAGTGGTGAAAATCATACTGTATTTTGCAGCTTCATTCATCATCATTCTGAACCTGCAAATGCCCTGTAAATAAAGTGTACATAGCATAAAGGGTTGATATACCGCCTGGTTTAGCAAACTGCTCTGTTTGCTTCTAAGGACTCCGCACTGTGCTTGGTAGCGATCAGATCTGCAGCCTTGAGTGTAAGCGCACACTTTGTTTTGAATTATGTGATGTCTTGAACATTACAGAGTACAATTCACTGAGGCTGAAATGAGAAGCAGGAGGCTGGTCTGTAAGCCAAATTTTGGTAACATTAAGGCCCTTCCTCAGAATCTATAATTGAACAGAGTGAAAATATATGCTTTTGAATCTTTCTTGGCACCCTAAAAAATGATAACCTCAGGGAGGATTTGTCACAGACTTCCTGTGTTGAGGGTCCTAGCACTGAAATCAGATGGTGATGATAAAGTTGGCTGAAGGTAAAGATCCACCTGCAAGGACACCAAGACAGTTAAAAAAGCTATTTATTTTTACTCTATTTTATGTAATCATTTTCAGTGTTTTCTATTCTTAAACTATGATGAGGTTTTTCCCAGTCAAAACCTGACCTTTTTTAGTGTGAAGGCCTTCCACTAATTTTTATGGAATCCAGGAAGATTCATTTCAGTGCTCAGCACTCCCCCATGAGTGTACGCATGATTTACAAGCTCAGAGAAAGGGCTGAGATGGAGAATGTCCCTGTTATCCATCCAAATAAAGGCTTCAAAAGGTGTCTTGCAATACTTAACCTGTGCAGCTTGGGTTAGAAATACATTCCTTGCTGAAGCTGGTAAGCGAACAAATAAGGAAAGTCGTGTGAATCTGGAGATTCTTTATGAATGTATGCATCATTCTTCAAGCTGTACTTTGGTTATGTAGAGTCTCTTTTGGGGTATTTGAACCTCTGTCTTTGGTTAAAGTTCATATTGGTATCAGCAGAAGTTACATCCAACACCAGTGGTCTGTTATTCACACAAAAGCCCTTGCAGAGAAATAGTTGCCTTTTGAACAGAACAAATTGATTGCTCTGGTCTGAATTGGCATGTTAGGGTAGCTAACAACTCTCAAGTAGCTGAGGATTTTGATTAGCTGATGGGATGACTCTGGGGAGGAAGGAAGGACAGGTGGTCAAGAGAAAGTCGAGACGGTGAATGAGAAGGGGTTTCAACAGCCATTTTGGAAAAGTAGAGGCTAAAAGAATCAAAAAGAGAATAAGCTGGCCACCAGGGACTGAGACAAAATAAATATTCTAATATTCAGAGAGATTACTATGGGAGGCAGTCCCAAACATGTATGGACTATGGCCAAAACTGAAGGAATGATGAAAAATGAACAGGTGTCTGAGCCAGGCTGGGACGCAGACGTTTTGGTTTCCTCAGTTTCTTACTCTGTTATGTAGAATGAGAAACTGTAATCCCTTTTTGCAGAGGAACTGCCATTGGTATCAAAGGTAAATGTGAATTTCCAGGAGAGTGCTTATAATTTGCTAACAGGGCCTTTGGGAAAGTTAAAAGATGGATTTTGCTTTGTCTCAGGAAATTTGGAAACAGCAACATGTAGGGCCCAGAAACAGTTTGCTAAATGCCTGTACAGAACTGTACCAAAAAGGTGAGGAAAGAGGTTTAAATGTAAGCATCCCCATATGTACCCTGCAGTCAGGCACTGCTATCTATTCAGGCTTTCAGGCAAAAAAACCAAGATGAAAAGTTTATTTTTACTGAATAGTAGCGTGCAGGTATCCTTTTAATGATTATGGATAGTCCTCACCTAAAACCATGTTATGGTACCCGACTGACTCCACTGATGTCTAATCTTTCGTATGTTTTATTATTAGCCATAAACTTATTAATTGATTTACAAAAATTTACCGTTGTACACTATTCTACCTTCATTACTATGCATCAGACCTATGTTACTAACTTCTATTGCTCAGCTATAAAATCTTGACATATTTAATACTAGAAAACAGCAGGAAAACATAGCAGATAGTACATACCGTACCAGCTGGCCTAGGTGCAGGAAAAGCTGTGGTAAACAAGACATACAAAAGCTTTATGAATAAAACATTTTTGTCTTGTTTTATATTATACTGGCATATTATTTACTATACATTAAAGAAGTTTGAAGTTAAAAACAGGTTAGAATGGATCTTCAAAAGGGACTATACTACTTAATTGTTAAGAAGTGTGCCTTGATTTTTGCGCAGACAGCTCAGATGCCTTGCAAAAGCGTTCCTTGTCAGTATCTTTCAGTATCAGTGGGATGATAACTGACTGATGTGTACCTGTATCCCAGATTTTGCTCCACAATCGTATGTTCTGCAGCAACAATGGTAAATGTTTTGCGGCATGCATTATCAGTTGACCTATCCCTTGAAATGGGGTGAGATGGGAGATACAGGATAGTGGAGACAGAGCCTCTGTGGTCTCTTCCTCTTGAGTTTATTCATTCCTAGCATAGCACATGTAAGCACAAAGAAGAATGTATTTCCAGAGATTGTCTGTTGTTTGATGATCCCTTTCTAGGAGACCTGACTCTTGAAGATCCATGGAGGTCCTGAGACTACTCCAAACTATACTAAGGTCTGGGTGACAATTTAAATGGTCTTAGGAATAAGATGTCATCATTGATGTTTTTGATGTTCTTCTTTTAGATCTCCTAATGTGAAACTCCAATCTGCAAGTGGGTACTCAAGTGTAATGTGTTAAATGTGCAATGATAAAGTAAATTTTATAGTCTTGCAAAGGGAGCACAAAATTTGGGGGTATTTCATCTCTTTTACACCATATTTACTGTTCCATGAACATAGAGCATTGAAGAACATCAAAAGATGTGTTCCCATCTAGGACAGGTAAAATTTTATGGCTGCAGACTACAAGAGGTCCCTGAAAAAAATCAGTAGATATAAATACCATGTCTTCCTTATAAATAGAATTCCTAGGCTGTTGTATTACATAAAACAAAATCCCTAAGGCGATTTCAGTCTACCCAGCAATTTTTTCTCATTGATTTCTTCTTGCATTCTTCTTCCATGGCTAAGGAAGCATATGTCAAAAGCAATTGCACCGTATTTGTAGGATTAATAATTGTCTGCCTTTTCAGAAAGCCAAATGGAATAGAGGACATTCTAAAATAGTTACATGAGGAGTGCAATACATATTCCTGTTATTTGCAAAGTTGGGTTTTTTTATGATTCGTCACTGTGTGTTCATGCATGTCCTTGCAGATGCGTTTCATCTTCAGTAGTGTCTTTGTTAAGCCTACTAATACACATGTAGGCAAAACCCAAACTATTGGGAAAGATCTTTTGTTTTGAGGAGACAAATCTGAGTTATAAAAATTCCAAGCAATGAGTTCTTATGCACTTAATTCTGATAATTCACATGTAAGTTGTGTATGTTCTTCTAAACTTCTGGAGCAGGGTTGTTTAATTTAGGCCTTTATATGTTAGTTGAAGTGCTATGTGAATGCACCTATACTTCCTATGGAATCTGAACCAGCTTGCAAATACTGTTTCATACATGTGAAAGTGCAAAAGAGTTTTGAAGTAAAAGTTTCCACATCTGGGAGTTATAAGTCTTTTATTGTGAAGTTCAGTTTTAATGTGATGCATTGTCATGATCAGCATGGACTTTCTTTCTGCAATTCCTCTCCCTCTCAAGTCTGGTTTTATCATGTTATTCCATATATATTGCCTGATCAAAATTTTTGAAAGTCTGACTAACCTCAAAGACTTCCTTTTCAAACAAAGATGTAGGTATAAATTTGTGGTTCAGGACACGTACTTTTTCTTTTTTAGTAGTACCAGGAGAATCTTCAATATATGTAAAGAGAAAATAGGCAACTTTAAAATAATTTGAGATATAAAGATAATCAAGATGAGTAGTGGTAATTCAAGACAACCTTTGAAGGTACTTGCACTGAAAAAATCTTTTCAGTTTTATAATCAGATGAATAAAGGATGGGTGAAGAAGGGCTGTGTGTACAATGGTCTGAATTTTTCTCTTGGTTTTAAGACGGGAATGGAAGTCGAAGCAGAAGCAGAAAATAGAGGCTCCAAGGTTTTGAAAAACAGAGGAATAATTCAGAAAACAAAAGACCTTGAGACCTTTATGTCATTTGCAAAACTCTAAAATGGAAATAAGAGACTGCTGCTATCTAGTAGCCGTCACAAAATTGAAGGGTTACTCCTTGTTATTACATTTCAGGTATCTGTCCTTGTTCTGTATGTCATTAAAATTTTGCTTTTAAGAGAATTCACCAGAAAGGTGTGACCATGAAGGTAATAGCTGAAGATATTGCTGTGATTAAGAAACCAACTCACAGCAGGAGTGTTTCATAATATTGTATAGGGAGTGTTTTCAAGGGGAATGGAAATGAGACAGACATTTTCTATTATTGCTAAATACTGAGTTGCTAGCACTGCACCACAAGCTCTGAGAGGTAATCATGTATTGCTTTCTTCTATTGAGTGGGCACTCCAGCCTTTAGAAAGTGGAATTCCATCTTATTGACACATTATGCTTCAGTAGCTGAGCAAGTTGTTCAATTGCTAAAATATGACAGGCTGACCAAAATTCTTTTTGGATTCGTGGTGTTTTTTTCTGGTATTGTTTTACATGGGTTAAAATTAACTGTAAAAGCATGGGAGTTTTTAAGATGTAGCAGAATGTTAATGGTTTAATAAAGTATTTACCATAGAATTGCACTGTGCAATTAACCAGCTATGTATTGCTGCCAAGGTGTATTATTTCCATTGCCCATATCTTGCAGTGCAGAACAATTCACTGATCTGGGGACTGATATGAAGCTCAGCTGTTAGCAGTGAGTGGATAAAGCAGTCTAGAGAATGTTTCCATTTTTAGTAATATGGATCACATTAGTTCATAGGACTAGCAAAAGAAAAATAAATACTTTTTATATGGAAAACAAATCAGTTACTTGCACTTGGTTTAATAGTAGAAGAATAACTGCTTTTTCCTTTACATCCCAAATCATGAAGTACTAGCTAGAAAAATACTTTTAGAAAATATGTGAGTCTCTTCACTCTGTGTGAGCTAAAACTGAAACTTCATTAGTTTTGTCTGCTAGTTGTCCAGAATATTATGGGGTGACTCGTATCATATGATAAAATTCTGTATCCCTTGATTTATGTGGGGTATAGCTTTTACCTGACTTCTGCATCTTGCAGGCATCTGGAAAACGGCTTTGTACATACACACTGCAAAGTGAGAGTGCAATGTCTTCAGTTGTTTTTGCTTGATTTATTATTCTCTGGCCTACCTAGTAATATTTAAAACCATTTAAAATCTATCATACCTGTTCTAAGACAGGATCAAGGAAGCAGAGAAAAGAGGTAGTTATCCAAGAAGAGGATGGAAGATGATGGTCTCTGTAATCTAGAGATATCACGGATATAACACTGTATGTGAGTCAGGGAGATTGTATTAGAGAAAACTAGGATAAAATCAAGTTCTTGCTTGTAAAGATAAGTCAAAATTGGACACACAGACCTAGGAATTAGAGAGGATAAAACTGATGTCTGTGAATTTAAACCAGCTCAGACTGGGATTTGTCACAATTGTTTTGCAGAAGAGAAATGGTCCCAATTTAACCAATTTGTCTGAAATAGGAATGAGCTAAAGTTGCAGGCATTTGAGACCCATTTTAAATTGAGGGCTGAGATAAAATATGAATGGGTTTAAAATCACATCAGTAGTTGATTTTAGGATTTTTCAGCTAACTCTTAGTCCTTGTAAACTGTTAGACCAAACAATCCCCTGGAAGTGTGACAGGGATTTTCATATTAGAAATACCAAACAGTCGACTTTGTCACTTGTTCAGTACTTAGATTTCAGAGCCAAAGATGCCTAGGCTTCCATTTTCTTCACTTAAGGAAAGAGAACAACATTTTACAGCAGATGCAATGCAAAAATGCTCATAATTTAAAATATCCACAGGTTACCCTAAATTGATTTTAGCACAGAGATGTGGAAAAAGACCTGAAAAAAAAAGTACCTTCTCTGGAGAGATTCCTGTTTGCAGGTACCCATTGAGTATATCATGTTCTGATGCTCAGGTCAGGATAAATTGATCAATGAATTTGAAGGAAAGTCAACATTTTCTCTAAGGGCTTATTGTCAGAGGCTTGATATAGTATGCCAGAGTTGGTGGATGAGCTAAATACCATCTCCAGGAATGTGGGGGGCATTTCTCACCTGGAAATTGCTTGTTATTTGAAGAGCCACAGGCTTAGATGACCTTTGTCTATTTTGGACTATGCCTGTGGCACAGCACAGTTTAGTCCCTTGATGACTGAAGTGCTCTTGTCTAATTAAAGTAATTGGGCTCCATGTAGCAGTATCTGGGTGATGTTTAATGGCTGATGATGCTCAGGAGATTATATTAGATGAACTCATAATTCTACCTAGTCTTAAGTATAATGGAAGTTTATGACTGGAGAGGACCTGCAACTACTTTTTTCTTACTACTCCTCTCCTCTTCAACGAAGTGCCTAGAAGTATGTCTGACAGTCGAGGGATAATGTATTATGCTGCCCATCAGAAGAGACATGGAATGCAAGAATCAGAAAGAAGGAAAAATAAACTGTTTATAGGAACTGCCAGTTGATTTTGCATGTATGGAAAACAGAGCTCTGGCTTCTGGCTTCATATTTCACTTACATACAGGATAAGATTTTTCTCCCCTACTTGATAGAAAGAAACACTTTGCACGTGATAGAAAAGTGTATCCATTTTAAATCAACCTGTATTCCCTTCAGCTAACTGATTAAAAAGTCCTGGTTACAGCAGCCTGTCCCAGACTACAAGAGGTGCCTGAGCTTTCTTGCTTATATAGTTCATATACTGACTGCAGTTTCATAATCAGTAAGACAAACACAAATTAATTTGTAAATTATTGGAAAGAGGTGTTAGTGGGAGATTTGGTATGAATAAACAGATCTGTCACTGAGTCACTGGAGAGGGAACAATAATGCAATCAGGACAGGATGTGCTGCTTGAGAATGGCAGCCGCCAAGGGGCGGATTCTAATTGTGCAAGAGGCTTATTTGAGCAATCTTCTAAAAAATTTCTGTATTTGAACAGGAAAGAGAAATATGGTCTGAATGCAGGAAATCACTTATAAATGAAAAGGAAAATAAATATGAATCAAATAAGCCTATTTATTGCCTTTCATATGAAGTTTCATATGAAGGCCTCCTGAGGCACTTTGGATTTTATTATTACATTATTGTAAAAAAGCGGGAGGTGCTTAATCAGTGAGAAATGATGGAGTAAAGACCTAGGACCAGAACAATAAGATTTTAGATTAAAATGAATCTATTGACTGGCATTTTTAGCTTAGCCAGGATAAAAAATCAAAGTTCTGAATGCTAAAGAATTGTCCTCACTATGTGGCTGGTATAATTCTAGCCTGTAGCCCAACTCAGAAGTAAATCACAAGATTCATAAAGTGAGCAGCTCACACAGATCCTGAAAAACCATGTCTTTCTGCTGCTTTTGTGGCACTCGTAGTCTTCATGCTGTTTGATGTCAGAGTAAAAAAAATTAATAGAGATTTGGGGTTTAAATCTATTCTGTGTAAATACAAATATGAAAAACAGTAGTTCATGTTAGTTTGGATATTACAAATAATGACACCTTTTTTTACTAAAAGGAGTACCCCCAATTGAAAATGTTTGCAATTTTTTATATTTCTTTATTAGCTGATCAAAGAAATGCCCAAAGAGTGTCCTTCTCAACTTTACTTTGACTCCGCAAATACATAAAATCTCTGTTGATCAGGCACGCTCTTGGTTAATTTTTGCAAGACTACAACACTGTTTTTCATGTGGAGGGCATAAAATGGTAGCTCACCAAGACTGTGAAGGTTTTTGTGATAAAAGAAAGGAATGGCACCAAATGCAGAATACAAGCATACCAAAGGGATGGGAGTGTGCACTGACATTTTCCTGAAGAATATTTCTTTTGTGATGACAAACAAGATGCTGTGTAAAGCTTCCCAGTGCTCCTCTTGGGTTTACAGCTATATAGGGTTTCTCACTGTATCTTTAAGGAAAAGCTTTTTCAAACATGTTACAGTTACAATAGTATGTCTGCAGAATGAAGCAAAGCTAGTCCCTGTCATTTCACCAGTACAAGAGAAATGTTTCTTTTTCACTGCACATGTTGCATCACTTCTCTGTACTATACAGAATCCAGATTGACTGGACACTGAAATGCATCTCTTTGGGCTACACTTCATGAAGAGTGGGATGAAATTGGCATTAAAAATATTTAAATTATAGCTAAATGTAGTTCCCATTAATAGCTTTTTAAAATAAAATTAAATAGAACAGAATTATTCTGAGATCAATTCCCTCACCACTAGTATTTCAATAAGGTACTTATTAATGATGTCACATGCAAAACTTTATTATTTCAAAACCATTTCAAAGAGATAGCAAAGCCACCACAATCAAAGCTGATTTTGAAGTGCTGAAAAAAAGCTGATTTTCAATTATCAGAGTCAAAAAAAAGCTTCTGAAAACTGTCTTGATTGCTGCAAAACTGCTGTCTTTTCAAGTTGGATAACTCGAAACAAATATGATTCTTATGAAGCTTCAAACAAAAATCCCCTTCTAACAAAGCATAAAAAACACTCAGCCTGAAAGAGAATATCTCAATAAAGTTTAAGCTTCTGAAAGTGAGTTTAGAATAGAAGTTACATCTCAACTTTAACAATTTTAAGGTCACTAAGCTATAAAAAAGGGAGTAAATAAAATGTTGCAGAGTCAAGGGTGAACTACGAAAATAAAATAAAATGAAAATATAATGACCAAATTAAATAAAAGACATTTCTTACACAGTAATAACATTCTGAATGAAAAGCAAGGACGTAGATTTGGAGAACAGTGACCAACTGTAATTCAGTGGGAAATAATAGAAAACCAGAATGCACTGTGTGCTCATAAAACTCTCATGAGAGAGAGAAGAAAAGTAAAAATTCTGATAAGGATAATATAATATATCTTTGAATGGAGACCTTGACTAAGGGCAGAAAATCATGGGTGGATAACCAAGACTCAGTTAATTCTATTTTATCTTTATTTTTCTCAAAAATTAAGTAATTCATGCCACTCTTTTATTTTGCAAAAGCTCTCACATTATATTGGCTGATAATCACTACCATGATAGCAAATCTATTCCACTGACACTTAAGTGGCATAAGTGAAGAGAGAAAGAGAAAAGCTTAAAGGTACTGGTGGCTCACTTGTTCAGACTAAGTTAAATGAGCAGTAAAATAGGCTGGTATGTATCTCTGTCATTTTTATGCCAGTGAAAATGCTCACATATGTAAAATCAAATAATGACATTGATAAGTCTCTTGTGCACACCTGAAATAGTTATATTAGAAAATATTGACTTTCAGACTACACAGTCTAAAGCCAGTGTTTGTTATTAAGTATAGTCAATATAGTCCGCAAACAAAAAATAGGTATGAGGCATGTTCTACAACATTATCATATATAAAGAAAGCTTGACAAGACTTTGTTTTCTACTTACTTTCCTCTTCAAACCAAAATCAATGTAAATTTTATTCCCTTGTTTTATTGAGGAAACTTCTTATAGGTCTCCTAAATATGTTTTTTGAAATTCTTTAGTTTTTGTGGTAAGGATACTTATGTTAAAATCTAATTGAACGGCATCATTCTGGAAAAGCAAAATAGTTGAATAGTTAAATATACCTGTTGTTGGCATAGACTTTCAGTGGCATTTGACCTAAATCAGAAAGCTGAAATCTGAAAAACCACCAGGAGATCGAAACTGAAATCCACAAGTTCCCACTGGAGATGGAGGAGGAGTAAATAGGAAAGGGAGGGCAACAAGGAGCCAGCCTTAAAGTGAGGTCAGAGAAGACATGGTGGGAACTTAATGATTATTCAAAATTCTCACTGAAGCACCAATATATTCACTCCCTCTCTTAACTCAAAGAGTGGGAAATTGCTCCTCTATTTTGTGGGAACAGCCTGGAAGGAGACAACAGGAACATTAACTTGCCTCCTCTGCTGAGAGCTGTGACTTTATGTGAGGTGGTGCCACACCTCTGATTGGTTGTTTGATCCCTAGTAAGGATCAAACCTAGCAGGTTGAGATGGAGAATACCAGATAGTAAGGGGGATGGGTTCTCCAGAGATCCCAAGCAGAGTCTGAAAATGCATGTTCTATAAGGAAAACCTGGAATTTTTTACATCCTTTGATGGGTGGCTCTGGGATAAAGGAATAAGAGTATAGATGAGAGTATGTGTGCCTTGGCTACATATATTCAGAATTATGGGAAACTACCTGCCACACCTTTGTATAAATGAACATGGAATTGGGATGGTTACAGTAACCTGAACTACTGGGTGACATCCCTGCCCATGGCAAGGGTATTGGAACTGGGTGATCTCTAACACCCCTCCCAGCCCTCACCGTTCTATGATATCATGAGCTGTGTGTAGGAGTTGCAGTGCGCGGGTGTGAGAGGAGCAGGGGGGCGACTGCAAGTGTGTATGGAGTGAGTGGTCTGTTAAGTGGGTGAAAAGTTCACAAAGGTGTATAAGCATCAATTGTATAAACAATGGCCTAGCCACATGACCATGATGTTTCACATCAGTTCCTGGTCATTGCAGAATTTTTTTGTGAATGTATACTGATTATACCAAATTTTGTGTTTGCAAGTATCCACAGGTATCACATTTTAACACTTTTACACTGACAGGAAGATTTTCTGGTTACCTAAAGTGGTTACCTAAAGTAGTTACCTAAAGTTATTCAGGAAAATGTTTTGGATTTGGAGATGGAAAAAAATGTGGCTGCCAAACAGTAGGATTGCTCTGAGCTAGAAACCCACTATATCCTGCTACGAGAGGAGTGACATCAACTAGTAACTGGTGAGTTAAATAAATCAAAGATGAAATAAACTGTACAATAAATGTACAGTGCAATAACAGCTTTTACATGCTGCTGTGGTTCTCACCAGTGGTGTTTTTCATAAAATGCATCACAAGCTTTCAGTGTTCAGGGAAACACATTAGTGATTTTGAATTGTTTTTATTATAAACCATGCAAATAGTGTTTCTCCCAGTGTGGTGTGACATTAATTACTAGCAAAAGATCTTTTGCATGATTTCAGTCCACACAGAATGAACAGTTTAGTCTTTATTTTCAGAGTGTGACATATAACTATTCAAAACTGCATTAAAAAACATTTAACCCATGCAGAGTATTCCTGCTGAAGAGGCGACACATGGCAGAAATAAATTGCCCTAATAACATTTGCAAATGTTTTGTGACTGCAAAAATGTTATCAGTGTAATTCAAACATGTTCCCTTTCATTATGCTTCAGAAAAAAACAGTATTTAAATTCTTTTGTATGGATGACCGTGGTCAACTCCCGAAATAAAAGAAGTTTGAATCTTTTAGAGATAGATTTTTTTTTAAAGTCCCCTAGGCAAAAGCAAACAAAAAAATCGATCAAACAAAACATACTTCTGCAAGAGAGGCAAGAGGAAAACAGCGACTTCTGAAAGGTAGGAACAAGTATTCTTCTCTAACTAATAAGAAATCAGTTCTAAGCAGAAAAAGGGATCTGATAAGTCAGTAAAGAAATCATTAAGTCACAGTGGTAAATTATCTCAGTGTAAAGGCAGATTAGGAAGGGTAAGGAGAGACCAACTTGCTTGAAAAATGACCTTTTTATGACCTGAAAAGTATGCAAAATTTAAGCAGGTTGTGTCATTTTGAACAGCTAGAAAAACAGAAGACACACAGGGGCTGTCAGAAAGTGCAAGGTGCGAAATAAAATACTTTTAATATAAAGTCTACCAAATACTATTCAGAACACTTTCCATAAAGAAGGAAGAACAACAGTAACATGAAAGATCAAGGAAGCTTTTATTTGGCTTCTTATTGAGAGGAATCTGTACCATTAAAATGCTCCAAGAAGGCAAAAGTTTTTACTCTCATGTTTAAATCTAAATTTAAAAGGTCAGATCTGCTTAGACGGTTAGCAGAGCCAAAACCACTGAAACAGAATTAAAAATGCCCACTATAGTGGGGAAAGGACAGCATAAAGACATGTTTTCAAATGCACTTGACCCTATGAAATTCTTTCTTGTAGGAATGGCTAAAGAATATCCAGCATATTAATCATCACTTCCAAGAATAGGGTAGGAAAGATTTTGCAAAAGCATGAAATTTATGTCTAAAAAGATAAAAAAACCACCCTAATCTGAGACTTACAGAAAAGTGGTTTTGGATTCCTGAAGAGAAACTGTAGCAAAAAAATTAAACTACTAGTAATAGGAAAGAGGACAAAAAGATAAAGTCTCAAGAAGCATGGATTTAGCAAGAGTTTATCGCATCAACCTCACTTATTTTGCCAGAGTAACAGGACTTGTGAGTAGGAGACAAGTAGGTGACGTTTTCTGTATTGAATCCATCAAAGCTTCTCACATTGTTTCATATAAAATTCACAAAGGTGAACTAGGAAATACAAGACCAGATGATCATTTCATTAGGTGGATATATAATTACTTGGAAAGGTGTGTGTAGACTACTTATCAGCATTTCACAATTAAAGCAGAGAGTGGCTTCAAATCTGTCCTGAGGTTGATAGGTTTTCATATTTTCTCTGATGCCTTGATGAGTGATTATAGAGTAAAATTATTAAATTTGCATAGGATATGTAGCAGGGGGGACAGAAAACAGTTTGGCATTCAATAGCAGTTCAGTAAGAATAAATACGAAGTGTCTATAAATAGACAAGTACAAACTGTATGTTAAGAGAAAAAAAATGCATAGAGAGACAGCAACAGGGCAAAACATGATCTGGAAGCGCAACCTGATTTGAGTCAGCAGTGTGGTAGTGTAGAAAAGGCAAATGCTGGACTGACATACATAAATCACAGTAATTACTTCTCCAAATCCAAAATAACACAGCAAGGGAACACAAACAACAGCCCTGTTTTCTTTTCTGATGTTATTGTTCAGTTAAAGAAGGAAGATGTCCATTTTAACATGCTTCTTATTCCAAGAAAAGGACCTTTTTTTCTAGCCTCTTCCCATTCCACTTGGTTTGGAAGATAAATTGGTGAGATGTGCCATCAACAAATTTCTCCATAGCTGCTTGACTCTCTGCTCATTCCAACCTGTAGCAGACTTTGCTCTAGAGATACTGAGTCCCAAATAGAAGCCAGCTGAAACAAATAAAATCTAATAAGTGCAATATTGCAGAATGCCTACATGCTGTCAGTGACTAACATATATATACCTAAGAAGACTTCATACCCATGGAGTGTTTCTAAATACTGCTTTACAGAAAGCCAGTCCTAGCTCAGAGTCACATTAGTTCTTTCACCTCTCCTGTGAGTTCCCACTGCCAGGATTTGATTAGATAATCTTTTTTCCTTCAAATAGCCAGCTGTTTATGAAATGGCAGTGCTGATACTTCATGATAACACAGAATAAACTAGCCACCGTGTATAAAATCACTGTGGACATTTTTTGAGGAAAGAAACATTTAACTTAACCTTTAAAAAAGAAATCTATCTAGTTCATACACTCCACAGTTTCAGAGCTCCCAAATGTTTGATCCATCTGCCAGTTCTTTGAACAATCTGGAAATGACATAGGAAAGTCCACACTGTGACTGGTCCCATTCAGTAACTAATTTGGTTGAAAATGTTCATGGAAATTGTGGAACTTGAGGCATAGCATTGTGTGAAAGGCAGGAAACTGTCCTGCTGCCTGTCTTTTTTCTCATAGCAAAGGTCATTCACATTTTGTGCTACATAAATTTTGCAATTATTTTATTGTATTTCCCCTTGACTGCATATTAAAGTATGGAAGCAAAAGAGCTCCAGAAACCTTTTTATGCATGATAGTTCTTCAGTGCTATTTTCTTCTCTGTCCTTTGGACCAACTTGTTCCTTGTAGGTGTCTTTCTCAGATTTAAAGATGCATAGCTGTGCTCTGGTGCGTGCGTAGGTGCATGTGGGTTTCCCATGCCTTGAATTCTAACATTTGCCTTGTGGTTTCACCCTTTCCCCCCTTCCTTACCAACTTCTATAAAAAACACATTTGAAATAAAGCCTCCAGAGCTTTTATCAAGGAGGTGAAGGAGTATTTTAGTCTGTCTTTTCTAGGTATTTTCAACTAATTCTGTTTTAAAACAGAAAAAGGCCCTCAATGTTTTGGGCAAAACTTCATATTTATCTTAAATCTTTTGGGTACAGTGGGATTCACTTACTTCCCTCCATATTTTGTTTGTAGTATATTGATTCTTCAGCACTTAGCTATTCGCGTAGCATTTCTATTTCTTGTATGTGTTCTTCTATCTTTCTTTGTGTATGGTTTATTTTCTCACCTTGTACAATCCTCTCAAATGCAGCATTTACCTCAAGTATTATTATTGTTTTTAAATAACTCTGTTCCTGTTGCATTAATTTCTGGAAGACATTTTTTCACACTTTCCCCATTTTATCTCCTTTTTAAGATTTACCTGTGAATTTACACAGAGAACAATACCTGCGTATACGCAATCAGCACAAGTTGCATTTTGGAATATTTGCAAGCAGCAGAGAAGTCTTATTCATTTAAAGGAACTCCTGTAGTATAAATGTGTTCTCTATGGCACTTTACCAGTGATATTTTTATTTTGTGAATTGCATAATCTTTTTCATAGACCTTCCTTTTATTTTGGAATTCAATTAACAGTTGCAATGACACTTCTTTTTTTTTCATGTATTGCTGCTTTTTAGACTTCTGTAGCTAAACTTTTCCATTTGAATGTGTGGAGAAGATGAATAAGGAAAATATTAGGCTTTTAGGAGTGGAATAGTGTTCATATCTGAGTTTTCTTTTCATGTGAGGCTTATTCACAATAGTCACTCAAACCAGATAAAACAAGTTTTAAATAAAAGGTGTGACTGAACTATGAAGTTCAGTCACACCTTTTATTTAATCTGTTTTTATTTTAAGAGTATAGGATTTTATGCCATAGCCAAAGGCAAGTTATCATAAATGGAAGTTGCAGACATATTTTAGTAACAGCAATCAGGGTACACAATGTAATTTTTTGAGTTTCTTCAACAGTTTAAGAAGATGTTTTTGCACATATGCATATACGATGCCTGTGAACAGCTGATAGAAATTGCACAGAAATATTAAGAGCAGGAAACCCCCTTTATCTTACTGATTCCAGAACAACTAATCTCATTGTAAGGTAGAAGTGTATTTAGGAATTGAGTAAAATTCTTAGGTTTTCTATGGACTCATACATTTGGCTACACCTAAAAAAGCATATTAAAAACATGTATTTTTCTCAAAAATATTAAAAGATTTTCTTTTCGTTTCCAAAGCATGGTTGTGTGGCTTGTAAGCAATATGCCTATAATACAAACTTAGCTTCTGAAAATACATATGTTATTAATATTTAACAAAATTATGTCACATTATGGTTATTTCTGATGGAGTTGTGATTGGTACTTGAAGCTTGAATCATCAGGCGGATGGTAAAAGCTAATGGGAATCTTACCTGAGATTCCCTTTTGCCCTGTCACTTTTAGGATTGGCTACTTCCATTCTTCTGGACATCTGCTTTGTTTGATATTCTAAGCAGTTTACGGTAATTCCAATTTCTTAATAATGATAGCACCTCCTAGCATGTAGTTTTCACTCAGCTAAGCCACATCTTTTCTAGAGAATGATTAACTCTTCATATATGGCCTTTTTTAGATCTGATCTCTCAGGACTAGTTTTGGAAAGCTTTATCCTTTTGTACTCTTTTAAACCTGAAAATATCATATGGCGAAGAAAAATGAAAATGGACATTGAAAAGCTAGAGATTTATCTTTCTACCTTGCCTTTTGATTAAAAGCTAATAATTTTTTCAAAGTAGCAAAGGCTACCTTTTGTGAACATAATGGGCAGAGTCAGATCAAGCAAGTAGGTTATCTAGTTCAGTTATACCACCATGTAGCACATTTTAACTGCAGCTGTCATGTCTTTACAACTTGTACGGAGTTGCTTAGCATTTGATTGTGGATCAAGGAGTTGAAATTAGCAACTAATTAAGTGTGCAGTCAATAGGATTAAAGGACCAGACTGGAATAACTTCACGAGTTAACATTCTGGTTTTACTCATACGAGTGAGCTCTGTAAACAGCTACAGAGATAAGAATGGCACATGATCATTCCACTAAAATGCTCTTCATGGAATTACAATTCCTGATTTACATTATTAGAAATATTCTGTAAACATTTCTTAAACATTTTCTGAATTATTTCATTTTTCGATGTGGGCCTGTCTGCAAAGGGAGTTGGAAGATTTTTTTCTGATGTCGTGACTTCCTCCTCCACAAATTTGGAGTAACAGAGTACCACTTTGATTTGTTTACTCAGAGAGCTGTTTCATTCCATGTGCTTTGAAGCAATGGTGGAAAAAACCTGGCAGTATCAGCTGTGTGGTGTTGTCTGTCATATGTAGTGTCATTTTGAATGTGAAGATTAGTCAAGATTCAGGAGAGTGGTAGTTGCTGATTATCCTAGAATGTTTTAACAAGCAACTGATTGGTTTTCTTACACAAAAAGACAATTTGAAGAAGAGCTGAGCAGAGCTCAGAGAATATAAAGCAAATGTCTAGACATTTCCCTACCAAGAAGCAAGTTGTTAACTTTTATGGCATAATTTCACAGGTGGTTAACTGTGTAGCTTCTAATATTTGGATGGGGGTGTTTTAAATTAATATTGCTCTCATATTCTCCATAATGCTTTGGGGCTTGCAGAAGGGGGGGTTTCTTCTAAACAGTCACTACTTCCACAAACCTGTATTCTCACTCTACCCAACATCAATTTAAAGTTAGAGAGCCCTGAGTGACACCATCTGACTAACACACGTGACACATGGGAGACCAGAAACAGCTTCCTGCAACGAAGCTACCAGTAGAGCCAGGGAATCACACTTTTGGCATTGCAGTCAACAATAATCTACATCCTCTTTCTTCTCAAGTCACAACACAGGTCTCTTGCATCATAGGTTGGCTGTGTAATGGGCTTACAACATATAAAGCCGCCAGAACATCCAGCCTTCTATTTCCTTGTTGTTTTGAACAAGAAAATTGTAAGAACAATAGAGAATTGTAATCAAAAGGATCCCCTGTCCAATTACACGCCTGACAAAAGTGTTTGGCCATCCACTGCAGCTGTTGGTTTTGTCAGAGTAGCAGTTATTGAGACATCCTAGAGTTGCTTCTGGAACTGGCGAGCTGCAAATCAAATAATGCTGCTGTTCCTGTTTGTACCATCTGCATATGGAATGCAGAGCCCCAGACAGAGGAAGAACCTTGGAGCAGGTCCCCTGGAGACAGAGGACAAAACTTACCCTCAGCGCTTCTGTGAAACCCCAAGCTCACTGAGAAAATTTGAAGTGATATATCTGGTGTTGGCCAAGTCTTTCTCAAGAAGCAAATCTCCCTGTAATGTCTTCCTGACACTGATTAGACATCTGGACATGTGATGTAACTACACCTGCACCAAGAGGCACACACTGTTGTGCTCAGGGGAACATTTTCAGAACATTGGGCTTGCACTGCTGATGGAAGCATTTCGAATAGCAGTGTACTTGTAATAGATAGTTGATCAGAGAATACTTTTTCTAAAGCACCTTTGATCAAGATATCTAGATAAGGGGTCATAACTTTGCTTTATCATAGAGGAAACACTTCTATTTTCTGGTTAAGACACATATTTGCTCTCTCCCTTTCTCTTATAGTCACCCCTAAGTCCCTTCCAACAGCCCTAAGTTTTTGACTTCCTTCTGAAGCTGCCTTTCAAGGCAGTCTGACTGTAATGCCACTTAATCCTGAAACATCTTCCTCAGAGTTTGAGGAGGTTTGCTCCCTAAAGAGACAGTCAGATTCAGAAAAAGCCTTGTTTTTCTCTTCATCAAATGATTCCAGTATTCATCCTTCTCTTCTCTTCCTGAATACAATAAAGAATCATTGCTTCACAAAACTTATTAAGACTTGCAGGAATGCAGGTGCTGGTAACCTAGGAAATTCCCAATCCTTTCTCTCCAGATAGTTGTGGAGACCTTGCCCCAGTATAGCACACACTGTTTTCAAAGGATGACATGTTCACATTATTCCCTCCTAAGAATTTGCTAGAGATTGCAATGAATTGCAATTTTTATTCTGCAAAAATAAAAGCATGATTTACGGATTTTAAAAACATTCACTATCAAAAAGCACATACTAAAAGTTTATATTCTCTCCCTGTTTCTTAGCACTGTTGCACTGTTATGTTAGACAGCTGTATGAACTGGCTAAATTTTTGTTCTGAAATTTGCCTCCACCTGAAAATGAAACGCCTGCAACCTATTGTTATTCCTGTCTCCTCAAGGTTTTCTCTCTCTTCTTTCCCTGCAAATTTTGCTGCAGTTCTCTAGAGAAATGAAAGGCCTTTGAATTGAAACTGATGCTCCTAGACAGTACAATGCTGTTGTCATCTATGCATTTACATTTTCCATTCTCCTTGCCTTGGCTATTTACTAGAAATACCAGCTTTCTATAGCCTTAAGACAGAAAGAATGTCTTACACTGTGTACTTCTAGAAGCTGTTGCTATGCCCTGTAGGGCATCCTAACTGTTGTCCTAAATTGAGATGACAGTGTTGCTCATATTAAATTGCCTTCTTGCTTGGCTTGGCATGCTGGGATCCATATCTATTAATGCAGGAGTGTCCAAATGTCCTGCTAGGAAAGCAATTTGTTCCTCAGTAGGGTGTCAGGAAAGCAGCTGGTCTAAGAAACTATCAGAGGTGATGTTAGGGGCAAGTTGTGTTTTTCTTGACTTAATGGAAATTTTTACTGATCCATCTCCATGCCTGTCCCCACCACTTGTCAACAGGGCAACACATATCCATCGTCAGCCATCTCCTACCCCTCCCGACAAGCCTGTCATAACTCTCTCGTGGAGAGACAGGCTTTCACACAGCCTGAGCCTCATAATAGACACTTCAACAACAGAAAACATGTTATTAATGGATTTTTTTTTTAATGCCCTACAGAGACACAATTTCAGAACATTCTTGCTAAGCACCAGTTTTTAAATCTTCACTTCGAGAGAGAGACTCTCACAAACTAAGGTTTGTTTTTGTCCCTCTTCTCTTTTTGCACACATACCGTAAAGTACTTTTAATCCCTTAAATAACTTTTATCAGTTTGCCTTTTTTTCCATTTATATTCTAAATTAGATTTTAAGTCAACTAATGAAAGAGAGATGTGAGTTTTCTGGAGTCTCATTCAATGGCTTATTAATGTTAATGTATGTTAGCTTTTGTTTGAAACAATTATTCTGGGGGTGACTACATTTATGAAGCTAGACTACGGATGTGGCAGAAATAATTTTCTGGTGATCTTAAGAGGAAGCAGAGTACCAGTAGGGTGTGACAGCCTATATCTTTATGTCTGTAGTTGCATCATGATATACGCAAGTACGACATGAGCTGTACGATACAATTTGCTAATAAATAAGGGGCATGCATGTTAAAGCATATTTCTTAATTAGGTCTGCTTGAAAAGTTCATGAGGGCTGCACATAGCTGTAGCAAACCTCCCTTAGAGACCATGATCGTTATGTCATAGAACAAAACACGTCCTGTCAACGAATTCTGGAATGAGAGGTAAATGTTCAGTGAGAGCTAAAATCGTTTTCTCTCTAAGATGCAACAAAATAGTTTGAACTCTCAATGTAATGAAATTCAGTAAAGAAAACAGCCTTAACCTTAGCTTACTTAATCGTGCCTCAGTGCTTCCTGATGTCTCTTAGGACTGCAAAAACTACATCATTTTTCAGAAGGCAGCTGCTGAGAAATAGTTTTTAAACATTAAATGGGTTGTCAGATCTTAGTCTGAATTAAGCCCACTAGGATATGCCCAGGATATGTCAACTATATTTTTCTTCTTACTTTAAACAGCCACTTATACTATATGTATTATGAAATACACCAGTGAGACTTCTAAATCCTTCCCTGCTACCTATTTTCATTTTCAATGTCTTTCTGAAGTTTTTGAAATTGGAAGTTGAAAAATGAAATAAGTTTTAACTTCCAGAGTTGACATGCTCATTGAAAATGTAAGTGTTCATATTGACCTGGCCACACTTTTTCCTGATATCAGTGAGAAAGATTTGCTTGATTTTACTTTGAATATAGCTGATATGGTATGAAACTATCATAGATTCAGTCTGTAGCTTAGCAAAATGGATAATGTGGTGTAAGATAGGAAGAACCTTTATTTTGTCAAGGAAGAATGAAAAGTTAATTTTACAATTCATTCTAATCAGATTGAGAAACTCTTTAAAAAGCACTATGTAATCTCTCTAAAGTCCTCTAGCGCTACCTCATCATTATTTAATCCAGGAAATGCAATTTTTGTGTATGAAAGGCTGTAATGGTTAATTTTTGAAGCACAGAAAAAATGGTATTTAATGTGATATTTTTTATTTAAAAATTTTTAGTCAGATGATTTTAAGATTTGTTAGTTCATTTTCACAGGGAGTTTTTCATAGCAGTGTCTTTTTTTTTAATTTGCCACATATTTTCCATAGTAGGGTCATTATAAAAATACCAAGCATTACCAAATATATAATTTAATCTATAGGTTGCTATACTTTTAAAACATTTTATTTTGGATGTTGATATGGACATTATAAGATTGAGGTTTTCCCAGCATTTACCTTCTGTGCCTTGAGGGAATCCTGTCATCTCCATGGTCTGGATCTAGGATTAATATTTTGACAGGGCTTGATTTCAGATTTAGCTGACTCACAGCTAACTCAAAATTATTGTTTACAGGTATCCTCTTGGAGTTGTTTTCCAAATACTGACAGATGGGTTTTTTCTTCTTTCTGCCTATAGATGCTGTGACGTAATACTGTTGACTATATAGTTTATCCACCCATTTCCAATTTTCATCTGTATTCTTTGGCTAGGAGTCTTTTTTGTGTCATTAATTTGTAGAATGCCTAGTACACTATGGTTCTTTAACCAAAAAGTTGTGCTTAATGAATTAAGAATTATAGGCATATGTGAATATGTAACTGAATATATGTAAGTATATATTTCACTCTTACATGTAAGATTTTCCAGTAAATGCAGTAATAAAACAGCAAACTTTACAGAAAGCAAAGAAACCAAACAATAACTTACTTTTTTCAATGTGACAAAAATATCAGGGAGTTTTGGGCCTTTACCTACTAGGACATAGATTATTTTACCCATAAGCCAAATAAGAAAAATAGAACACACCAGAAATAGTTTAATGTAAATATTATGAGGGATTTTTTTTTCATGAACTGAGGTTAATATTGAATTGCAGATATATTTGCATATTTTAGTCACAAATGAAGGAAAGAAAAACAAGGACTCTATGCCTCCAGCAGTTTCCAGTTTACAGTTCCACTTTGAATGACGTTTGCTCTATTATATAACTGATGTTCCTGCACCACAACATATTGCACGTTTTTTCATCATTTTTGCATTTTATTATAAATATTTTTCAGTTTCTAGATATGGAAGACTTTATACCATCCAGACCATTATTTACATCTTAGATCTTATTGGAATATATGACAAATGATTCTATATTGGAGATACACTGAATCCATGTGAACGTGAGAAATGTGTACCATTATTTGAAAAACACTTTCTCATATGTCTTTTCTCCTGTGCTGATTATATCGTTTCATGCATTTTTTCATTAACATATGGGCATTGAAACTCTATTAAGAAGGAACACAACAATATTGATTTAAAGGTGTCAGGGTGACAGTAACCTAAAAGGGAAGTCCTTGGAAATAACAACTTGAGGGGGTGGGATGCAGATGGGTAAGTCTTTAGATATTTCCAATATGCATGCTTTTATTTATTTGCTGTTGGTTTTAGATCAAAGTTTAGATACCACATATACCTAAAAAATCATCACAATACAAAGAACTCAGAGACTGCATATGATTACTTTGACTATGAATACTCCATAGCTTTTAATGGAAATTACTTCTGACTTGATTTTATATTTGCATTTACATATTAATGGATAGAAGAGAATCTGAAATAGTCCAGGCTATCTTCTTAACTCCCCTGCTGATCTCTTTATACTAATCCATCCGTTCACAGCAGTAAAACTGGATTAATCAGATTAGCACCAGGGAAAGTCAATTTAAGATAAAGCAGCCTCACTGAAACTTTAGTGTGTCTGAGACTGGCCCAGAAGTGACTGGGTCATGATTTGGTGGAAGATGAAATCACCTTTTCTCCTCATCCACAGCTATACGAACCCAGCTCAGAAGCTGGATAAGAATAAACAAAGTTCTCTACTAAATTGATTCTCTAGTGGAGCTTCTTGCTCTTTTTGGAAATGCTTAAGGTGAAGGAAGTACGGAGCTGAGCATAGACTCGTTATTCATTATACACAGAAAAAACTTTAAGTCAACTTTAAGACATTTGGCTTTTGAGTTGAGGAAATAGAGAATAATGAAAGTAGGAAATCTTAGTTACATGAGGACAACTGAATTTCCAAACTAAAATGATATGAGAATGTATGCGAGGAGAAGTAGCATAGAGCTATTTGTCAAACAATTCTAAGTTTTGAGTCTGAAAGTGAAAAAAACTGTGAAACAATTTAGGAATTTTTCAGGTTTTTGATAAATCCTCTTGCATACCTTGTATGCAAAAGGTACCCTTTCAGAGAATTCCCATTCTTCTGTAAATCTCATTTTCAGTAGATCTACTGACGGTGATAATTCTGCTGATTTACACATATTACGCAGGTGACATTTTTTTTTATTTTATTTTTAAGGTGATTTTTCAGAGTTTAAATGCTGCTCTTTTTCAATGGGTTCATTATGAACATGTTGAATGGTATTAATAATATTCTCAGTATTCTCAGATGAATCTTCTCTCCTTGCTTTCCTAGATCTTTCTTATTTTTTTCTTTCCAGTCTCCTTTATAGCAACAAGGAGTATGGGCTATGTTTAAACTGTGGTCCAGAGATAAGCAGATGTGCAGAACAAGATATTTCAGTGTCTGAGATGTGACATTTCCTTATGTAAGCCTTTATCATTGAAAGCCAGTAACAGTTCCCACAATAAATGTAGTAATGCATGTATAGTTTGTCCTCATTCATTGTTGCATGTAAATTCTTATTAAAATAACAGCAGAATGCTCTCCTAATAATGTTGACTTTTGAACAACGAATTTCACCACTGGCTGCACTTAAGACACTGCACGTGTCCCAATCACTAAATTGTTCCTCTTTGTGAAAACTTATTTGAGAACCCATAACTTGAAGCTTTGGTAGAGATTTATTACATTTAGAGACTGTAAGCAAAGTCAAATTAATAGAAGATTTAATATCATAGAATTTTTATAGTGGCATTCATGGTGTGCGTATGTGTGTGTGAAAAAGAGCGTGAATTTAAAAATTCTCGCCTGTGCTGCAGCTGAAAGCTCACAGTGAGACAAAGTCCATGTCATGATAAAAAATGAATGCCACTATAGAAGCTGTCTCCACAAAACTGAGATATTGTTTTCTCAGTCTAACATTTCTCCTGCCAGTTGGCAGATTTTTTTTCAGAAAGCAAGCCATCTGCTGCTTGAACCACACAGTAACTTTGCAACTTGCTGCTTGCACTGTTGTTTCTCATCCTGACCTGTGATCAAAGATATTTGTGCTTCAGTGATATTGCAGCTAAGCAAAAATGTCAGAGTTTTTTAAGGAAACACAGTACAGGAAATAATTGCATATATTTACTTTCAGAGCATGGTGTGTGGCAACTGATGATACTTGTAGACATCAAAGGTTTCAGGGTCTCCTAGAAATTAGTGTTCCCCCAAAACTGTTCTCTGTTAACACAGTTTATCCTTTGTTCTCTCTAACATCAATTTTCACAGCACTTCTGTCACAGTTTTAAAGGAATAGTTATCCAAAAGGTTTATATTTTATCATTAGAGATGGATCACTGAAGCTAAAAAGATTGATATTACTGAAATTGCTTTTGATTTTCTTGATATTATTTTCTATTTGAGGTAGATAATATTCTTTTTTTGTGATAATATTTCTTAGCATGACATATAAAGCAATGGGCAATTTTCAGTCTCTCAGTTCTCACTGGTAAATGTAGTTATGTTTGCATAAACAACAGAAGAACAAATTGACAGCTTTAGTTTAAATACTGCTGAATTTAAAATACAATAGACTCAGCTCTATCCTTTGTAGGCCTTTTCGTCCTTGCTTTCTGCTTTGAGTCAAGGTGTTCAGTTTGCACAAGAGAATCACAGAGGACAGGGATGGATCATCTTTCTAAAGTGTGCTCTGGGTCTGAATTTCTTACTCCCATCCTTTGATCAGTAAAGGGTACACATCAGTGACTGATCTTTTGGTTCAGCCATCTAATGGCTTAAATTCACCAAAGGAAAACAGCATCATATCATATAAAAAGTTTTATTTAGCCCAAACTAGTCTGTTTCAATTCTGTAGATTATTTCTGTTATAAACAAAGCAACAGAAATTCTGAGCTAGATTAAGTCGAATCAACAGAGGAGGAAAAGGAACTACAGCTTCCCCTCTCTCTAGGAGGTAGGAAACACTTTTCCTACATTGTTCATCTGATGGTCTTTGAAGTACTTTAAAGGAGAGTTATCCAAACATGCAGTGGTGTTCAGGGATTTCCTCTGAGAGGTGAGGGTTCAAGGCTCCTCAGGCAGAAGAGAGAACTGCTGTGTACTGGTCATCTGCTCCCATGCCTCTTTGATTTTTGTGAATATAGCCAGAAAAGGAGAATCCACGCAACCGATCTGCCTAGCCCATGCTGAATTCACAGTGTTGGTGGGGTTGAATCAACTCTAAGTAGATATAACTCACGCCTGCTAAATTTGCTTTCCTTATTGAGCATGTGGAAAAGGATTTTGCCTTCTCTGATATCATCAAGTAAAACTGAATGGCAAAACTATTTATTCTGTAGTTTCAGCAGGTTCCATCCCTACCCTTCCAAAGAAAAGCCCAATCAGAAATCAAAAAACATATAAACAAAAAGCCTTTCAAGGCAGTTCTGTCTATCCAGTAAATACCCCAAAGGTGTATAAGAAACTTAAAAGAGGAGTAAATGAAAGAAGACATGCTAAATTTGTTAAAACAGACAGATGGCTTGAACAGAAAGATAGCATATTCTCTCCCTCAACTATAATGTTCTCAGCAAGTGTCTCTGCTGAAAGGATAAGCATGAGAAGAGATAATAGGATCTTAAGATAACTAGCAGCATATCAACAAAGCCAGTCTGGCACAGATTTATAAACAAGAATTATCTTGGTATTATTTGAAGGCCCTCCACATGCTGGGAGCTGCAGCCTCCGCCTTTTATTTGGAAAAGATATTCATCACATGGTGGGATAAAATCCATCAGGAAATAAAACCTGTTTGGCTCATGTTAGTCAACTGACTCGGGATTATTCTAAATATTTTTGAAGAACTTTGGCACGTCTTAAACACCCACTTCTGTGAAGCATATGGTGTGGTATAATGGGTTTGTCTAACTGATTTTTAAGTTTGTTGGGTCAAAGAAATAATAATGTCAGCCATTTTTTTCTTCTGAACTCACTAAAACCTATCAAAAATGAAACAAAAAATATTATGGGGAGAATAGTAGAGTAAAAGACCATTTAAAATCACACACCCTTGGGAAAGACAAATTGTTACTGAGACATTAAGAACAAAGAAATTTAGCCGTTTTTTAGTGTATCTTGAGGACTGTGGAGAAAGCCTTGTGAAGACAATTAGTTCGTTTCCAGGATCCCAAAAAGTAATGCAGCAGGCTTTACTAAGCAGGAATTCTTCGAAGTTGCTGTGATTTCATAAGGAAAAGCACAGCTTAAGCTATGAACAGTCAGGTGGGGACCATCGGTGCTGTGAACAGCTGGAACAGAGTGGTTCACTCATGTTCAGCGAGGGGACTCTGCTACACAGGAATGCTGGCAGTTGCTATCCCTGGGCTGCAGACTCACAAGAAATGCCATTCTAGTGCTTGGCCCTAGAAACTGAGGATATAAAGGACACTTTGGGGCTGCTGATGGTCTGTGACCTCAAAGGTTTGAGACCCCATCATTTTCAGATGTTTTTACATCTAATAATTTTAGCGTTTACATGGGATTAAAGTGACATAAACAGGTTGGGCTGAGTGTTTTCAAGGGGGTAATTATATTCCCAAGAGTTAGGCTATGGTGGCATTTTTTACAGTGATGATACCTTGAGTCATCCTTTTACTTATAAGTGTTAAATGTGTGGCAAGTTTTGTGTTGGTTCAGTAGCTGCTGCATCATGTACCTGCTAGTGAATGCAGTTCCTTGACTTCACTACCATAAATTATTTTATATTGTCAGTAACATACAATAACAGGAACTGTACTGACTCTAGTAGAACTGTTGCAGAATGTGATTTAGTATGCAAAGGTGGTCAAAACTCTCTCTTTGCTAGAATTGCTAAGATTTTTCTAATTTTAAGTTATCTTTGATCTCGTTGTACTGACATATCTGACCAAGATTAGAAACCTTCCTCACCTGAAAAATATCAATCTTCAAAGATAAAACAAAAAAATCACTTCTCCGTTTTTTTATCAGTAGTTATTCCTATTTATTTCATTAGGAATTTCCTTTTGTTTAAAAATAGATGAGTACTTGAAGATTTTGGTATCTTTTTCTTCATTGATATTTCCAAATGGTGAACATAATTGAATATTGCCATTTCAAGAGCAGAGACAATTAACGTGACTGCATAATCACTGTTCAGCAATGTTCTAGAGACAGACAACAGAAACTAAGTCATTAGCTTGCTCTTTTCTAAATCTCATGCGGGGCAACAGATTGAACCCTGTGCATTTGAACAAGAATCACTATTATTAGAGAATAAATATAGTAATATCCTGAGGTGCTAATAGCGTTGAAATAAAGATCTCTCAATCTGTTGCTGAGCTAATATATCAGAACATTACTCTTTGAATCTAGTAGTCAAGGGAGTAAAACCTATCGTGAAAGCTAAATAGCTAAATACTTTTTTTTCCTGAAGTCTGTCTTACGCCACAAGGAGAAAAGTTATAATACTAAAAATTGTTAAGTCTTTCAAATTGCTGAGAAATTTCTGTCTAATGCACCTGGCAATTTTTACTTGTTATTTGGCACAGTTTGTGCCATAGAGTGCTAACTGTTCGTGTTCATGGTCCTCCAATTTTCTGCCTACCCCAGTCACATTTTAAAAAAATAGCTACATCAAAACCAGAAACAGGGATGAGCTGGGAGCACAGCTACCAGAATTATGCAGTCCCTCAATTTTACAGTACCTGCATCAACTTTTCCCAAGGTTGCATTTCAGCAGGGTCTCATAAGAAGCCTTTTAACTATTTGAAGTTGTTGGTCTGTATTTGTTCATAGCAACTTCTACTCAGCCTCGCTTACCAGAAAGAGCTGAACACATGCTCTTTCACATGGTAGGGTGATAATTCTCTTCCTAATTCAGATAAAACAGTATGATAAAGCAAACATTATTATCTGTGGGTCTAATTTGTTGTTCAATGGATGAACATAATCTAAATAGAGATCTCCTATCACAAGTAGCATCAGACTGACTGCTTTCATTAAAAAAAGGTTATAAAGCACTTATCAGTCAAAAAAAACCCCATAACCAGTCAGATAAAAAGCACAAAGGATGGAGTGATAATTTTTTGTTAGATTGTTATCTAACCTGGCCAACATTTACATAGGTACAAATATACGTCTCAGTGGTGGAGCTTCAGTTTCATTGCACACAATTGGATCTGAACTGAATTTAGACAGAGTGGTTTAGGGGACGACTGAACATCACTGGGCCTCTGTCACGGTGCAGGTGTTGGAGTAGCCTGGTGATAATTCCACTGTGCAATTCTATACCTCTTGCATTGGAAGACATGTTACATGCTGTCTCCATGTTACAGGCTGCCTGTGTCACTAATACCATGGAAAAGTTAGAATCCTTGCCTCAAAGCTAAATCTTTGAAAGTGGCGTGATGAAAGGAAGTGATGACCAGAAGATGGGGAGAGAGGGCAAGGAAGCAAGAGGGTTACAGTAACATTTTTTCCAATTATCTAGGTTAGTTTGCTTTCTGCTTAGTTATTTCATTTTCCTTTCTTTCAAGACTTACACTGTGCAGGACGGGTTTCCTAGGGGATTTACTCTGGTAAATGTTTTAACTGTCATACCAAATACAGAAATGTTTTAGGAGATCAGGTTTTCAATAGCTAAGAACCAGATCTTCAACTTTTTGCTGCTTTGCAGTATTTGGGCAATGTAAAAACAACTGGGAAATGCCCTGAGGAGGACCTTTGACATGCTTCTGCATTTTGGAAGACTCTTGCTTATATAATGATCTCCCTGCTAGATTATTATGGTTCATTTTGAGCCAGGTCAACCCTGTGTAGCTCCTGAAGATACTAAGAAAATTTAAGAGAGTGATTTGCAAAGGTTTTCTTTGTTCCAACACAAGAAATTAGATTCAAAGACCAATAAATGATTCACAAAAGCTGCATGCTGGATAGTTGAAGGGGAGTAGCAGGGAAGAACTCAAAAGAGGAGGAAAATAGATGAATTTATCTATCCATAAAGATAGATATTATCCATTCCCAAGATAATAACTGATGCTATCTATAGAAAGTATTATCTATAACTGTCTTTCTTTCAACATTTAATTTAGAGATCATAATTGAATCTGCAGTATACATTGTAAAATATACAGACTTGACAAGTTGGCTGAGCTAACAATGCTATTGGATCCTTAACTGGAAATTTTAGAGATTTCAGTATTTTGACTACTCTGTTGCATTTTCTGCTGCTTATTCTCACATTCTGCAGAAATGTTACATATAGAACTTTTCACATTGGAAAGTCACAGCTATCAGTTTATCACATAAATAAAGTTTACAGAATAACAAGAGTCTCTGAGTACCCAAGAATATACAGAAATTATGTAATAATCAAGGATCAGGAAAAAAAAAATCTCCATACTGTTTCAGTCCTCTGGAGAGGCAAAAATGAGGAGTAATAAATTTTAGCCTTTAATGTAACATCATTCAGAAAAAAAAACAGCCATAGAAATAACTATCGCAGTCAAAATGCTTTAAACCATGATAAAAGAATAGTAAATTGCTAATGCTGCTGTATTCCAGGGGAGTTGCCTGTGGTTTCTAAGGTAAGAAGATTAATGAAACTCCAACTGTTAATGGCTAAGAGTAGGTATTTGACCTCAGTGCAGTCTGAGTCAATCAGAAGCTTGCAGAGTATCCTTAGGCTATTTTACCATTCTTAGATGTCCTGTCTCTGTGTACTAATAAAACATTCCTCCTTCGCGTTGGCTGGCTGGTACAGGTATACAGAGAATGGCTGTAAGACTGTCTTAAAGAAGCCCTTTGTAAATTTCATCACAAGAAAGTAGGGGCTTGTTAAGCAGGCAGTCACCACCTGCAGTGCCACTGATATTCTGGATATCTGGACAGTGTGATAGGTCACAGAAAAACTTACAGAAACCCTTATAATTTGTAGAGTCACATATCTCCATGTTAGACTTCATCTTTTAGAACCACATCTCTTCTTCAACTGGAACACACCACACCATGACATAGTAAATTGTAAAATCAAGTTAATTAAACCACTAAGTCACTGTAAACTTGCTTGGATTTCCCTGAATATTTGGTTCTTGCAATTGCCACCCTCCATGAGACAGGGGAAAACGCTCCAGTTGTCAGCACTGGCACACAGGAGTACAGCTCCCATAGAGCAGAGGGGGATAAAGAGACATACATTCTGTGTCCTCTGAAAATTTTCACACCCGAATTCTACTTTCTGTAGCGGAAATATTCTCTGCTTCTAAAAGACTTAATGAAAAGAAATTTCAGTGATGAAAAAACTTGGACTTTAATTATTTATATGTGAGAAACTCTTTCATAAAGCTTTCTGGGCTCTGTATTTTTGTGTTTGCTGAACTTAACCAGATTCTCATTTTATGTGGTCAGGAAAAGAACAGGTTTATAAAGAGTGCCCTTTATAAAAGTAAAATTGGGTTTTGGCTTGCAGGAGGTCACACAAGCAATTAACTTCAATCAACAAGAAGTGTCAGGAGTCCAAGGGAAATTATGCAAGTATGTTTCTCAAGGTTTAGTGATAATTGTCTACTCATCATGCACCAGTTCTTTAAGGAGCTTCTGACGATAATTGAAAAAAAATCTTTCCTTTTGAAAAAAAGGTTTGTTATCCTGGGTATGACTTAGTACAGTCTTCAGCAGTTAATTGCTTTTAATTAGGAAGCTACCGTTATGCTGCTGAATAGCTTAAAAGAATATTTTCTGCTTTGATGATGGCATTTTGGCAACGAGTGATCAGGTACTTCTATGATTTTTGAATCATTAGACTACAGGTAAATCATGTTCCCAAGCTTTTCAAAGACATGTTTGTTTTAACTCAAAACTAATCAGGTGGCTCCTGGTGCTAAAACATCTAGGTAAACTTTAATATTATTAGATTCCAAGTTAGTAAGACATCTAGCAGCCCTGAAAAAAATCACAGAAATTATTCAAAACTCTTTGGAAATGTAAAAGAAATATCCAAGTAGAACACTTTCTGCTTGTACACTCACACTAGCACACTCATACATTCTATTACCTATTAAAGAACTGCATTTACAAAGCAGCCTGAACTCTTTGGCAATCAGCTTTATTCAAGCCTGTTGGCCTGTCCTGTAGTCTCTTTAGGTACTGAAATTTAATTCATTTGAATGATCTGCTTTTTTTGTCTGCAGGAATTTTCAGGCCTGTGTGTAAAAATTATGCCTAATGCCCTGCACTTTTAAAAGGTGAATTAACAATAAAGCTCTTTACACTGTAGATAAAGTCTGAACAGTTTGCAAAAATGGCACTGTGCGAGTCCATGCTTGGCACTGCATTAAGCTTACTGAAGCAAGGAACTGCCTTTAAATTCCTGTCCGTAAGGTGCCTCGGAGAATGCAAGCCCGACCTCTCAGTGTTGCCGTTCATCCACTGTCCTATGACTGGTACTCATCCATGAAGCAAGCACCCCGAGCTGAAGAGTCTGTGTGTGTTGCTAACTCAGCCTGGACTCAAAATATCACCATGAATGTGCTATTCACAGGCCATTCCTTGTGATGAAGTTTCTCTTGGAAAGACCAGGCAGCCCCGTCATGAAAACCTTTCCCTCAAATGTCATTTGTTGATACAGTTGGTAGGAAGTCAGTGAACAATTTCATTTATGATGCACCAGGAGAATTAGAACCAGGATCACCACAGATATTATCTAGTATATAACTATTATCACCAGTAGCTATTTTGTCCCATAAAACTCTGACAGTGGGAAGCAACAGTTGCTACTTTTTTCCACGGAAGGCAGTTGATATGACTGAACATCCTCAGAGTGGTTCAGTTCTCAGGCAGAGGATTAAAGGATTTACTCATCCAATATACAAACACAAAACATAGAGTAATAGACAAAATATAAGAAATGAAGGAAGTTTATATAAAAAACAGGCTGCTGAAAACTGGCATGGAATGCCATGGAGATACATCAAAAATCTGACAGCAGAAAAATTACTTTGGATGTTTTAGAACGTATTAAAATATTAAAAATTTCAGCCAGTTATCTTAAATCTTCACGAAGAATAAAAAGGAGCTTATTCCCACTTATATCAGCATCCAAACTTGTCTTACTATTTTGGAGCCTTAACTGGACATCTTTTTGATGCTCCTCACATTTTAATGTGGAGAATCAAAGTTATCTAGGGAGTACTATTAATGGACTTCTAGATCCAGCATTTTCAAAGAGTAAAGAATAGTTACATGCTCCTGCTATTAGTATAAAGAGTTGCGTTAAAAGTACCTCTGTGTTAAATGAATGTTGATTTACTGGCATTTCCACTTGAAACAAAAAAGGCTTTGTCAAACCACTTTCTTCTCTTTTGCATCTAAATTTCTCTGACATATTTGTAGCCCATAAAATGAATCTCTATTTGGTAGCATAATTACAGTAATTCTGTGAGTTGCTTACAGCTTGTGTGTTTCTGTGGGTGAAGGTATACTTATCCGTACTTTTTTCCAAGAAAATGGACAGAGATGTGGGATAAGCAGAAGCACAAGCTAAAAATAAATTCTGTCAAGCCCCAACCAGCCAGGGAGAAAGACATGAAGAAGCATGCATATATATTAATTTGCTGAAAACTTTGCTTCCCAGAAATGCTGTAGGAAAAGATTATTCAGATACGCTTAGGCAGAATTTTGATGTTATATGGAGATTAATGCTGCTATCACTGGGAGCATATGAAAGGGAAGTTAGGTGAACAGTAGAAAATTGAATGTCATCAAATGCATCTTTTTATACAAAAACACAGAATCTGATCTTTGTTCTTTGATCCCTTAAAAAAAAGGCTGCTCCTTTCAGTTGCTAAAGAATAAGAAATCAAGCTGCTCTTCTGTTAAACTGAAGAAAGTTTAAAATAAATATATTATTTTTATGGATAATAATGCATTAAAGGCAAAGAAATCATGGTAGAGCAATAAGAATGGTTTTTAAGTGGCTTCTAAATATACTAAGAGCTAGTAAACCATATATAAATGGAGGAAAGAAAATAAACACCTAAAACTGAAATTGTAATTATCATAAGGGAAGAAAGCTAGTTAAGTTGTGAAATGAGTATTCTTTTTATAAGGCAGTTTTCTCACTGGAAGAAGTAGTAGAAGTAGAGAGGAGTACCCAATTTTTTTTCACAACCCTGTCACTAAAGTGAAATACCAAATTAAATGTTCTTATAGGGACAAATTCAGGGCATATCCATTTGAAATAAACCCTTTAAAGAAACTGTCCTTTGATCCTAATATAAATATACTATTGTATATTTATGGTATTTATATTAGTCTTCTACATACTGTAAAGAAAAACCCAGACTTCCTCATTATGAAATGATCTACTGACAGTGATCTTTTCATGGATTCTCTGCTTTCAGGGAAAGGAAAAAAGGAAGGGAAGAATACAAGTCATGAAGTAATCTGAATTGCTGATTTCTAACAAATCATGATATATTGTGTGGTGGCAATGCTTTAATTAGTAAGGGCTATGCTTTGCTTTTTCATGGTGGTTTAGATGTTGATGTTGATGAACGAAAGTGGGTACTAGCATCTTTGATGCCACCTGGTCAATTTTGTTCTCCTCTTGAAGCAATCTTGTAATAAATAATGGTCAGTAAGAAGCAGAATTTCAATCAAATGAACATTATCTAGTAGTGGGTTTTTAAATTGTTTTTCTTAGTAGAGCAATGCTGTCTCATCACTGGAACTTGTATTCCTTTTGATATAAATTACAAGTGAATCCCAGTCCCTTTTTAAATATCTGGTTTAAAGGTAATGAATTATTTTCTCTTTAAATTTGTTTCTCCCTAGAAAGCTAGTTGCAGCCATTGAAATCACTGTCAATGGAGGGCTCTGGAAAGCAAGAGTCATGCACAAAATGGTGGGCTGTCCCATGTCAGCGTGCTAGTGCTTCAGCCTGAAGATTGTCTCTAGAATGAGCAAATTAGCTGAGTCACAAATCTCTTTTCTTTTTCTTGGTCTCTCTGCTGTGTGCTTGGTACTCGTAATATGAACCCTTGTCCTCTGGAAATTAATTCAGGGTAGCAGTCCATTCCATGCAACCTACTGAGCAAAAATCAGATTTTAGTGTTTTGGCTAGAGCTGCATTAATGACCTAATAATGGTAGGACAGTTCCTTGAACCATCTAGATCCAACACCTCTAGACCATAGATGTATGTAATTCAAGATATATTTTTTGAAAAAATATAGGACAAAAGAAGTCGGTTTGAGTTTGTTTTTCCTATAAATTTATGTTTGCAGCCAGGGTGTCAATTTTCCATATTTATGCAGCATATAGGAAATATCTTTGCTTTTTTGCTGGATTATTAATAGCCCCTTCTAAATGAAAGTGGTTTTCTTATTCCATTTGTACTTATAGCTATTAATGTTTGGTGGTTAATCCATCAACGATATTGGATTTAGCAGCCTGGCATTATATATTATATCATGTTATCTCAGTGCATGAGAGAAGGTTCTTCTAAAACATTATTTCAACTTTCTTGCTTGTGAAAATAGTAATGTATATAAATGCAAGTAAGGAGAGTTTGCAGCCAAAGAAATTCTTTCAGAGTCTGGTTGTATTTTGGTGGGAGAGAGCGTGAACTCTGAACATATTTTCCCATCAGTAGCTGATGAGAAGTTTGCAAATTTTCCTTTCAGATGTGGAACTAATATGACTGTGCCTGATATTTCTACTTTAATATACCTGATATCCTTACTTGAGGTCTGTAAGGGGAGGTGTCTAGATGTTTCAGTGTACTAGGCATTCAAATGTTCATGCAGCAGAGGACACTTAGAACCTTAATAATCTTAAGGGGGAATTTCCTAAAAATGCTCTTTGGTGTGTTCTTAGATGACTGTGTGTTGTGTTTTCACACAACAAATCCAGTTTAGAAGTAGCTTTATAAAATTGTCTATAGGGATTGCATTGAAATGCATTTTAGTAATGACACCCCTGCTCCACTGATGTCAGTGGCAAAATTCTCATTAGGTTGAGTGGGGTCAAGATTTTATTTCTCCTTTCATGCAAGACTGGAAAGTGAAAGAGCAGATGAGACTCCAAGACAAAAATGTGAATCCAGACTTCCAGCTCACATCTAAACTTCTTCAGGTGGTAGCATTATGACTCTTAACCTGAAGTAATTTTTATTTGCCGTATGTACACAAAACTGAAGTTTAATCTGAAGACTGAAACACAATTTGAGGTCTGAATCTCCTCAAAACCTGCAGAGGATCTTTTCCTGCTTGAGTACTTTATAGTTCACAGTCCTGCCAGCACAGACTTTGTCTGTATTAACGAATGGAGTTGCAATAATGGATCTGCAAAATGAAACACCATACTGCTAACATTGCAGGGGTTCTGCTTCAGGTTAGTTCTAATCCACCCTATAGACATGATGTCCAATAGCAGCATAGGGCATTAAGTGACCTCTTGGAGTACATCTTTCAGTTCAGTGTAGTAAGAAAATCAAAATGTGAACCAAAGCATGGTAGGTGAAGGTGGCTAGGAGTTCTGCTTTGAATGTACATTTTTGCTCCAAATTACAGTGCTCATGTTGATGCATCCTTGATTTTTTTTCCTCCATTTGATATGTTTATATTCTTTTGTAGATTCAGATTTGTCTGTGGATTCATTTGTACAAAAGCTTCAAGACTTCAGTGTCAGGAATTCATTTGCATGTCTGTTTATTCATTGTCAAACTGCAGTATACACTAAAGCTGAGCTTTCTTCTGTGCAAAGAACTCTTGGTCTTGGAGTTGATCTATAAATACACTGCAAACACGTTGGGCAATGATTTTGAATGACTCAGTATTTTTTATATAACTTATTTGAAATATTTACACTGAATTGTCATACGCAAAGGGAATCCAACAACGATTCATCAAGTCTGGTAATTTGCACACCACAAAATGGGTGATTACAGTGATGGGACAGCTTGAAAGAGTGAAAGCTTCCAACCCATGAATGCAAAGTATTTAGCTTTTTCCCTGAAAAGTTGTCTGTTCTAGTGAAAGCAGTAATTTTTAGCAGTCATAAACAGTGAAGAATTACACAAGGATGAAATTATCTTGAAAAATGTCTTGGCTCTATCAAGCAAACACACTTCTTCCAGCATTAGGCATTCAAGACATCCCATTTTGTTTACATTATTTAACAGTCATGCATATTTTTTCAAGGTTCATCTCTTTGTTTTTGTATTTAAATTCCCATAAGAACCTACTGCAGCTCCCCAGAGGATTAATGAAGTATGACATTTTCTCCCTTGCCTGTATCTCAGCCTACAGAAAAAATGGTTTTGGCCATTATTTACCACATTGTGGTGCAAGGATGACAACAGGCATTAGTATCTTCTACAGTGTCTTTGAAGTACACAAAAACCCTTGGACAAATCTAGTTTTATTGGTTGAACCATAAAGAGGTAATTCAGGGATTTCATCAAATCTTCTTGGAAGATTTAGTTTGGTCAAGAATCAGTTCAGTTTATTTTCATAGTTTCTTTGATAAACAAGGTATAGTTCAAAATTTTACTTTCAAAAAAGTATTGAAATCCATATTACTGAGAAAGCTAAAAAGCCACTGTCTCTGCACATATTTATGTTTTCTCTATTTTGGACAATATTCCCTTTATTTTCAGATTATTATTAATCATAGGAACATGCACAAGGCTAGACATTAAAGACTTGTTAGAGGTAGCAAGATCAGCTGGAAAAATGGTGACAAGTATGACCATGGCCCAACTTCCCTTTCCCATGAACAGCAGAGGACAGTGCTGGCCCTGTCGTTGGACTGTTGGAAAGGAAGGGAAAAGTCAGGAATGAAGAGTGGTCAGATGCAATGTTTAGGAATTTTGAGGACCTAGGCTGGACAGTAGGAAGGTACTTTTTAACAGCTGTTCCACTCAGTTAACAAAGACTGGAAAATATTTTTTCTTAACAGGGCATGTTTTGTTTTACAGTGTGTTTTGACATGTCTTCATCCCTCCAACAAAACCATTTTTTGTAAGAGTTCTCATTCCTTGACCTGGATCTCTAGGAGAGACCACCATTACTCCACCACCATTATATTCTAGGAGGGGAGGAGCTGCTTTTTTAAGTTAGTTCTGGAGCAGCTAGGTGCAATTTCTGTGTCTCAATCTGTAGCTATATACTGGATTTGTCAGTGCAGCAAATATTCCTTGTGTGGTCTTTCTTTTTAAAAAGCTAAATTAAAAAGACAAACAAGACTGCATTATATCAGTAGAAGGTAGAGCCAAAAGAAATACTACATTTTCTGCTCAATTTGCTAAAGTACTAGTTTCCAACACTACTGCAGTACTCAAGGGAAGATATTACAAACAATATTCAGCTGAAGTGTACAGTAGATTATTGCAGTAGTTTAAGAAAGATGAACTCTGCTTGATTTCGAGGATTTCTCCATTTTCTTTCTATCTCACTTAATGTAGACTTCTCAGTATTATCATCATAAAAATGGTCTGTGGGGACTAGGAATGAAGCCTGACAGATTTAAAATGAAAGGAGAACCTTGATAGGATTTTGTGACTACAGAAGAATTTAATAAATAGCAGAATCATGATTCGCTGATGTAGGTGAAAGTTATTGAATTATAAGATTAACTGGAAGAGTCCCCAAAGAAAGCATCCAGCTTCTGCTGGTAGACTGATTTGCTGCTGTTATTTCTGCTCCTACTTCATTGCTTCATTTGCACCCAAACATGAAGCTTTTTTCCTCAGTTTTAAAATTTTGAATTCAGGAGTATGAGATTTTTTAAATGTCTGTGTTTCAAAATATCTGCTATTCTGTCATCTTGAATCTTGATAGGAAGTCTGAAAAAGCTTTTGACTAACCAAGATATAAAATCTCAATAATTATCAGTTTGCTTTATAAAGAATTTAATTCAATACTGTTGTACAATGCTCCTTTTATGCTAGAAGGCTACCCTATTTACCCTACAGTTTCTCCTGCCTCTGGGAGAGACAGTACTTGAAGCTTCTTCTTCTGTGGTGTTGCTAGACATGCAGAAAAGTATCTTCCTTGTCAGAGGCAATGAGCTGTGTTTACCACACCACTCTGGAAGAAAAAAGGACTATGAAGAGAGCTGATCCAAACACCAGCTGCTTGACAGTAACTACTGAGCTAATGGAGCTCTTTTCACATAGGTGATGCTTCACATCTCTAGGTTATACATTGTTTATGATGTCTAAGTAGAAATCCCTCTCAGGGATGCACGAATGAGACAATGCTAGGGAGGAGTACATGCTGCAATGCAAGCAGGTCAAAAGCCAACCCAATGTGCCTACCAGGGCATAGTGCCAAGGTAGTTTTTGCTGAACCTAGTGAAGGAGATGAACTGTGAGACCTATCACATTACTTCAGCATCTCAAACTTGAAGTAACACAAGAATCTGCTTTGGGTTAGGAGCTACTAAACACATTTCCCACTGATGAAGGCCAGATATGTTTTAGTAAGAATATAACTCTCATTGGAAAAAAATTAAAATATGCATGTCCCCTAAAACATTAACAACTGGAAAATTATATTAAAATAGAATGCCAGGTAATGCAGTGGTATTACACTCAAAACCAGTATTTCTATTCAACCCACATTTTTAATACATTACATATTTGAATTACAGCATTTGTTGTAGGCATTATGAGCAAATGCTTTTGTAAGAAATCCCTTTTCTTTTCTTGGCCCTGTCAGTAAGACACCTGTCCCATGGCAGGAAGCAGCAGGCACTCTCATTAACGGCTATTTGTTACTGTGAGAGAAAGTATTACTCTGGTTTTTATAGATGGAGGGCCTGGAACTGCAAGATTAAGAAACTTGTTCAAAGCTTCAGGGGTTCCGTACTCCCGTTTCCGAGTCTAACCATCTAAATTAAAAACTTTCCCTTGGAAAAAGAGGAAGTTCTTTTGTCATGTAGAGATGAAGGGTATCATATTCCTCTTATGTACTCCGCTGTGAATCACAAATAATTCCATTGCAGTGAGTGGAATTGCCTGGGTAACTCTGAGACAATAAAACCAAAACAGCAGGGGATTTTTAAAAGCATCAAAGAGATTTGGAAGCACATATCCTTGTGAATCTGAATGTGTCTTGTGTTCTTAAATTACTTTGGTGCTACAGAAGTTGCCATCCCCGGACATATTATCTCTTTCTAGGTGGTCAGGTTGTCTTTCTGGTGATTACTGTTTGATTTCGGGCAAAACAGAGTTAAGGAATAAGCAAAGCAGATTCTTTACTTGTCTGTCAAGATTCCTTTCTGTGGAACATAAAAGAAATTTACAGTATTGGGGTGATAAACTGAAGATGTTTGAAGTATCCTCATCTTGGGAAATTATTCTACTGTGGCTGTTTCAAAGGCAGCAATTTTTCATATATAAAATGTGAGTCTGTTCGTGTGTGTAAACAGATTAAGATATTTTTCTGGTCATGACTTCTGAAAATTTTCCTTTCCAGATGCTCATTTTAGAAGGAATAAGCAACTACCATACTGCTTGCCATTCCTCCAGAGGGACAGTTCTCTGACCTTGTTTCCCCTGGCACAGACATAAATTTCTGTTAATCTAAACAGCAAAACAAAAATTCCTACTGGAACAATACCATGTACCCAGTTCCCTGTGGAAATACCCCAGGAAAACAAATAGGTACAAAACATTAGCTGCATTGTGTGCCTTGAATTCCTGAAAGGCATTGTTGTTGAGCAGTGAATAAAAGCATAGCAAAGTAGAACAGAATTGCTTGAAATTGTATTATTATGCATTGAAAAAAACCTATATTTAATTGCAGTAATATTTAAATTCCACCAACAGGCAGAAAATAAACTTCGAGTGAATTTTTAGTTGATAATAGGGTATCTGATGATCAGTCCTTTAACTGCCTTTGAGTGTCTGGATGTAAACAATATTGTTTATATCAAAAAGTATGACTTAAAATCCTCCCAAACAAAACCAGAACTGCTATTTTTCTGTACTTGGTTAAAAATCGTTCTTGATATTTTTGAAAAGAGAAAAAATACTTCTTTCTGAAAATTAACTGCATTGGAATATTAAGTGCTTTTGGCTTTTCCTCAGGAAAGGCATCATCTAAGTTAATTAAAAAACCTCCTTGCTTCCTTGAGAGTCCCACTGTTTAATTAGGCTAATGTATGCCAGTTTGTATTGAATTGAAGTTCACCTTAGCTCACCCAGTAGTTTTTCAGTTAATAACTTGTAAGCTGACATCTGAGTTTTGTCTTTTTGTCTCTCCTGGGTGTGATGGGTGGTGATACACAACCGTGAAGCAGGAGTTCATTCCACTGCTCTTGTGGCAAGTCCCTCTAGGGGTCAGGACTAAGTGTGGTGAAGTGGCGCTGGTTGCGGTTTGTCTCTGGCACTCACAATTGCTCCCTGTGCAATGGCAGCAGCAGCGTTCAGTGAGTCCTACAAGGGACTGCAGCAGTCTCATGTACAGGAACGTTTTTGTCCCTTTTTGCATTTGTTTTAAATGCATCCTTCAGTAGTGAAAAGTAGGAGAGATTTGTCTTTTGCAATTTCACTTTTAATAATCCAGCAGCTTTCCTAGGAATGAGAAAAAATCTGTTGTGCGAAGAGGTTGGTTTTGCACCATATTCATCAGTACAGAGTTGCTCTCTTCCTGAATAAGTCCCTCAGATATTCATCTGATTGATCACTAATTATCTATTCCACATTCAAGCAGAACTAACTCAAAGACTCCATTAGTTGACTGGGTTTGTAAATCATCCAAGGCTGGATACATCTGTAACTTTGATGGAGAGGTAAAAGGAAAGTTCTTCTAGCAGTGCAGTTCTTTTTTATATTGTAAGATTTTGTTCCTGCAAATCTGCACCTAAATACAGCCACAACATATACAACCTTGGTAACAAAGTGCTAGTAACCACATTATTTAGCTTCATTGGGTCCTCACTGGAAGATAGGGTTTGGTATTTGATTGCCTTCCAGTAAGTGATTTAATAAGCTAATTATTTTGTAGAGCAGAAAATTCCCAGAACTGTGCCTGCATAAACAATTTGGCCAGTATTTCTTCCCATCAGCACTCTGTGCAGTCAAACATTTTCTGAATTGTTGGCAATTTTTCATCTCTTCTGGGCAGCTTATCTACAAATGAAACAGAATTTGGGTAGATTTTATGGGTAAGTATGGATACAAACACAGGTAGGCAGCGTGTGGCTCCTTAAATGATGTCCTGATACCAAGCTTCACATTTTTTTGTAAAAAATGTTTAATTTAATTGGACTTGCCACAATGAGGTCAGACATAACAAAAGAGAATTTGTGATTGTATTGAGGAATCCCTAGAGACCTTTCAGTATTGAACACACCTACTTAGTTTTCTAATATCTAAATAAAAGGGGTTTTCATTTCCTAGGCTGATGAGGAACCTCCTTGCTTAACACCATTTGAATGGTCATTTATTGCTACAAGGATTTGACTGGAGGGGGAGGATCTCTGTTAAGCACCAACAGGTGCAATCACATATTGGGTGGAAAGTAAAGCCAATTTTTCAGCATTGTCAGAGAGAATGGGATTTCTTACAAAGGAGCCAGCACTTACAGTATTAGGTATGCTGCCTGTCTAAACCTACAGTCACTTGGCACTGAACCTCTAGCAATAGTGTCCAAGTAATTTAGATGGCACATGTGTTCAGATGGCACAGCTCCACCCAGAGTCAGAGTCAGCCAAGAGATCATTCATCTAGGAGCATCAAGTGGTGCTGTAGATAATAGGGTTTCAAGCCAAAAAGGACTTTCCAAACAGCTGTCTGCTCCTGTATCACATACTGAGAGCTAAAATGCTATGTGATTGATAATCTATTTTTTGCTTGAATTGCTTTTCACAGTATAGCCCCTCTGTAGACATAGATACCTTGACCCTGCAGTGCAGACCTGGTGCTGTGGTGAGTCAAGAGAATCAGTTTCTGACACCTTCACATTTTCAGATAGCTGAGGAAGCAGAATCATCCCTGTCCTTCTGTTCTAGAACAAGTGACATAGAGTAATTCTGCTAAAAGCAGCCTCATTGTTATCTGTCAAAGCAATTAGTGAGAATATGAAATATGTGAGGTAGTTTTAGGGGTTTGAATAGCAAAGTCCAAAGGCGTTTTAGGCATCTCTGGGATACAATCAATGAGATCAACATTTCAGTAGTAAAATTCATGCTCACAACCTTCACAGTTATCCTTGAGAGAGGAGGGGAGGTGTCTAGATTGGGTGTATTTAATACACATGGGTGAGTTGCCCTTGCTGTGCAACCCAGAGCTCTAGCTCTTTGTCCTGAATTTAAGGACTTGTCATGTGCCTGATTCTGAGAAGGAGCAAGTTAGCAGAGCTGCATGGACTTCAATGAAACTGCCAGCATAGAGCAGGCAGCACCCTGATGCTTTAACAAGCAGTGGGAGAGGAAAAGAAATTAAACTAGCTGAGTGCTGAACAGATACACAGATATACAAGAAGATACAACTGTGTCTTCCGGAAAGATTTTGCTTTTTCTTTGAACAAGAATGCTAGCATCAAGGAAGTTTGATCTGTGGTTGCTTTGAAGAAATTTCTGAGATTAAAAGATGAGATCAGAAGCCAAAAGAGAAATTGCCAGGATAAGTCAGAGCTACAGGAAAATGAATTATGGGAAGTCTCTTCTCTCTTAAGAAGGAACTGATATTGGCCATGACTGGACACCTCGTTGCACAGTTCCTAGGTGAGCCATTTCACAAAATATCTGCACAACAGTGTGGCTTCCTTTGCAGTTTTCTCATTTTGGCAGGACAGTGGACATACCGTTGTCTCATAAAACTGTGAAACAAAGTAGACAATAAATTGAACACAACTGATAAGGATTAAATGAAGATTAATCTTTAACTAAATCTACCGGGATGTCTATCTAAATCTCGTCTAAATCAATGGACCTGGAATTAGCTGATTGGACGCTCCAAACACAAAAGTTAGGTAGAATTTAGGCATCTGAGTTATGACACTGAATGAAGTTTGATCTCGTCAGAATATAGGCATAATTTCTTGTTTTATCATTGATTATGGTGTAGTAAGTAGTGAGAAAATTATGTATCAGTGGGTTCAAATTCTAAATTGTATGTGGTTTATGTACTACCAGCTAATCCTTCACAGTTCTCCACTGTTCTGGGCAGCACTTAGTGGCTCAAAGCCAGGCTGAACCACACCACCATAATGTTGGTCCCCTTGCTCGTGTAGATGACAAACTGTTTGAACGAACAGATTTAATCCATAATCAAAATATAAGAATTAGATTGTTGTCCTTTCAGATTTTGGGGTGTTTCATGCAAACAGTTTGCGTAATTCTCTGTGTCCTCATCTAATTTTTTCATATCAGAAAGATTTTAAAAGGTAGCGTTTAGAATATCACAGTAATACAAAAATATATTTTCTTTATTTCTTTCATTTAGTTAAATATTTGGTCAATTTAAAACTCTGCACAAAGTGTCAAGATGAATAATGGTGGAAAGGAGCAGCAGGGGGAGCATTCTTATTTTAAAGAGTGTACAAACTTCAGAGTAGAAATAATATTGTTTAAAAGTAATAATATCTCAGAATGTCATAATGTGTGTTGGCCTTAGTGTTGTCATCTCAGAAGAGTCAATTTTAAACAAATTTCTTGATTTTTCCAACCCACTGCACTTTGATTCACATCATAGTGTGGTCTCAAGGCACATCAACTGGCCTTTTGTCCTGAAGAAATTAAACTGAAGGATGAGATCCAGGAGCTTATATCATGTATTCCTGCTGCTAATGAGCACTCAGCCCACAAGACAGACTAAAGCTGGTCTGAAATAAAGCTCCTAAAACATTAATAGTGTGGACATTGTGTCTCCCATACCAACTGCTGAATTTTTCAAATGTTATATTGCACCACTGAAGAGGTCTGCTCTGAATGAACAGAAAAAAAGTAAAAAGCACCATGATTTTGAGCTTATCCTCTTGAATCAAATGGTAATTTAAAATATTTTTTTTTAGTAAATGTAAAGTTTACCTCTATCTACAGAAAATAGGGCTACACTCTCTTTTTACTGGAAACATCCTTGCAGCAATCCTTAGCGCACAGTTTGGATTTCAGAATATGTCACCTGCTTGCAAGAAGGTGAAAATAGGATTTCCCACCCCCTTCTCCAATTTTAACAGAAATATTCAGAAGCTACTTGCTGCATATAAACCTCTGTGTAGGGGTCACATAGCCTGCTAATGTGAGACCCAAGAAACATTTTGGCTTACAGGGTTTTCTTTGCAGCAAAAGACACTTTAATGACTGGTCAAATGTACTACTCATCCACTCCTTGCCTCAGGCCTTCAGACTAATTCAGAAAGTCATTAACCATTCCCTAATAGGAAAGCATATGCCATACTGTCCATGCAGCGCATGCAAAATCAGATAAGAAATTCTACTCTACCACTGGAAATGCAAAATAAATAAATAAATAAATAATCTTAGTCCTGAAAGAACTCTGTATCCTGTGGATGTGAAGCTGCAGCACCCGTGAAAAAGCAAAACTGTGTACCTTTCCATTTGGTTCATATATGTATAATTAACTGTGGGAGATGTTCAGTCTTGCTGATGATTTGATCCATTCAGCAAGAATGCACTTTTCACGGTACCTTACACATTGCCAAGTCATAGAGACCGTCCTTTTTACTTTGGATGCTGTGAGTTAAAAAATGTGTACATTTGCATCGTGCTCATGAGTTCAAACCAGTCTTTCCATTCTGAAGGTGCCTGTGAACCTGATCAGATTTAGTGCTCTGTCTTCTACCATTGCTTGCTACGCAGCTTGGGGTTTCCAGTGGACTGAGTGAGAAAGTGATAGCATGCAGTCCTTCTATTTAATTCCATAAAACTGCACTCACTCTGGCCTCAGCATGTTTCATGAAAAATGTCAACCATGTAATCACAGAGGAGTACACACGAGCAAAAAGAAGGAAAACTATATTAAAAATTATCCACCACTTAGTACTGTAACTTACCCTCCTGGATCTTGTTTAGTAGAGCATTTTCAAACAACTTTTTGATGAGTCTTAGCAAAACTAAATGGAGAATTTATTCAAGGAGAAATACCTTTTGTTTGAAACTGGCTGCTTATTTGATGTAGAACTGAAATAGATTCTTCTCCGCTTGACAAATGAAAATTTAGTAAGTGTTTCAGTTATTAATTATCTACAGTAACTATTTGTTGAATGAATATTAATTTTTATTATGTATCCAAGATCCAAGAATACTTTACCAGATGTAGTTTCAACTCCCAGTTGATGTAAATTGGCTTTGCTTCACTGAAAACAGAACATCTATATCATTTTATAGCAGCTGAAGATCTGGCTCCAGAAATGCAGGACAGCATTGAGATTTCAGACCTGCTGGGCAACGTGCAGCTCCCCATATTAAAATATTCTAAGTATGTAATATTTAAAACAAAAACCACTCAAACAAAAACAAATTAAAACCTCAACAAACAAAAAACAACAGAGAAAATTCCTTGGTTTCTGCAGTAAAATCTCAGAGCCTTGTGCCTCTGAGAACTCAATACCAACTGAAGGCTGAACCCTCAAGGTATCATAAAGAGATGGAAGAGTGTGTTATAGCAAAGATAGTATCTCCTTCTGCAGTGTCCCAAACACTCCTTTGCTCCCACCACACTACCAGCTTCCTTTCACTCACTCAGAAGTGGCACACTGCCACTACAAGGAAAACATGATACATTAATTTCATTAACTTACAGCCAGTAATAATTTATGAATCCAAATATCCAGCTCCAGTATGGATATTGCTCTCTTATTCTTTTATGCCTTTTTTTTTGCTAACCTATTATTGTCACAGCTGAAAGATATACTTAAATAACTAGTCAAAGATCCTCATTTTATAATTTCACCTGTGAATTGTCAGTTAAAATGTAATCTGGATCTCTTTATGGAGAGAGATTCTTATTCTACCTGTCCTGTGGTTGCTGCCTTAGAGCTAAAATGGAAAGCTGAACTAGAATAATTTCTAAAGGTTATGGGCTTTAAGAAAGAAAGTAAAAACTCATACAGACCTTTCTCTGCCACTAAAACAAATTTTAGAACTGAAACAGGTCTGACTTTTTTCCACCCATTCCTTTTCTGATATTTGTTCAGTCTTCGAGGCTCAAAAGTAACTTGCAGAGAGTGCCTTGAAAAACTTCAAAACATGTGGCCCACTATTGAAATGACAGCGTGGCCTTGTCACAATGTTTTATAGAGGCAATTTTGTTGTACTACTGAGAAACTGACTTAAATTTAAAATGGGCAAAGTCCCCAGTTACACTGTGGGGCCATGATAGTCCTGTTCCTTGTGTTTCCTGTCACTAAGTTTAGTCAATGTGATTTAAGTTGAATAGAGGAAAATAAAATAAATAATTTCTACTGATTTAGACTTCATGAAGTGCTAGGGCAATTTACATATGTTTAAGAAGATGCTGTGGGTGTGAATAGGCAGGCTACTGTTTTGTGGTACTTAAGTTACATCACCCTGGTAACATGACAGGATCACAAAGACTAGGAAGCAGAGCTAGTTAATGTGTTGCTTGACTGGTGGATTAGTGTGGAAAATTTGTTTTAAATTTCTTTTTACTCTACTAATTGAAATTTCTTCCTTTTTCACAAAGATAATGAAAATGACTGGCCATTTCTAAATTCTGAAGAAAATATCAGAAGTTTCCAACAGTAAACCTGACTCCCAGAACTTTTGTGAATGGCTGATACTGTTTGTCATCTGAGCATCTGAGTGCTTGGCACACCACAGAGCTAAGTGCACCTCTTTCTAGTAGAATTGTACTGCACATACAACATTTTTTTTGAAAGCTTAGTAATAAGGAAAAAATGTTTCTCATTTTTCTATAAAGTATTTCAAGCATTCAAGGTAATACTAAAGGTAGTAATTTTCCATATGATAGTTCTCCCTGTGTCAGATAATGATTTTGCAGCCTTTGAATTCCTGGCTCAAAATTGCTCTATATGTTTTTATTATTATCATTTTTTCCAAAAGGCTTTACAAAGGGAAGACAACACGAGCACACTACTTTTATTTTGTGGGCGTGTGGTTGCCTCTGTATAATAGACTCCCTAATGTTCTTGGTTATAATGTGTAGCATTGCACATACAGCACTCTGGATTTCCAAACTCCATTTTCAGGTTCAATAATAGCCTTTCATTCAGCCAAAGGATTTATACCTAATTATAGATCTGTATGCTTTTTGTTCTGTTGTCTGGTTGGAAAGTATCTTGGGCATCTCAGCGTGGTCATTCAGGGTGAAGAACCAGGGTGTGTCAAGAGGCTTTGGAAAGTTTTTGATTTTTCTAAGAGTACAGCTATAGATTTTAAACAATGTCTTCTATAGGCTTACTAAGGATAGTGATACGCAATTGTCAAGACACTAGTATTAGAATAACCTTTTTTTGGAAATTGCTGATAACTACTTTGTATCTTCAGTAGGATTTTGCAAGAACAGGTGGGAAAGGGAACAGAGAATTTTCGGGTTTTCTTTTTTACCCCATAACATAAGTATGTCTCTCTTAAAACTGAATGTTAATTTGTTGAATGTAGTTTATATCTTAATGAAAAAGTTTATCTCTCTGCATTTTATAATAAATCCATCTTTCTGGAGTGGTTGCAGTTTTAAACTGTTTTGAAAGGAGCTTTAAAGATTAAGTAGCATTAAGAAAAATGTAAGTGTAATACTGAGTTTGAAACTCTTAACTTCATTAATCTAATTCTGTTCTCCCTCTGACCTTAAATACGGTGTTGCTACCAACTCATATTTGTATTCAGACATGCAGAGGGTTTTTTGCTGTGCAATTTATTTGGAATAGACAAGGAACAAATCCTACTATGAAACATGTCAAAAAAAAAAGATGATAACAACAACAAAAAGAAAGACAAGACACAAGACAACAGATAGAGACAGAGAAGTGAAGGTATGTGGGAAATGATATGACAGGACAGCAAACAGGAATGTCAGCAGATCAGTGTCCTAATTGTTCTCAAGTATTTTTGTAGGCAGACATTAAAGCAAGCAGATGCTTCACTGTAGAGGATGTGAAACTGGAGAAAGAAATTCTATGCAGCTATTTATAGGGAGCTTTTCTGAGCTGGAAGTACACTAAGGTAGAAAGCAATAATACAGTTAGATGTTTGAGGCTGACATTATCACAGTGGACTGATAAGGATGGGAATCAATATTTTGTACTGGTGAATGACAGATGGTATGTAAAGAAACAATAGTCTGTGAAAGGTCTTTCAAAGATGACAGATAGCTTTTGTTTAAATATGTAAAGAAAAAAAAAAGATTAAGGAGGATGCAGAGGGAGAGGGATGTAACTAAAGTTACAGGTAAGGTAGATGATCTCTGCAGTAGCAATCTGAATGCAAGCAAGAAAAGAGGATATTTTATTAACCAGAACACAAGCCAGCACAGCTCTCATCAAATGTTTCCAGATGTGTGTATGAATAGGAAAAACACTTCAAAGCATCACAAAGAAATGAAAGGGGTAAAAATGAACAGTGAGTACTAAGTTACACATCTAAATATAGTTCTCTTGCCCATGGAAATCAAAAGATACAGTAGGGAGAAAAATAAAGAGTTGTAATTTAAACATACTTATCTTTATGGCATAGCTAAGAGTCTATGAGAAGACTGGAGGTACACAAAACCTTTCGTGTGGATGGAAAAGGCAAGTATGTAGTAGAGAAGGAGGCCTATTGTCAGGTTAAATATACATCTACAGATTGAATCATCCCAAAATATATTATGCAAAGAGAAGGAAATAAAGAACAGGATCTTTAGAACTGTTACACCCAGAAACAGTAAAAAAGCGTCAAGAAGTCACTTAAGCTGAAGGAGTGACTTGAGCTTTTCTAGAGAGCATGGAGAGGACAGGGTTGTGGAGACAAAGAAATGACAGCAGATTAGAGAAGAGCGAACAAAATCTAAATCCCACTCAGGCCAAAGGGAGTGAAAATGGAAAGAGGGAGGAGAATGAGTATGGCAGCAGTCAGGAAGAAGACTAGGGTGAAGATTTAATGAAGGCTCAGAAGAGGACAACATCTGACAAATGCCTAGGTTTAACAGGGGAAGAGAAAGGAGTTTTACAATGGTGAAAGTGAGGGGAAAACACAGTGCATTTATTATAATGAGAGAAGGTTGCATGAGCAGCTTTTCCATGGGAGAAAATCTTAAATAAGGCATTACAGTAGTACTACTGATAGCAATCCAGAAAATTTGTAAGAAATAGAATAGAAGCATTAGTAATTGACAGTATATTCTTGCCTCATGTAGAAAGCAGGATTAAGATGTGATTTTCTGCATGATGACACAAAGAGATAAAACACATTAATCTTCTTTGCTACTTATGGTAATATAACTGTGTCATGCTTTGTGTACTGCCACGCTAATACTGATGCCAAGCACTTAATGCATACGTCAATATATTTAGATCACGTTTCACTTACGTCTATCACATACTTTATTTTACATTATTGATGGTTATCTAAGAGAGTCAAACTGCCTGACCCTGCTTAGTCACCAAAATAAGGCAGTTTGACATGGAAAAGTGATAGTAATAAGTAGCTGTAAATCAAGTATCAGTAGAAATATGTAACACAGAAGAAAAGTGAAAAAGAATATTTGATTGCAATATGGAATAGCAAATTATCATTAAGAGGCTGATTGTAGCTGAAATCTCACAAAAAAGTTTAGACCTTTATTTTGGAATTTACACATCCAAAAAGCAAGAACAGAAAGTCCAAAATTCATGGCTCATAGCAAGGGTAATGACTCAGATAATCTCTTTACAATCAGTTTCTGAGTTCTGACTGATGCTGAGGATTATTTCTTTCATGTGAGCCTGAGAGCGTTTTTACTTTCTCGGGTTGTTTTGGTGGGTTTTTTTCTGTTTTAATTGTGTGGGATGAGAGCCTCAGGAAGCATGGGCACAGGATTGACAAGAATGAGTCTTCAATTTCAGGTCTTCTGTCCCTGAAAAGAATTGATTCAGGTCAATAGGTTGGCTTCTGTGCAAGACAGTTAGCTTAGCAGGGGTGACGTTGCCTATAAGTGATGTGTATTAACCTGTCAAAGTGGATCAGGAGTCTATGCCACAGAAAAGTGAAAGGTTATAAAAGCACAGACAGTTCTATGCCTCTGAACATTTTCCTCAGTGGAAATGGAGATGATGTGTTTTAGGACCCTACTGAGGCAGAGGAAGTCCTCACAATTTCATCACAGGTGAATCATTCAGCTTTAAAGGAAGGGGATGCAGGAGCAAATACTGTTGCACTGAAAGAGTTTCTTCTCGTCAAATATCTGTAGGCTTTTTTGCACGTCACGTATTTAATAAAAAGCAATTGAGTTTGTGCTTTCCACAAACTCTCTGCTCATTTGTTACAGAGCTGAGCAGTAAACCAGGAGCCTCAGTCCTTCAGTGACGTGATTTCACACTGTAGAGGCAAACACATAGGCCTGAGCAGAGGAGCCATAATGTGAGGCAGCAAGGCCATGGCCATGCCTGTACAGCAGCTCAGCAGTTCTCTGTGAAGGAAGCTGAATCAGGCCTTTGATTAAGTACACAAAGATAAGCCCACCATAACCTTAGTCATGCTGAACTATTATGAATAACAAGGAGATACATTTCAGAATTTCTGTGGTGTTCAGTCTGAATTACACAGTTGCTTTCTCATGCTTTTGCCAAAACGTTCCATGTAACTCACTTCTGAGTAGGAGGTTTGGCACGAAGATTCAAGGAGTATTTAAGTGGTACAGAGGCTTTGTGCTGGACTCTCCATAATTAGCAGATGTTGTAATTTCATGATTTTTTTTTTGCATAATACATGGTTTCATGTACATGTTTCATAATACATGGGGTTTTTTGCACTGCTGGGCAAATTGTTTTCCACTGGAATTATGCTGCTTCCTGTGAGGATAAAACTGAGCTGACCAAACTAGGAAAGGACTTAGATTTGGCCTTAGCGTGAGTGACCAAAGGAGGATTCTATCAAGGTGTATCTAGACAGAAAAAGTTCAGCACTCCATGCTGAGGCTAGCCACCACCGTCTTTCAGGTTTCAATGGCACACACTGAAAACATTGCCCTTGTTTGATGCGATAGACCTTCGTGTTTCTTGAGTACGCACAGCTGCATGACCTTGCTGTTTCAAGAACATTTTTCTTTGGGGCTTCTGGGAATCTGTTTTCTTTTTCACTGCTGACCTCTAATGATAGATGAGTCTGAGCTTATGTGACAAATGTTCTCAAGCCTCACATAGGCTTGTAAACTGTATTTGCTGGGGTTTTCATTACTTTCTTTCAGATCACAAAAAGGATTTTAATATAAATGGATAGGCTTTTATGGTACCATTTATTTGATACTTATTACCATACGTGATTTCTTTTTCATGCCACAGTTAGAGCTGCCTGGGGGTAGAATGAATATAGCTCTACATTTTTTGTCCATTTTGATAGTGACACCAGAAAAAGAAGAAATTGCATACCCATTGTATTCCTTCAGAATGCATGAATACTGTTACATTATCTAAGCCATTGATATTTCAGATTATTACTGTAGTTAACTGAATCATTAATTAGTTTAGAATCAAGAGTTCATATTCGTTCTTTTCTTCTGTGCTTCTTTAATACTTTTATATCTTGCATTTATTCAGCAAAAGAGGAAAATTGTTAACAGTAAATAGGGTTTAGTTTTCAAGACAAAGGCCCTGATGCAAAGCTTTTGGCTTATGCTACCACTACAGTTAAGATATAAAACTGACAAGTCGCATATTTTCACTTGACTGTCTAAAACAGTCACTAAAATCCAAATGGTGGCACAATAAAATGATAGTATATTATTTGCCATTGTAATAAGTAGGTATTTGTCAATAGCTTCTTGGTGGTATTTGTCACTTTGGCTTGCAGAGACATTTTTCGCATTAGATGGCTTGTCCCCAGCCTGTGTGGTAAAACAGTACCACTGGGAACTCTGGCATAGCAAAAAAATTCTCCAAGAGAAATGGAAACAAAAATAAGGTATTTAGTATCCCCAAGAGGGATTTAATTGCAAGAACATCTTCTTTTGGGAAATATTAATTCACATAGCCCTGAAATGTAAATGTGGAAACAGGTGTTCAGTGTCAGGTGCCCATGTTTAAATATTTAGCCTTAGGTAACCTGTACCTCATTTTATCTGTCTTAAAGCAGAGGTTAAAATGCTTGTATGGACTATGAAGTTTGTTAAGAGGTTTTTTTTCTTATTATCTTTACACATTACATTCTTTAAATACATGTATGAGGTATCAGCAAAATTATTTTCAAATGCCTTAATCTTATTTATTTTAAATGCTACCTATGAAAAGACTACCTGATATTAAAACCTTACTGGAAAGTAGCTCTGGATCTGTGAAAAAGGAATATCAAGAAATTAATACCATAGATCTTAAATAACTTCTGAATGTTCAGAAAACATTCACTGCTGTGTGTGGTGAGTTATTAGTGCAAAAAGTACAGTCTGGTTATGAACTGTGCTGCCCAGGTTAAGTATCAGTAAGAGACCCCTCTTACTCAGGGCATAGTCTGGCCTGGAAAGAAAAAAGTTCAGTCTTCCCATCAACAGCCTTCTTACTGCCTTAATAAATGACAAAGGTTTATTAAAAACACATCTGATTATATTAATAGATACAAAATGGGGTTCAAAATTTCAGTTGTGGTATGAGTACAGAAAGCTGGCTTAGTGGATTACATGCAGGATGACTAAGAGTGAAGAAATGTGGTGTGATGAGATTCAGATTGTAATGGCACACAGGCATTACAATCAACTAGCACCACATGTTTGAAATGAGTAGCAAGTAGGAATAAGAATAAGGAATAAGAAGTAGTCAATGATTTGTGGTGGGAAAGATATGTGTGTTTTAATGCTTTGCTGTATTAGTGGGATATTCTGATGAAAATATTGAAGTATCAGCAACTGTTTGTTACTTTTCCAATACAGTCAGTTTAACAGGTTTTTACCTAAGCTGTGATCTCCACTTTCTTCTGTTAGATGAGCAATCTAGAAGAAAAAAACTGTTGCTGCTGTCATGAATTCAGATAAGAATGCCATAAGTTGTCATCACTGTCCATGACTGTGGAGTCTTCAGCTGTGAGCTCAGGGTTATGCAGATCCTCAGCAGTGGCCAGTGTTGCCACAGTGTGAAATGGGGCACATTTCCCATTTGAACCTCACACTCTCAAATATTTTCCTTCCAATCCTGGGGCCCATGCTCCCCAGATTAAATATTCATAGCTCTACGTATGCGATTTATTTTCATTTGATTGTCTTGTTTGTGTTCACCTGAAGCCTAAACTCCTAAGGTATCCCAGACATTTGGGTTTTCTCCTGCAGTAGTGAATTTATTTTCAGACCGGAATGGATAAATCTGTCTCATTCAATCTGTCTCACAAGCTGGTCAAGAGGAACAAAAGATGGAAGTGTACATATTCACACCTGTTTACTAAGTCTTTGAAATAATACTTCAAAATACATGTTTTTAAAGGCATTTTTAAATTGTATCCTTAAATGGGTCTAAAGCATTGCAGTTATCAAAAATCCATCAAGCATTACATTTTTGTAGACATTCCCCATGTGCTGTCCTCTAAAAACAAGCAAAAAAAAAAAAAAACCCTGTCATTCATCATCCCTGCCATTCATATAGGTAAAGTTTAGGCTTGAGCTCTGTCTTTTTCCATGTCTTCACATTTACTAATATCCCAGAACTTTGTTTCTCTACCCAGCCCTCTTTGTTCCTCATTTTTTACAGCTTCTCAAGGGGTGCCTTTCCAAGTCATAGTATTTTTAAATATATGTGGATAGTTTGAAACGTGGCTAGATGCATGATTGCAAAATGTAAACATTTTTAGAGTTACCTTTGTAAAAATGCTATTTGAGCTGATCACAGTAGAGGTTCCCAAAGAAAAGTAGAGGCCAAACACTGGAAGCCGAACTTAGTTATGAAAGAGAATCTCAAGAAAGGATCTTGCAGAGAAAAAAAAAAAACAACAACAAAAACAAGAACAAAAATCCCACAAAGGACAGTTGGAGATGACAAAGATCTAAAAAATATAAAACTGCAGTCTGTGCTGTCAAGTAATTATAACACATAAAATAAATGTTGCTTTATTGTTTGTTATCTACAAAACACTCTCACAATGAAATAATGTTTCTTTTCCTTTTCTATATCTTTATCAGGATTGCACCATTTTGTCTCTGTAATAGGCTGTTGTACAATACTAAGTGTTTTATTTCTGTGTGTAATACCTAGACAAGCTATATCTCATCTGTTTAGATTCCAGCAGTAGAAAAGTTTAATTTCTTGGCTGTAATGCAGTGGGCACAATAGGTTATTCTAGACAGAATAATATCATTCCTTTCAAAATGGTGGAATTGTATCAGGAGGAAGCATTAGTCGGAAATAACAATTGAGTCCCTGCTATGCCTGCCAAGTTCTTATTTTGCTAAGATATATAGATATGTCATAATTATTTTAAGATATCATTGTGATAAAGAGACAAAGAAAACAGTTTCCTACTTAGGTATTTTGAACAACTCAGAAAACACTCAGGGTGTTTTAGGTTGAGCTTGCAGTGCCACAAAGAGGTTGGATTAAAAAGCATAATCTAAATTGAACAGATATGTTACTCAATCACGATGCTTTAAAATAAATTATGTGGAAGAATATATATATAAAATAAGTATATTTAATTGGGTCAATTTAAGCTTGAAATGCCTTTTTAAGCATCTTATGATACAGCAGAAATTCATTATTTCTCAGTTAATCTGTCAACAGTAGCAATCACTGACCTCACAAGCCAATTTCCATGACTATAGGAATGCAGACTTTCCCACTAAGGAAACTCTAAAAAGGGAGCCGCAGAAGATGAGATGTTTCGTAACCTCCTCCTTACAGGTTTCAGTTCAGCACATATATTAATTTATAGATATGGTTTTGAAACTGTAAGGCACACAGTTTTTAAATGAGCAGGTGGTATCTTTAGGGTAAGCTGCAACTCCTGCTAGTAGCAGTTGCAGTGTTCACATACCCATTAAATTTTTAGTAAGAAAACACGGAGAGTGACTTCATGAGTTGGTCTTTTAACATACAAGAGTTCTACTGAAACCATTTCCATGAGCCTTTCTAGGAGAAAAGGTTCTTTGGTGGATGAAAACACATAAATATCCTTTGAGAAAGAAGACTACGAGAATGCTAATATCCTTTTGTCACCCACCCACTGTACCTCAGAAAAAGAATAGTCAGGAAGGTTGATTCTGGTGGGAAGAAATGAGGAGCTCAGTTCATTATCCAGCTGGGGAGTTAACAATGACTCCTAAGTTATTCTGCATACAATTGCTGAAGATCAAGGAAAAAAATCTTTTTAGCACTAATGGACTTGTCTGGGATTTTTTAAGGGTCTCACTAACATGAAAGAGAGCCTGATAAACCACCCAAAGAAATACCAGTCTTGTATTTATTTTTCTTCTAGTAGTAGTAATGGGGGTGTTGCTTTGTTTTAGTCCATCAGAGGACCGGTCTGAATAGCTAAATAATTATCTCTGGGATGAGGTATCGAACATTAAAAAGAGATCTGTATGTTTAAAAGAATGTTTGGAGCAATATGACTAAGATGAAGGAGTATAATTTTTCAACATTGTGCCTTGGAAGAATCATGCTGTAAAAAAACCCATGTTTTTTAACCTTGTGGAATAATCCGACTTTATTGTTGCTTTCACACAGTTTGGGGTGAAACATTATTTTTATATTCCCAGGATGCAATAATCAGATATATGTCAATGCAGATACAACAAATATTTCTGAATGGAAATATTCTGACATTTTTCGAGGCAAAATATGTAACTGTTGCAATTATCTGAGAATCCAGATATCCAGAGACACGTGGCCATGTGGATCAGAGCTAAATCACTTTTTACATGCTTGTTATCAGATTACAGGTCAATATTAACAGCAGTAGCCTTTTGCATGTCATAATATGCAGTGTCAGGCATGAAGAGCACTACTCCATCACTAATCTTTGGGGACATGGAAAATACTTTTGTGGCAAACCTGATGCCTCCTTTATCTCTGCAAGACTGGATATCTTAAACCAAGTTTAGAGGAAGCAAGAGTCTTAAATTTTGAAAAAGATCTCTTTAAATTATAATTGCCAGACCCACAGAACGGTTCCTTTTCTGGTTTTCACCTTTTAAGGACTCTGTTTGTGGTAGGAGGCTTTGATGACTGAATGGCGCATGAGCAGTAATTTTATGGTGTTTTTAAGTCTTAAAAACAGAGGTGGGTGTTCCAGTGCATCTTCAGAGAGCTATTCTTCTTATTATTGTTACTGTTATTACTACTAATGCTATTTATTATAGTGCATGCTGAGCTTGTGACTACAAAAATAACTGTTGGAAATTAAAAGACAGCCCTTCAGACCTATGGAAAAATACTCATAAACAATCTAATGGAGTTGTAGTTAAACACACTGAAAAAACTACAGCAAATTAAACCTTCAAGCCTACAGTAAGAAGCATATACTTTCAGAATCAATGCTGAACAACAGAACTGTGATATAGAGCCCCATCTGTTAGATATTAAAGTCAGACGGAGTCACACAGAGTATGTCTGCTCCACCCAAACCCTCCAGCTATATTTTCTGTCTGCTTTTCTTAGATATGCCGGGGAAAGTGTCAGGCTTTCATGTTTTTCATATTCTTGACTTGTCAGCTGCTAAAAACTTAGTGCACTGTTCGGGAAGAAAACAATAGATTGCTTTGAGAAAGTCTTAGTTGCCTATAATATATTTGATTTAAAATGAGAGAGAAGGAGAAGTCCATTCTCTATCGTCCTGGGACCAAAGTTCAGAACACTTAGGAAGTGTTGCCTGATTCAACCATGCAAGACTGCAATGATTGCAAAGCATTATTCATGGTTTTAGCCCATGTCAAGACATTGAATTTGAAAAAGAGGAATTGGGAGTTTTCAGCAGTGACCTTTTAGAATGATGGATTGGTTTTGCTACTTGTTGGGACCTGTAAAGCCTCTATGAAACAGGAAATCTACTATCAAAAATCCCAAACTCAATTGAGAGTTAATTTGTTTGTCACATTCACTTCACTTAGAAATTCTGTAAAGAGAAAACATCTCAAAAATTCTTCATGAACCTTTGAGACTTCAGTTTATCAATAGTTGAGGTAGGTAAATTTTATATAAACATTGCAGCTATTTTTCAGCCTTATAAAATTCAAAGTTTATGGTATTGCCAAATGGAAATCACTGGTGTCCAGTGTATACAAACCTGCAAAATGAAACAGAGTGGCGATAAACTTTTATGTGTTTGGTCAGGATATCTTTTGTTATCTTTTCCTGTATAGCAGAATGGTGTCATCAGCAAATCTGTCAGCCTGCAAACTGACATTCCTATGGAAGAAGTGGCAGATGTGTATCCATCTTGCTAGAAAAAAATAAATAAACAGCTCGCAGATGTGGATTCATTTTGCTAGAAAAAGTAAATTAATAGCTCAGGTTAGTGCTTATGCTGGAACGCTTTCGTTTTCATCCCACTTTTACTATAATTAAGAAACAATGATCAAATAGCTTGACCACGTGGGAGCATGTACATAATGGAGCACAAAGTGAGAAAACATTTGAATGGATAAGACTGTTCTTACAAATGTTGGCTGACTTCTAATCCCTAGTGTGTTATGCAGCTTCACTGTGCCCACTTCAACTTTTTTCTCCTTCTCTTCTTTCTCAGTGGGAGCAACTCTCAAAGAAAGTTCCTCTCTGTAAGGCATACGAATAAATCTCTTTAAACCACAAAGAGGTCTTTATTAAATGCTGTTACAGCTAAGAGAAAGAATATGAAACCAGTGTTGAATTCCTTCTTACCTAACCACACACATTTCTGGACTAGGCTAAGAGGCAAAGGATAACTTTACCTTACAACTAATGAAGGCCAAAATAGAGGGAGGGACCTCAAACTAGTGCTCTGTTATTTTGTAAAGAAAATATTCTGAAGTGGCCCTGGAAACTGAGAAAACTGCAAAACCAACATATCTCTATCTTTCATTAGGAAGGAAAACAAAATTGAGACTGAAACTGGGAAAAAACAGTATTGAGGATAACTGAAAGACATCCTCGGCTTCAACTCATGTTTAGGACATTTTAGTTTAGCAGTACCTAAAAAATAGTTATCAACTTTTGTAGTATAATATCTCCTCCCAAAGTTGTTTCCAATACCTTATGTATCTGCAGCAGTACTGATCAACCTTAAGGGACATCTTGAAGTGGAAATTTCCACATTCTTTGTGATGGAGACAGGGTAGTACCTGTATTACATATGTAAGCAGAAGCTTTCATATACTATCAGCTTTAGGATGGACATCTTAGTATATAGGGCAGTACAGCAAGGCTAAGATAATACACCTGACAGGTGTTCAAATATCTTAAGAAAATTCTAGCATGATAGTGAACTCTGAAAACTGTGAATTTAATAAAATGAGATTGCAATTTTGGTGACGTCTTTTCTTAGTTGAGGATATCAAACTGAACCAAACTATGAAAGGTGGCTGTAAATTAAGGATTCTCATATCGCCAAGAACATCAGTGCTGTCGACTCTTTGTGGTATGCCACTACTACTGATGTATCACCGACTTTCTAGTTGTCACTTCATCTCTCAGAGACTTAATTTAATAAGATGCTAAATTTAAATAGCATCATAGGCAAAATCCAGTAGTTCAAGTACCTGGTGAAAGCATTAATCTGTCCTATGCTTTGAAAATTTTGTTTTCTTCCTAGAGGACAAACAGATAGCTCACTAAAGCCTAGTTGCATTAGTGTGGAGACAGTGGATGTGTAAGATTGTTTTTTCCCAAGGTGCACAGTCAGAACCTTTAACGGCATTTGTTGTTTTCTCTCAAAAAGTGACAAATGTGTGTGTGTTTAGTTTAATTGGAGATATGATCTCATCCAAGCATAGCTCAAAATGGAGAATTTTGAAACTCAGATACCACACATGAAAGTGGTTGGCATGTGAAACTTGTTTTGGGGACCTTCCATGTAGTTTGAAGTGGTTCAAAACTGACACAACAAGCAAAATCTTGTTTTGATGTTCCTTGTTTTGTTCTCACCTGTTTAATGTTTTTGATACCAGTCAAATTGTCATTGATCTCAGACGTATTTTACAGTTCCAAGCAGATCCGTTTGTTTTCACCTTTAGATCTGGTTAAAACCAAAGGAGAATTCCTTTTTTTGTCTCACTTTTGTATAACTGTGGATAATTATAATCCTTGAAATTCATATGATAAGTGTATGTGTTTTTCATCCTTCAGAAAGCTTTTAATTTAAAGCTTTTAATTTAATTTAAACACAGTGTGCAGAAAGATTATTGTCTGTCCTCTGTGCCATTCTAATTGATTAAAAGAGAAATAACCTGCCCTGCTTGATTCTCTCTGCTTGCTGTGTGGGCCTTGCATAGCAATGGGAGTAGGAAATCTGAGTTGCTGGATCATATCATGTCTCTAAAGTGGCAGTGGCAGAGAGCTGCACAAATTGCTCACTGCCTGAATTAGCCTAGATTGTAGAAAGCAATCAGCCACAGTGCTTGCTTCAGTCTGGATTAAGGAATGGGATAGGCTGATGAAGTTCAGCAACACCATGCCATTCTCAGTACCTTCCCTCATGCTTGGGACTGAGGTAGAGTCATGGCAAGCATTTTTTCATTTAATGATTAACGGTTAATTTTGTAGTGTGCTGTCCCATTGCAGACCAAGAGTTTTGATGCTTTATTGAAATACACTGTCATGAACTATCTATCACTGTACTTGATACCTCAAGTAGCAAAACATAAGCAAAATTGTTCTGAAGCTGCATTGATTCTGAGATAGATGGCTTTTGGTCATGGATAAGCATGACTATAAACCCTGCATATCAAAATACCTTACAAAATCAAGAAAAAGTTTTTCATTTCTTGCTAGATGAGTCCTGTTAGGTATGCACTCATGAGATCAACACTCAGTGACTGATTTTTTTAACCACTGACTGTTTTATAAGTTTCTGAGGCTCTGAAATGGCAGAGTTGGGAAATTCACCCTTCTGCCAGTGCAGACTACTCCTTACTGATCCCTGTGCTTCATCCCGACTGAGTTCAAAAATCTTCAGAAGCTATGGTTACATTATTGTGTAGTTCTTTGTAGTCTGTTCAAGGAGAGTTTTGAAAAATGGCACTTAGTCACCAAAGATCTGCAAGGATTTGGTAAGGAGTTGCAATCCTGTCTCATTGATTTCTGTGTGGTCATGGACAGCTGAAAAGATGATCAATGAGGAAAAAATTGTACTGAAGACCATCAGCCCATCAGCCATCTGCAGAAATAGAGAAATCCTTCAATATCCGGTCCTATTGTCATCCATAGAATTGATAGAAGCATTTTACCACAATTCATATCTGCTAACCATGTAAGAAATACTATACCCTGTAGGAAATAGGCAGCTGCACTTTTTCTCATAACCAGAGGATAGGGTTTAGCAGAGAGGAGAAATGGCGGCCACATTTCCCTGTGCTAAGCATTAGCTTTAAACTCAGTTCTGGGGGTACCAATTTATTTGTGCGCTCTGACTAATCTCAGGAAGCCCAAACTCAGTGTTACAGGATTCTCAGTTCTCATCCAGATCCAGGTCTGCCTCAAACCCTGACCATCTCCAGTGAAGACGTAGTTAAATTCCTTCATAAATTATTTTATCTATAGAGATATAGATTAAACTGTATCTCAGCAGCTATAATAAGCAATTTTAACTTTTCAGCATTTTAAATAAATTCCACATATTTTCATTAATTGGGAATAAGATATTAACTAGATTTCTTGGCCTGTTGTCCCAACAATAACTGGTATAGAGCTTAAATTCTTCATGGAAGTTGCGAAAAGGTTGAATTAGGAAGATACAGAAGAAAACCATTTTAACTGAATTTTTAGATATTTTAGTAGGGAAACCAGTTTATGAATATTTTCAAAATGCCAGCAGGCAGTCATAAAATGATCATAATATTGAAATGCATGGGCCAAACCCATCAGGCTTGTTCCTGCCTTCTAAAGCACTTTATTCTGTAGGTTTTGCAAGCATTACCGCTTACATAAATATTAAATGTACAAAATGTATCATGTGTTCACTGGAGCGTAATGAAGAAGGAATATTTTCACAAAATATGATTGCTAAATTTTGAGGTGTTCCATGTTTTCAAATATAAATATAAATATTACATAAACTGTTCTTGAAATGAAGAATGAACTTTTAAAAATGGATTAATAGATAGTAATGATCCATTATTCAAGAAACATAATTCTTTATTGACCATGCTAGGGTAAAGGATGCTTTGGCTTACAATTTATCTAAAGAAGTCATAAAACATAGCTAGAGAGCAGTATATGACAAATAGGATGAAAAAAAATAGGTTATTGTTAATATCAATTAGAATTTGTCAAGAATAGAAAATCAATAAAAGAAATTAGAGATTGAGCTAAACAAATAGGCATGGTTTCTAGAGATATGAAAAATTAAAAAGATAAGAATAAACAAGATGAGTACATCCAATGTAAAAGAAAGCCTCAGTTTTGTAGTGTCATCTTTAGATTTAGTCAGCCATATTATAAATGATGCACTATAAATATTTTAGCTCTGTATTTGGACCAAAGTATCAAAAGGCATTTTATTTCACACACAGACTTTCCAGTCTTTTACTAACTTGGATTGCAGACATTTCTGCTTGGCATTAATATTTCTAAATAGGTAGTTTCTATAATGTATGTTTAGAAGTCCTAGACAAGGAGATCTAAAGTCTGCTGATGCTCTGTCTAGTTAATCCTGGAACAGGGTAAATTCTGGTAAAATGAAATAATAACAGTGATGAACTGCCAGTTGTTGTTGCAGTATATAGTGTCTTTTCCCTATTAAAAATGTCAAGAAGGATGTTCCAAGTGCTGGTTGGGCTGCCACCTATTCCTGACAAAAAAAAAAAGAGAGTGCCAATGAAATTAAATTAATAAAGGCTCAAAGGACAAGAAAGTAATCAATTTCAGACAGCATGACTTTCTAAAGAGAAACTCTTGTCAACAAACTTGATTTAAATCTCAGACGTCATGGCAGATTTGGTTGATGAATGTAATTGGGTAGAAACGCTACATTATGATTTATTGCAAGGGGTCTGACTTTGTGACTTATGACATTCTAATGTACTGAACAGATGTCAAAAAGCTGTTGCCAATGAGAAATCATCCCGGATGAGAGTGATTTCATTGGACTTTCATAGACATTGGTACAAAGCCACATTTTAATCAGTGATCTGGAGATAAATGGAAATGACCCATCAGGGAACTGGTGGATGGCACAAAGACTGATAGGAACTGTAAAAAAAGATGCAGTCATTCTCAGCCACTGAGATCACAAACTAACTGTACTATAATATACCTGCACAGCTGTACAATTACTTCCCAAATATATTACATTTGAGAAAGAGGTGACCTTGACATGGATCTCTGGGCTGTCAGTGACATGCAACTACCCATGCACTCCCAGAATGATGCAACAGAAACAGGTGAATCTTGGATGTGAGAACATCTAAGGGAACAGTTGACTGGGAACAGCTGAAAATTTGAGGAGGATCTGATAAATATAATTTATTTTAGAACAGGAAAAAATGCCTGAAAAATTGAGACTCCTTGATTCATTTAAGTAAGCAGAAGATACTGAGGGATGACTGATCCTCTTCCTGGGGACAGTACTAATGGATTTTGTAATACATCAAAGGATTTTAAAACTAGTAATGTAAGAGTTTACCAAGAACCAATGTATGAAAGCTGAAGCCAAACAAAACTGAATTATACTAAGACTGGAAGACCTTATGCACACTATAGCTTTTCAAAAAGACAGTTATTCAATTTGCACAATTAGTGCATCAAATGTTTTCACAAATGATAATACAAATATTGAATTTACATAACCAGTAGTATTAGACACAATATACTGAGCTTAGCAAAGCAGTGCAGGTACAGTCTCATTTCTTTCTCTTCTATCTTATTTTCTCTAAATGGATGCTGAGTTATATAAGAGCATTAAAAATATGGAAAATATTCCACATTTGAGTTAGTTAATTATTGTTGAATTTGGAAGACAATTTTTTTTTGTAGTAGTGATGCTTCGTATTGGAACTCTAATACTATACAATGCTTTTACTCCAGAAGAGTTACTCAGTTTAAAAATAAATCTTAAGTATGGTTGGACTTGCTCACTTCCCATTGCAAACATATCATTCCATCAAATTTTATTTGTGCTAATGTTCACAAAAATAAATTGCATGTCATATTTCACTGAAATATTTGCAGAACACATTAAACTCATTAGCAATAAAGAGTCACCAATAACAATTCCCATTGCCTTGTAAATAGAATTGGCCTCTAATAGAAAAGTCAGAATTGAGAAATTCATGGTTATTTTCATTCTGGAGAACATACTTGCTGTGATGCAACAAATAAATATTTTTACTTTCTCTCTCTCTCTTCTCCTCCATTGTCCGTAAGCACAAAACAATTCTACTAGGAGAACATGTAACAGTATTCAGCTTTTATGACTGAACACTGCTGTAATTTTTAATTTCTTAATTACAAATGAAAGCAAATGAATGAGGTACTTGGAAAAGGCAGTAAACAGGAAATTGCCATTGTGGGCAGGAAAGGGATCTATAAAAAGAAAACCCAGATAAGTCAAATTATACAAAGAACACCCAACTACACTTTGCTTGTCAAAACGATTGCAGTTTTCATCTATAAAAAGACGCTTCTGGGTGGTGACTCAAAACCCCTACATTTGCTATTTCAGATGTAATTTCCCTCATTCCATTCTCCTCTGGTGTCGAGTATAAAAAGAGACACACAGATTGCACGCTCTCTCGGCAGTCATCCTGTGAGCCAACACAACCTTTTCAGAACTAAATTCTTTACTTTAGTCATACTTGAGTTGGGTCTTCCTGTGTGTGTAGGTATAAATGTGCTAGAAAAGTGAAGACGGACTTCGAATTTGGCCATTCTTATAGCAAGTTTTGCCATCCAAAGATACCTGGACTTTGTCTTTAGTTGGGTGTGGGGGCAGGACTACACTGCCCCTCTTAAGTGGCTAGGGACAAACCTCATCCCTTTCATTTTTCTTTTTTTTCCTCTTGCCCTTGGCAGGGGAAGCATTGTTTTGTTTATTTTTCGGGGTGGAATGGGGAGAGAAGGGCCTGGTAGTTGGAGATTTTCCCTCTGGGTCCAGAGTTTCCCCAAGGGAAACTGAAATCCTGGTATTTCAAATTTGTGACCTAGACATATGCTCAGCAACATGTCTGTTCCCCAGCATGCCCAGGGCTGAGTTCACCTTCTGGGGAGATTCTTTATTCAGCTCTGCCTCTCTTTAAGCCTTTCTAGCAGCTGGTGCCCTTGTAAATTCAAGGGCTGCCCTAGGCCAAGAAAAGCCAGAGGCTAAAGGAAAAGCTCTTGTCATCTGCTTTCACCCTTTTTAAATATCTTGTAAGGCAGTTTGACCAAATCTTGTGGGAAGACAGCAGCTCCTTTCTGCCCAACAGCCCTGTCTAGACAGGGTCACCTTGCTATGTCCCTGCCAGGCAGGACTGGCATAGAGAGTACTTCAGAATCAGTCCAGCATGTGGACAAATGCATTGCTCAGAACAGAGACATAAACTGATAAGCAGAAATAGAAATGAGTGTCATGAAGGAGAATCTCTTCCTTTTCATTCAGATAAGCTGCTATTATTTATTCCTCAATCTGCATTTTGCATAATCTGACATTCAATAGAATAGAATTTTCCTGTGAAAGCTGACCCACATTTAAAGCATTGGAAAATGAAGATGTTCCCTGCATGGCTTGTGGCTGGCATGTCAGATTATGCATCTAAGTTGCAAGCAGTCTGAAGTATCCATTGTAAAAGATGTATGAATTTTACAGAGCAAAGCAGGAAGTTTCTACATACATTCTTCTTTGCTTCATTTGAACCAATAGGCAGCATTTTGTTTTGTATTTGGCTACAACAGTGGAAAGATGTGGGCATTTTGAGAGGAATCACATTTGTACTGAATTTCTTTAAAGCCTTTGGTCAAACTATAGTTGAAAAACACTCATGACAAATATAGCTGGTACATGGCACTGAATAGAGGCATGTATTGAATCCATGAGGTACTTCTGGTCACAAATACAGCTTGATAAACTAAGCAATACAACCATTTTCTTTGTATGCAGAAGAAAATTCATTTTAGAGATTATCTCTACATATTATTTTATCTGTGATCCTCAACACTTGCAGCTCAGCTTCCTTGACACTGTGTAGCCTCAGGAAAGTAAGTAATCATAACCAAGACCCAGAAAGGACATTAGCTTTTCCAAAGATAAATAAGCTCCTTTTCAAAATCTGTTACAAAAATATTATGGATGAAGAGCTTGGAAGTCAAAAGTTAAGAAAATGTCATATTAGCATATACAGCCTTGACTCAGCTGCACAGGCATCGTTAATATGTACACTTATCTTCTTAGTCACGGTCACTGGCAATGTATCATAAGTGAGCAGGATATAAGGCCTTGAGTATGTTGCTATTGTTTCTGATAAAGCCTGGTCCATCCCTACGGTTTTATTAATTATGAGAACTGTGCATTAGTGACACAGCACCTGTGGTTTTCACAGGTTTTTGGACGAATGACAGGCTGTATGTCATTAACCGCTGAAGCTGTCAGATAATTTTAGAAAGAGAGTGAATACTCGATATTTCTCCTTTTCAGAATAAGTTTAATTTCCTGTGAATGGAAAGAGTGTCTGAATTTAGAACTGAAATCCATTCATTTACAGCCCATGTATAATGTAGCCTTTGACAACTAAAGAATTTTACCACAGTTCTCTGTTGATATTCTGATCTACAGAGACCATCCTCTGTTGGTTGAGAGAACAATTTGCCTTTCATACATAATCAGCCCTGAGCTTTATCTGAAAAAAAACCCCAGGATTCTATATATGTATATAAAATCCTTATTCACACAATTCCCTCTTCTCTTGTATTACAGCAAAAAAGTAGTTTAAGGAAATAGTCTTAAAAACTCAACTCCTTTTGCCTGTTGTTTGATCTGTTTTCCTACCACAGTTCAAAATGTTCAGCAAGTGCAGTAAATAATGCACTATGTGTCCCAGAGCCATATATTCCTGACAATGTTCATGTGCCATGTTCATATGTACTTTGTATTCCTAACAATATTTAGCATAGAGATGGATCTTCGGAGTGAAATTCCACAGTTTTTTGTATTACTAAATATTAAAATCCATGGGCAGAAGTTTAAAACCAGATCCAAACTTTGCTCAGTTTCTCTTGCTGTTACTGAGAGTCTTATAAAAGCCTGTGCTTCATTGTGTTGTAAGAAATCTTCGATATCTGATTTTCTGGTTGCAGTCATTGTAGCTCAAAATGTCTGTGTTTTATATATTTCACATAAATGTGTACACAGTTAGGACACTGGTATTTTGCACTTTGGGAGGAAAGGGAAAGAGACTGAGAAAAATGTGAAAGGAGTGGCCTTTCAAATGAAAATACAGACTCTGGTTCTCTATCATTGTGTGATAGGCAATCATAGGATATGCCCCTGATAACTGAATGGAAGAAATAATCACATTCACCAGTGAAGTTGCTAGAATTTTTTGTGTTTACAAAAGGCTTTTGCTGGTTAGGAAACATAGGAGTCAAATTAACTGTGGAACAGAGATTGCCTGTGGCAAAGGTATATAAGTTCAGAATTGCTGGATGACATTGAAGAATTTCCAGGTTTTCTAATCTTGGGCATTGAGATATTTCTATCCAAAAGGTACTAAGTCCTTCTTAGTGCTGGGAAGCGCTTCTAAATTTTTTAAAGCTTCTGTTAAATTTAACAGGACTACTGAAATGAGTAGCAGGTGGGGGAGTCTGAAGTTGGGGGTGTGGGTGGTGCGCTCCGCGGGAACATCCTAAAGCTTTGAAATGCAGAAATAATTGCATTTGGTGGGGGGGGAACACCCCAGCTATCTGAAAGTGAGGAGATTTGCTTGAAGGTGTACAAACTGTATTACAGACACTTCCTTTGCACGCAGCCTGCATATACGATTCTTTCTCTTACAGCTCTTTTGTTTAACATGTTTTTTCTGGGTCAAGGGCTTTTGCTAGGGTTTCATGGAATGCATACCTCATAATGAAAATTCTGAAAAATCACTTGTAAACCTCACAGGTAGTATGAAATATGTCCAAGGCCCTGAATTAGAGCTGCTGTCATGTTTCCAGTGACAGTGGCTTCCAGTTTCAGAAGCCGGTGAAGCCAGTGATTTCTGCTACATAGAGAACACCCCCTGCTCTCGCTGAGCAGCCATGGGCCAAGCTCCTAGGTCTTAGACAGCCCCTTTTAAAGCTCATTAGTGAGAAACCCTGGGGTTTTTGGTAGCTTAAAGGGCAATTTCCAGATGTTGATATCAGTGCTGATGTGCAGCAGTTGTGCTCAGTTGCTCTGTGGTTATTTCTCAGCAGTTTCCTAGGTTACAGTTGGCTCCATTTTGTTGCTAGTGACAGGTTTCTTATAAAAGCTGGTAAGTGATCACCCTCTCCGTGTCACCTCAGCCAGGAGGTGCCTCAGGCAGCCCCAGTGCGGCCGAGCTGTGCCATGCAGAGGGAGGTTCTGTTCTCTCTGCTCTCAGCAGAGTGCAGACACTCACATGTGCTTCCCAAAATCTGCAGTGCCCAAGTCCATCTCTCAAGCATTAGGAAGTGCTTCAGTGTATGGGTCCTTCACCAGAATTTTCAGATTCTTACAGGAAGAGTAGTAGGAATTCCTGGGAAAGGGAGAGCGAGAGCCAGTGCCGTGGGTAGGAGTTAAAGGGATCTATCCTCTGACCCACCACATGAGGGATTTCACTTTGCGCAATTCAGAAGTTTCTGAAGTACTTCTCAGAGTCATTCAAAAATGCAAGGGATAAGATTCAGGAGCTGTGACTTGCTGGAGATAGCAGTTTAAAAGCAGAACCAGAATTAGAAGTCAGTGTTCCTGCAGTTTCCACTTCTTAGATAGCAATGATGTGGGTGTTTCAGGCTACTGTTAGCTACCCTGGAGATTATTGTGGAAGTAGTAGTTCAACAATTGATGTTAGATCACTATTATTTCAACAGAATTAATAATAGTAATAATAATAAACAATAACAACAATGATTCCATGGATATGTTACTTGCAGAAGGAAACATAGAGCTCCAAAAATAGATGCAGCAGTCATAATGGCTTCCACACGTAAAAGAATCCCTGCTAGTAAACCAAATTTCGTTGCAAATCTGTATATGTTGTCTGACTGTTTCAGCATCTTGTCAAAAACTCCTCTACTGTCTTTGGAAAGATATTCTGGATTTTTCTGATGTTCCTAGTAAAAGGAGACAAAAGTATTGCATTTGTTTTCTTGTCATCATCTAAAAAGTAATCATGTTGTAAATTATTCAGTAGCAACTTGAATTTTTACTTAGCTATCTGAGTAGTTAACACATTCAGCTGAAGTACATTTACCTATATTTTATAGTTAATGATTTATACCAGTGTTAGCCAGCTTGGGAAATAGGGTTTTTATAATTCTATCCACTGTGACAAAGTTTCTACAAAACCCTTACAGAGATGAAAGCATACATACATAACTAGCCTGGTTTCCTCCAGCAGAGAAGAGTCTACATAGCAAATACTAATATAAAGTATAAATTAATTATAAAAGAAAATTATCAGATTAAATTTGCTCAGATTATAAATGTAAAATCAATCTGTGAAGTAATTTAAAATCAATATATATTTTCTCTTGTGCTTTTGTTCTTTTAAAATATCCACTGATCAATGAACAATCTGTTTGCTTTAACTTTCACATTAGTCCTTACAGCACTGAATGAAAAGTTCAGTGTCGGTATAGAAGATCTTGAATTAAATTTTGGTTTGAAATTTACTGGATAGGAGAGCAGATGTGGATTGCCTCATTCAATTACCCTGGCTGTTTCTAAAAGTAAATGGCAAAATGTAAAAGCAATGTCAGTTTTATAAAGTAAAGAGGGGTATTTTTTTTAATATGTTATGAAATATAGGCACCTTTTAACCTAGTCAGTTCACATTAAAAAACTCTCAGGATTGCAAAATGCAGTGTAAAAAGAAATTACAAAAATAACTGTGATCTGAAGAAATTCAAGGGTAAAAAGTGTCCCAAGTTATATTGCATTCTCTCTTGCCTTTTGCTCATGGTATAACTAAGAGAGAATTTAATCTCCCTGTTTCAAATATCCATTAAAATACTTTTGATTCTACTTTTCAGCAGAAAAGCAAGATGGGGTCAACTTGTGCAACTCAAATTTATAAAAATACATAGGAACCTTATTGATCTGGAGGAACTGGAAGAGCCCCAGTAATGAAAAAAGATGTTAACTGCTGTCAAGAACTGCTGTTTCTTTAAGTTTGTACTGAAGGCTGTATAATTTATAACAGACTGGGGAGAAGAATTGGTTTTGAAGCCCCGCATTTTAAATTTGATTTTAAATTCTCATTCCATATATAGTTTTTCATTGCTTTTTATGTAGTGCCAGATCTATTTCTATGTAGTCAGCATCTCATTTATGAGGAATGAGTTTCTGAGCTGCTCCTCCAGCAGGGGCATCACAGAAAACGCAGTTTGGTGCAAATGAAGTTGTAAAGGAGTGAGGCATGCTTTCCATTGTGAGTTACTTCTGGTATTGACATGACCCTCAACACAATAGGCTGCAGGGTGGATCAGCTCACTGTAGCTCCTGCACTCACCTGGTATAGCTGTCATGGTGCACTAGGACCTCATTTTTGGCTCTACTGCCCAATAAGTTCCTACCACCAGAGCTTGTTGGCAGCGGTGGTGGGTGGTACCAGTGCCAGCACCACTGCCCTGCTACCAGTACCACAATAATGCCCAATTCTAAATCTATGTGACAGTGAATTGCAGCCAGTGTTACTGTGCCCCTGCCTGTGCCACCCTGGGCAGTTCATCCAGCCTCACTGGGTCCCACCTGGCCCTGCAGCACCCCTGTCCCAGGCCGAGCACTGGCACGCACCTGGATTCCGCACTTGGGCAGAGGCAGAATGGCCACGCTGTGCCAGCTCTGGTGTCACCAGCAGTAGCTGTATGCAGGTCTCTAGGAAAGAGTAGGATAAGAAGCAGCAAGTGTGATCCTTTCACATCTTCTCAGACTCCAGTTAACTAAGGACACTTCCCGAGATGGATGTGGCTGTAATTATTTCCTTTGAATCCGTCTGCTGTGCACTTGACCAGTCTCTCTTGAAAGAGTGTAGCTTTTCAGCTTGCATAACATCCTTTGGCACTAAAGTCCACAAACATATTGTGCATGGCATGAGGAACTGCTTCTTTCCAGTAAGCTGCTTTGAACTTCACTCCTACTATCTTTGCTTGATACCTCCTAAATCTGGTACTGAAAAAGAGTACATAGCCATAAAAATATGCAGTTAATTTAACCTGCTGCCGTATCATCCAATCTTACAAGGTTCTTCTACAGATCTTTACAATCAGCATCATTTCTGCCTCTCTAAACAGTGCCCCACCAACATTTGAAAACTTTTTCACTTTGCTGCAGACTCCCAGCAGGGTGTGACAAACCACAGCTCCTGGCAAGTGTCACCACGGAGCTCCACTCACACCACACTTACACTGCAAAAACTGTCTGTTGGGGGTTTTTTTCTCTCTGTTGGGTCTGCCTCCAAAATACCATCTATCTGTTTCTATGTAGGCCTCTCTGTGCTGCTCTTAAACACCTAAATCAGATTGCTGTACCTGTGCAAGTGTCTGCATTTCATTCTAGGGCATTAAACACTGCTGTATTTAACTTCTGTGCACCCACATCCTTTATTGGATGTAGCCTGAAATACACACCAACACTATTCCTTTGTAAAGAAAAAGCAGACTAGAAAAGCATTTGAAGGTACTACCTTTTTACAGTCCTTTACTGGGAACCCAGCTACACTTCTGAAAGACATGGGGCTGAGGATGTCTGCACAGTCAGGAGACCAAAGCCTTTCTTTTGCCCAGACTTCCTCTCATACTTCTCTCTCATCGGTAAGTCTTTGGATCTCTGAAGACATGTATCACTGAAATGGGGAAGCTTATGTGGGAGACAGAACTAGACGTGCTTTGGACCCTGGGTGAGACCTGCTGCAGGGCGTCTCACTCTCAGTTTTTTGCAGGTGGACCTCAGCTGTGTCTGCTGTACTTTAAGCCACAGGATTCCCTTCACAAACCCCTTTCCAAATACACATCAAAAGGGATTGCATAATCCTAGAGGTTAAGTCAGTTTTAATAAATGGCTTCACGTTGTTCAGAAGATATGAAAACCTGTCCACCGTGATTAGATTTTGTTTCAATGTAATTCATTTATTTACTTAAACATGATTCACATAAAGAGACTGAAAGACAAACACAGTGAAGATTAATCATTATAAAGTAGTAATTACGGGAAAAAGTCCTAATTGACTTATCTTTTGAACCCAACAGGTATTTACCCTAACTGGACAGTAATGAATTCTCACTGTATATTACAGCTGAACCTCCAACTATCCAGAAGCTATAAAGCTGAATTGGCCCACTTTTTCTTAAAAAGAAAAGAATGCTGAAAAAAAAAACAGGAAAAGTTTTCCACTTTTGGTGAGATTTTATTAAAAACATACCAAACCAGATACTACATATACTTTTATTATATGTATGTATACACACATGTACAAGTCAGAAGTATGTATGCATATTTATATCTCATATACTGAACTAGAATGATGCAGTAATTTTAAACATAAAAAAGTCAGTGGCCAAGACATTAAATTAATATATCTGGGAAAAGATAAATCTTTCAGCATGTCATTACAAGTGTGCCTTTATTTCCATTTTGCTTTCCAGCCTATCAAGTGTTAGTGGCTTTTTAGTCTGCAACAAGCTTCCAGAGAGCCCTCCAGATCTTTAAGAACTTGTCAGCTGCTTGTGAGGGCTTAGCTGTGGATTTTCTCCCTTCTTCATACAACTCCCCACTGCCTCCTGGGAGATTCCCACCCTATATTCATGTCCTAGCTGCCAGGTCTCACTCCCTGTTCCACTCTATACTCCCAGAGTTTGCCCCACATCCATGTGCACTGGGGGAGCAAGCAAGTTCCTGCTCCCCTGGGAGCATAGCACAGAACCCAGATGGCAGCAACCATGACAAGGCAAAATGTAGCTTCCCTCTTCTCCATTCTGAACTTCCTTAACAAAAGCATGACATTGCTGTGACTACAGAGACAACTATAAGCAAGGTATATGTTTGTATCTGTTGTGCACGCAGTACAGAAATCATTCTAAAGCTCTGTCCTTAGATATTTCTGTGCTATGCATTTCACGTGTGTGGTAAATGGGTTATGTCTGATGCGTCAGTCTGTTTGCCCTTGCAACATGTGTACTTGCCAATACCCTCTGCTGCAGTGAGTGTAGTAGTGAATCAGCTCAATGCCTCATTAATCAAGAAACCATAAAGCAAATACCTTTAAAATGTTATTGTTTTGTCATCTCTGGGGGACAATCAACCTATGTTATGAACTCTCATAGTATTAAATAGACATAGATGATTCATGAATTACCACTAGCTGATAATGGCATGAGAATGAGCCTATATTTAGCTTTCTTCTGGCTTTTTCTTGATAGGCTCTGCCCATGAGCTCACGTTTGTTTATGACATCAAAATTCTCTCTCTTGGAAATAGCAGTAGTGTTGCAAGCACTGTGTTGGGGTCTTATCATGAATGAATTGGCAGGAAGGTTGAAAGGAAAAAACTTCTACTCAGTTACCTTGTTAATCAGCACTCACGGAAAAAAAATCCTTCCCAGAACAGAATGCGGATTATTTGATACGAGAGAGATTTGGGAGTTGTTTATAGAAAAGTCCCTAAAGCCTTTGGACTAAAACACAGCTGCAGTGCTGAAAGCAAATCAGATGCTGGATTGTATTACTGGGGTAAACAAAGTGAAGCAAAGCCTGGGAGGAGATGGTCTTGTTACATAAGACACCCCTTACATTGCATCAAAAATGCTATAACTCCTATTGTGTCCTGTGCCTACGGGTGTAATTGCTCTTGAAACAAAGGAACAAAGCAGAACAACCAAAATGATGACAAGTTTCAAATAGTTAAGCACTGAAATGTTGAAAAATATAAAGTTTTCTTTCCATGGGGAAAAAAAAAAAGAAAACACCTTTAGAGTAATCTATTGAAAGTGTTTGGGTTTAGCATAAAAAAAGCTAACCTGGATATAGGTGCATTTCTTTTTTCACAGTCAGAGAGAGCGAAAAATGAAGCTAAGTAATGTGAAAATCAGATGATGGAAACATAATGAAGGCTAATGATCGCATAAAATAGGTTACCAAAAACCTACTGAGGGCCTTTAAAAGATATCTCTCTTCCTTTCAGAACACACAACAGAAAAAAGATAGAGACTTACAGGAGCATGAAAGAAAATGATATATAGAGCACAAAGAGGAGCAGATTTAACAATGGGGCATGTCACTCTGTTCTCTACTCTGTAAGTCCTACCCTGTTTTCATCACTATGTATCTGCTCCATATTCCTGTTCCCTCTTTATCAGCAGACTTTGCCTGTCAGAGTGTGAGATGAGCTCACTTTTTTTATCCTGTTTTTGTATGGAAATAAGTCTCATGGAAGAGCACTGCTTCTGTATCTTTGCTGATCTTTACCACCCCCTTAGGATCTTAGTAACTTACGGGGGCAATTTTAACTGTATGTTATCAGATATATTTCCACAAATTTCATTAATAGGTAGTGGGATAGGAGAGAAAATGAGAACTTTCAAATGTCCTGAGCTGCATTATAACCTCAAGCCTGGTTAAACATCAGAAAATCCATATCATCTCTCAAACTCATTATACAAATGTCTGCAAAACTATCTTCTTGATTGTTAATGCTCATAGAAAAGCTTCCTTAATTTCTTTTATTGCAGAAAACTCTTAAAATAGAGTTTTTTGCGTATGGATCAAGCTGAAGAAGCCAGTATATATCCAACAGCCCTGCTCAATATTCTAGCCATACCAACTGGTCCAGCAAAAGACATTAACTGTCTCCAGAGATCTTGCCCTTGAACAGGATACTACATCTCAGTATATGTCATATTTATTTATGTCACGTTTATGACATAAGTAATATCATGTGAAATAACTGGTGTTATTTTATACTGAATGCAGTATAAATAATAACTTAATTATAATGTATCTTTACAGCTAAAATAAGATCTTAAGAAATTCTTAAAATGTACAGTCTTGATGTTATGCTGCTTGAATGCTGAGGGGCTCGTTCATTCATCTGCATTTGTATCAAAGCTGTATTTTAGTCCTGTATATGGATTTTATATGACCATTACTCACAGGAAGAAAAAAAATAAAACCACAAGAGAAACCCACTCTTGAATGTGAAGCACTTCAGTTGAGTGGAACCCACTGCCTCAAGAGGACACTAAGACAAGTCATCTGCTGAGATATTTTTAAAAGTTGATTTGCAGTCAATATTTGGACTATTATTCCAGACAAAACCAATATTTACTCACAGGACAAGTATTGGTTGTTCATTGCGATAGTCTGGACAAGTTTCCCATCTATCTTATCTGTAGCTGACTGTCCACCAAAATTAGGAAGCATTTTCTGTTTTCAAATTGTATAATTCAGAAACATTGTTTGTGGTGTTATTGAAAGGTTTCTGCTAGAAGGAACTGGAATTTGCTGGTTTAGTACCTCTTAGTATTTAATCCCATATAGCTGAACTGGCTTTTTTTTTTCCCTTAAGTGCAAAAGACAAAACACTGTAAATCCAGAGTAGTCCCTGGTTTTTGCTAAAACATCATGTAGGATTGCAAGATTTTCAAGCAAATTGATACATTACTTACTGTTGTTTGATAAATGAATAGTGATGATTATTGGTTTGTAAGAATCCTTTGGAAAAAGATTCCGTATTTTCTAGAAAACTTGAACCCAGTAAATTTTGTTTAATTGGAAACATTGAATTATTCTAGTTACAGATATATATATATGAATTAAATTGCAGTTCATGAAATTTGTGTCTATACAGGGCTGTGGTATGATCCACTAGAGTAACTATGGCATTTCAAATCCCAGCCAATCAGAATTATAAATAGAAGTGTGTCTTGAGAAATATTAAGGTGCATGAAAAAAAGAAAAAATCTTTCCAAACTATCTCTTCCATTATTTCATTCTTGTTTTAATGAAGGACCTTTTGGGGAAATTGCTATGCTTGAATAGCACAAAGAATCTATGCGACATTTTCTTTCATTCACCTGTGTCCCTGTCTATTGTTCTCCTCAGCAGTCCAGAAATGAAACATGTAATGAACTATTTGCTCTTTACTGGCCATTTAATTATCATGCACGTCATTTCTTTTGTTTAGTTGTTAAATTTTAAAAAATAATAATTTTCTGTGAGTTTGGGGCTACTTTATAATTTCATAGGATATTCCAAGGTGTGTATGTTGCTGCAAGATAGCACTGGCAGGTCACTAAAAACATTCACCTCTGCCTCAACACCACAAGGCATGTGTTATCTCAGAGTACCACACGTCCCGTTAAGCCTTACAGTTTCTGTGGCTGATGGACAAGGATACTGTCAGGGTCTTAACAGAAGTGCTGCTTCTGTGTGTTTATAGCTCTCCCATTGTCTTCAGTTCAGTGCTGAGATGCGCATCCATCGTATATCGCGTGTGTGTAATGGGGAGGCACTCACACCTGTCAAGAACGGGATAGGCATAACACTACTTTCCTTTGAAAACCTGCACAAGTGTGGACACATCATGAGTGCAGAGCTGCTAGTGGGCTCAGATGGCCCAACAGGAACACCAAGAACACTGCCAGTATGTCGAATTATTTTCTTGTTTAAGAAAGAAATTCAGTAGAGAATTTACAAATCAAATTGAATTGAATTTACAAATCTACAAATTGAATTAACAAAACAAAATTTACAAAGACTTGCTGTAGGTTGACTCATCAATTGTCAGGTGTAAAAAAAAATACTTATTGGAAAGACTTCATATATAGGTAATCATGTATTTTACTTGCTTGGCATGATATATTTCTAATACAAGCTCTTAGAAAATCTGAATGAAATAAATTTGCTGTGCATTAGAAGTAAAGTCCTAATGAAAAAATTTGCTTAAACGTCTGCTTATACTTGAGATCAATTTGAGTGAGACTATTCAAATGCTTTAAATTAAGCCTGTTCTTAATGGGGACCTAATGTCTAGCCTACTACTCTCAGGCATTAGACATCACTCTCATTAAGAATTATACACCCTTATTCCTTGTGTAATGCCATGTGTATGCATCCCTAGCAGCCATTATGCAATTATATATCTTAATTCCTTGTGTAACGCTATGTGTGTATAACAGTCATTATGCAACACAAAACATCTAATTGAATCCCACAGCAGCAGTGGCATCTGTCAAAAATCAGAGAAATTCCTGGTTTTTTAGAGGAAGGCTTTTCAAAAAATAGCAAATGTGTGCATTATTCCTTGACTGCAAGAGAAATTCCTTTTTTTTTAAATCTATTGTCATATTAATAGTTTTGGTGGTATATACATGTGGCAGTATTAGCAGGGACCAAGGGATGCAGCAGCACAGAAATCCAGCAAGAGAATGAACGAATTATTTATTCATTTACAATACCATTTATCTATTCTAGTTCCACAAAGCGATTGGACAGTGTTCACTCTTCTCCTAGGGTGATTGGCCAAAGTCCTAGACACCCATTTTGAAATATTTTGTTACTGTATCATAAACATAACTGGACAAAACACCAGATGTGAATGCTATTTACAAAACCTATCTTATTGTTTACATAGCTTGCATAGTAAAGGAAAATTCTCACAGAATTAATGCAAGAAGATGGAAAATCCTTCTGCTAACAGCATTTCAGTATCCACAAATGCATACTATAAATACAGAAAATCATGAGTTTGCATCTTGTAAAGTTGTTTCCCTTTGGAAGCTTTATCTGTCTCATCAAGAGCAGGTGCTGTCATGTAATTCTGCTGGGGTGTGGGTGTGTGTGTGTGTACTGAGCAGACAGGTAGATAGTTCAAGCATCCAGGATGGTGGACAAGCTAGAGCAAATAGTTGTTAATTCTGACTTTTGAATCTTATCTTAACAAGTGATGAGCATTTGACAAACTCCTGAAAGTGGACACTGACTCCTCAAGAGCTAGAATCCACAAGCAGAGGCTGCATAACATACCTAAATGTGTGATTAATTGTTCCTCGAACAAAATGTTGATACAAACGTTGAATTGTGTAGCTTTGGACCATTTTTAATTTTAAAACATAGCACTCTCTAGTAATGGAAAATAGAGATAACTTGAACTGTAAGTCAAATTGCATCCTTTTCCCGTTAATACCTACCAGGTTTTCATGAACTACAATTTTGTCATAAAGCAGCTGAGAAAAATGATGCACACTTGATTCTCCAGCAGGAAAATAACAGATATCACAACTTAAAGGAGCAAATTAAAGTCCATCTCTATTTGACAAATGTGATTTTGCCACTTCAGTACAAGCAGGCATGCTTTGCCCCTTTTTGTTTTGCTGCTTATAGAAAAATTCCAGCCTCCTATGTATCCAAAAATGAGATTGAAATCCGAAAGAGATTGTGGCACACAATCGAAGTAAACATACTACATAAAAGTAAGACATCAGAAGACCCCAAACAAGGTTTTCTTATTGATCCTTATTTGTCAACAAGCTACAGTAATAGCCCTCAAATACTGCAGTAAGACTACTGAGAGCTGTAGTGATTTGGGGCCATTATTGTTGAGTGCTTTTAAGACAGTTTGCAAAAGTAACCTTTCTTTGTTTTCTCTGTGAGCTGGTAGGTTACCTTTGAAGCCAGAGAATAAAAATACAGTGGAGTCACACACTAACTGTGGCTATTTTCTCGTTTCTTTGCATTAAATTCCCAATAGCAAAGGAATTTGAATTTTGGGGGGAAAGAGAAAAAATTACATTTTCCCCTGATTATAATTATTTCAAGGATAATGACACATTCTATTTATGAGTGATGCATGGGTGTGTACCTTTCTCCTTTGATTTGTGCAAAAAGAAACCCCCCCAAAAAACCAAAATACCGTGATTAGCAACAGAATAGAATCACATATATGCTTAAGTAGTGGGGATTAGACACACATTAATAATCTCCTCAGGATCAGTCATATCTGAATAATATATTAAAAAAAAAACCAAGTTTCTCCTTTTTTTTTCCCTCTTGATTAATTATCTGCTTTCTATGTGGGTCCTGAATACAGAATTTGGCTCATGCTACCCTAATTACCATTGGCTCATTTGCATAGAATGCCTGAAGCATATACCTCAGGAGGCAGAAAGGGTGAGTGTCTCCAAACACATACCTTTTTGTTCCTATCACAAGAATACACCAAAGTCATGCGCCTTCATGGCTGGAAGGCTTCCAGGTGTGCCCACTTCCGAATCTTTTGAGAGCAGGGAAGGGGATGAGAGGAAGGGATGATGCACCTTGTGTTTGACAGTAGTATTGTTCTTTGTTGTTGGGATAGTGTTATTTTTAGCATTGTTATAGTTGTATTACTGTTTTTATAAAGTCCTAACAGCAATTAAGAGGTTCTTTCTATCTTCAGGAACAATGTGAGAAGAGTAATTCTTCCAGCTATTAACAAAAGGAAAATGAATGTACTGGGAGAGAGGGAGGAAAAAAAAAAGGAGAGGAATTTCAATAGCTTTAAGACAAAAGGTTTTTAAAGGTATGGGAAAAAAATAAGAAAGAAAGATAGTGAATAGCTTGAATTTTGTTGCAGGAATGCGATCAAGAGAGCCAAGATGTAAAAGTAGCTAGAGAAATGGAAGGAAAAAGTGAATTTAGATGGAAGGAATAAGAAGAGTAGTGAGAGGTAGGTGAACCCAGGAGGAGGTGCATTACTGGAGCAGAATATCTCAAATGAGAAGTATTTAGGTGTGTGCTGTGCTTGAATAGTGAATCTTGATGCCATACAGCCATAGGAATTCATCTCCTAGATGTCAGAAACAGGCAGGTAGGCTCTGATCCTGAGCAGCTGTGAGTTAATGTAGCTCCACTTGAGAAAATGGAGTCATGCCCATTTGCATAAGCTCAGGAACTGACCATGATAGCAAGAAATTTCACATATAATCAGATCATCAGACCACAATCTAATTATCACGAGATGAATTCGTGAACACCCTTTCTTATTAAAAACAAACAATAAGCCCTAGCACACTGGTTTCTTAGAGGCTGTACATGAATGAGGAATTCTTCAGCCATGCGTGCTTATTCTAAAGACCTAGATAATTTTCATTACAGTCATTAATTCCAGAAACTAAAAAAATGTACCAGTTCAGAGTTCTGAGAACAAGACCTGTTGGTAGGCACAGGGGTGTCCTGGAGGCACTTGGAGGGACTGGATCATGCTTTCCTAGACTTCAGGCAAACTTTGTTTCAGCCAGCCCTGGTATTCAGATGCACTATGTTAAATTTGTCTTCTTGCAGTGGATCTTTTGAACAAAGACTGTTTCATTAACATTTTTCTGGTCAAGTATAAGCCATTTTTATACAGAGGTCTGGTCTACTTCCCTGTTATCCAGAAGTTCCAGCTTGGAGTCATCCTTCTGTGCTCATGCATGTGCAGATACACATTTCCTTGGGATTTAAGGATTGCATCTGCTTTTCTGACTGTGCTGAGGAAAGGGTGAACATCTGCACTTTGGTTTAATGTTATTTGTTGTGCCATCCAGAGTATAATTGCATATCATATGTTTAGTAGCAGTGAAATTTATGCTAATCGTGGGTCCTAGGACTGCACTGGCTTTTTCCATGTGCTTTGTCACCAAATTCCCTGCCCAATTCATCAGCAGACTCATACTTTCCTTGGTCTTCCCTGTGGGTCTCCTACTATTTTTAATTGACTTCCTGATGGTCAGGATGGACCATTGTTGAGCCTGGAGGCGGTGGTCCTTGAACATCAGCCACTGTCCACGACCCTTGTTTTCTCTGGGGCCAGCTACCATGGCACTCTTTGGCCCTGAATAGGCCAAAGTAGGTTCTCCTGAAGTCCAGATTTATGGTCCTGCTTTTTGCCTTGTTCCCCCCTCTCACGATCCTGAACTCCATCAATTCAGGGTTGCTGGGAGCCTAGGCTGCCTCCAGTCTTCACATATCAACTAGTTCTTCCTCGATGGAAGTGCAGCAGACCATTGTCCCCTTGTTGGCTCCTCCATCCTTTGTGTCAAGGAATTGCCATCAATGCACTTCAGAAACCTTCTAGATTGTTTGTGCCTTGCTGTGTTGCCTCCCAGGCAGTTACAGAAATGTAGTGCTTCTTGGGTGATTTGTAGATATCAGAAATCCAAAGAAAAGTAAGAAAATTGCTGAGTGGTAAAATTATCTTGATAAACATGAAATATTTATGGAGCGTGTTTTTTGTAGACAGAGATCTTGCTACCTGTCAGCATATGCTGATACAGGACAATATTTGATATTTGCTGGTTTTATACACATGCATATGTATTCAGAATCTGAATGGAGTTTCTTTTGCAATACAATGTTTATTATGTGGTTCTTCAAAACGGTGCTGAGACAAGTGCCAAAGTGTATTTCCTGTAAACTGGGTAATGTTCTAAGCTCATATTTCAGGGATCATTTTTTGGTAGTTTGTATAATTTCTTTACAAATGTCTAGGATCTACAAACCAGAAAAGGATTAGTTTGAAAGGTCAGACAAGAAGTCACATTATTGACTTGGAATATACACTGTGAATACAATTAGCTCAAATTCTGTAAGTTTAAAAAAACATTCTGTTTCAAAAGAAAAGTTCTTGAAATCACACAGCTAGGCTTTGCACCAAAAAGAAGGTACAGAAATTGAGGTATCCTTAATGGGAACTCTGCATTGTGACACGGTATGCCTGGCATAAACCAGTCCAGCTATCATTGTTTTTTCATTAGGCCTGTGTTTTTCATTAAGCATCTGGTTTGTTCCTTGAAAGATGAAGCATGGTATTTTCATCATTATTCCAGTGCTTTCTCCAGCGGTGTTTATAGAACATTTTCCAAAGATGATGTTCCATTCAGAAGAACCAGATATGGCAGTTTTAAAAAATTATTGCAATTTCTTTCTCACTTCTAAAAAGTTCTTATTTTTTTCCCCTTTCAGATTACTTGGAATTGTAGATCCTTGCTCTAAATCCATCCTTCAGAGCTTGGAGTTGGTGGAGTTCCAAGGTCTGGCTACATCCAATTTTAGACTGAGGCTTAACACCAAGTCTTCATCTGTCTTTGAAATTTGTCCAAAGTTTCTCAGTGTTGTTCAGTGTCAATATTCAGACTTAGAGACACCTCTAATTAGAATCCTCTAATGCAGGAATATTTTTTTTTGGCTGGTTTGGTTTTGTGGGGTTTTTTGTTATTTCCAGTAAAGCACTACTCACACTCAGAATTTGAAACAAGCAGCTGTTGTACAGAGTGGTACTGGTCTTTGGAGAGAACATGGATTGGATTTGATGGTTGTAGATTAGTTATGCCCTAATTTTAAAAGATTCACTTCTTCTTATGACAAACATAAATTAGAAGCAGAATAAAGACTTGAGGTCACTCTTTCCCCTCCCCCCTCAAAAAAACCCCAAAACCCTAAACCCCAAAACAAACAAACAAACAAAATTTCTCTCAGAGGAATATCCTAATGCCCTTAATCCGGTCACTGGTTCCTTGTGCAGAAGCTAGGCATTTCCTGAGAACAGAGAGACACACGTATCTGTTCATTATTCTTATGCTCTCCCTAGTACATACACTAGATGTGTGTTTACAGTTTTAAAAAGCAAGTGCTACAAATAGGAGATAGCATGAACCCAATAAAACACCTACAAGAGCACCACAGTTATCCCAGATACATTATTTATGCTATTTTATTTGCTCGATGGTCATATTGAGAAGGATGTTCTTTTTATTGGGCTTCAGCTGTTACCAGAGTCAAGAGAAGTAAGATGCAATGCCCTTGAAACAGGGAGCACCCTTTGCTCCTTTTTATGTGTTTCAGTGCATCCGAATACCATTTCTTCTTTATGAGACTGTCTTGTCAGGACTGGTTTTGCATGTATCAGCTGTTAGTAACCCCAGACTGGATCATAGCTGTTGACTGATTTTTTAAGAATCTTTTTCAACTGCAAAAGCTTAGCAAAGCCAGCTTGTGTCGATTCCTGTGTCACTGCTGCCATCTTTGGGAAGTTTTCAATATTGCTGGGTGGACTTTTTTTAATGCAGATGAATTCCAGCAACAGGGAGATGAACAAAATATGTGCATCTTGCACATTGTTACGAGAACACAATCAGAATGGCACAGAATAAAAGTTTGTATGTGGGGTGCCTTCATTCTGTTAGGGATATTTTAAAAAACATTCAAGGAAAGGAGTGTCCTGATTTCTATTGCAATCCAGTGGGAATTAAGCACGGGTTAATTGCTTAGCTCTCATCAGCTTCCCAGCCTGCATGTTCAGTAGTCCATTTCAAGAACCACATTAATGAACCCGTCAGATTTCCAGGTCTGTTTGCACATATAAATGTGCAGCTAGATGCTCAAATGCCCAGGGCATGCATGCAGAGCAGCAGTATTATAATATGGAAATAGGTTTGTTGTACTTTTTAAGGGCATATTAATAGAACTCCAAAGCTGCTAAAGCAGGAGCTAAAGCCACAGGCAGTAAAATTCATTCCTCATGACATTCCTTATGAGCTGATATATGCATTCAGCAATAAAACACCTTTTTCAAACCTGGGAGAAGTGATATTTTAATGTAGCTTTCAACCACTTTGTTGAAAACAAAGATCAAGTTTTTACATCTCAGTTGTAGTGTTGCATGTTCTGCAGCAAAAAATAGCCACAGTGTTATACTTGTTATAAAATGCATTGTCTCATACTTTCTAAAGGCATCTCAAGAGAACTGTCATTTTCCCTCTTTGCATCCTAGTTCCTAAGAATAATGCTTTCTTCCATGTAAAATTTCACTACCTCTTTGTATCCATTTGAGTGATGACAACATACTCTCTAGCTTTATTTTCCTTACGATGTAACTCATGCTCTGACTCTATCTGCTCTGAGTTAAATACTGCATTGTTCCACTGTGACAGAGTGACAGAGGATTTCTACCACTGTAAGTGGGAGAGACACAGTTTCTGTTTTAATATATATTTAGTATATATTACATATTTAGAGGTTTGCTCCTATTTTTCTTTTATTTTTCCTTTTCATCAATTCTAAGTGGGATGCTACATTCTTTTATGACAAGCTCAAAACAGAGAATTATGGGCACTGGATTACAAAAAGTCTTTTAAAAATCCCGTTTAATACATTTTACATCTTCTACTGCTTTAAAATTGTTCCTCTTATTCATAAATTAATAGCCTTATCCCTGGCATCTAGTTTCTAAGCCATTCCATTAAACTATAAGGTGGCAATGATATTGGGTTTTTTTCAATGTTTCTTCATATAAATACTTTGTCATTTACTATGGAAATAATTCGTAGAAATATTACATTAACCTGTATCCAGTTTGCATTTTGTTAGTCATCCAGGCATGAAATTGCTAAACATTATACACTAGATAGATGTGATTAGGTACTGTACTACTTACTAAAGTTACTTAAATGGAAACAGATTTAAGTCAATACACAATTGTTTTTTCTCTCCAGTGGGACCAGCAAGAACCTAATACTTAATTAAATTTCTTTGTCATGTTTGTACTGCAGAGGGAAGTAAGGATTCTCTGCAGTTCTGCATCCCCAAACTGTGTTGAAACCTCTACATAGCATAATACAGCACCGTGCAGAGAGAGTAGTCCAGGTCCCAAATACGCTACAGCTGCTTTAGCTACAGATTGCCAGTATGGCCATAAGACTTCCAGCAGGGCTTCCCCAAAGCTGCTCTGCAGTGCAACCTGCAAGTAAAGCTCAGTTTTCCCACCTGAAGAAGGAAAGAGTCTAGGCTACTGCTGCACAGAAATGAGAAGGCAGAGAGGAGAAGCGGGTACAAAAGAATTAAGAGCAGAGGAGGATGAGTAGCTGTGACAGCTGGTCCTGTAGGAGGGGTCAGAGTCTGTGGCAGCAGCTGTTTCTGGGGCTAGGAAGAGCTCCTCAAAGTAGTAATGTTTAACATCTAACGTCTTGTCAGAGTCCCTGTAGCATGACAAGCTAGAAGCCTTGCTCTCTCTGCTTGCTGTCCACAGCTCTGGCACAGGTAAGTAACAGGGAGACGAATGTCTTGCAGGGTTTAACAGCCTGCTGCTGTAGGCAGTGGCTTACTTTGTTTAAGCTTTTCTGGCTTCCTTTTCCAGAGGTAGTTTGGTTGGCATCTAACTGGGCATCCCTTCCTAGTGCTTCAAGGCACAACATTGTTCTGCTTCCAGTTAGAGGTGTACAACTCCACCAGGGCCTGTTTTGACAACCACAGCCATGGTCTGCTTTGAAAATTTTGCAGTGTTTCAACTCATGTTTGCTTGGGTAGTCAGCTATCAGGTAGGATCCTTCAGTGATAACAAGACATGACTCTCTTATGTGCACATAATAGTACCACCAGCAACAGGTTTTCATACTTTCAGTATACCGCATAACCTTGTTACTAACTCTGCTTTATAGGCTTTTCCTTTTTATTTTTGGGGATAGGCTAATAAGCCTCACATCCCAGCTAACACAATAAGAACAAGATTGTGTAATACCCTTGTGTGTAGGTATGGGTAGAGGAATCTGGAAAGAGCATTCTCTCTTCTCCCACAGGGGACTGAAGTCACTTCTTCTGAGAGAAGTACCGCCCTGCTTCTTTCTTCTCTTCTGTCCCTTGCAGCACGTGGACTACAAGGCAACAAAGAAGGGGCTGGGAAGCAGAAATCAGATTGCCAATCCACATAAATCAGCAGATTAGGTTTGGGGAGGTCTGGGACAGGTTTTCTGAGCTTATGCTGTGAGTTTAACCAGCCCATCTTTTAGGTTAATGGTGCCTGATGTAAGGCAAGCTCTAGGACAGTATGTTTGGCTGCAGGCACAAACTCGCCAGCACTCACTGAAGAGGCTTCAGATATAAATGCCATCATCTAGATCTTAGAAATGAGCCCATGGTTGTTTTGCAGAAGTCAGGAAAGAGACCTTCACTTTCAGATTCAAAAGGAAAGCATTGAAATCTTGATGCAGTTCTACGCTTAAAGCTTTTTATGTTTATAGAAAATTGCCTCTTATAGTACTGATGGCAAATTGCCCTTAGATTGCAAAAGCTGCACAGAGAATGCAGCTGTATTTTTGAAACCATGTTTTGACAGATTGTCATGCTTCTCACAAAAGTTTGATTTTAGCTGAAATATGCATAGTAAATGTGTGTACTTTATTATAAGGAAAAAGACCAAAATTGCTCTGCAAGTACTACTATGCTTTGCAATTGCCTTATATCTGATAAAACTGGTGTCATTAGAAATGAATGCTTTTTCTACTGTGCCATTTATCCTCATTGTAGTATTTGCAGGTTTTTCTGTAACTGACAATCGGCAAAGCCACAAATTCTGAGTAAACATAGCTACTCCAGATGGTAAATATTCTGCTTTTAAAGTTTCCTGCTGTAAGGACAAGAAATACCAAAAGACAGGGCGTGTGGATGACGGTCTCACACTTGGTTATGGATATAACAAAGTGCCAGAGGCAAAGTCAATCCAAAATCTGAGATGTCTGGTTCCCAGCAGCAGCATGACAAGGACTGTGACCTTCACGGAGGGTAGGAGATGGTTTTAATTGACTTTGGGTGGAAATATATAACAAAGTTCGTAGTTTCAAAGTAAAAAATACTTAGTCTGTGTTTATGGAGGTCTGAACTCTCCCCAAGATCCAAATTCTCTCTTACTCAAAAGAAATACGATATGGTAAAATCTTTTTCTGTGACATCTGGGGTTTGGGGGCTTTTCTAGAAGACAAAGAAAAAATTCTGTATGTACTTCTATACATCACTTCTGTACAGCACTTCTATACAGTCACTATAACATAATTTGTACTTTGTAAAGTGCGTTTGGAAGCCATATTTTTCTAAATGGAAACACTATAGAGAGATAACTTGGGTCATTCTATTTGTCACTTCCTGATTGCTCTGATTTCCCATAAGGCATGTTCATATTTTCAATATAAATGTTTGCTCCAGTCAGCAGCCTATAGTTTGACTACAAAAGCTTATTTAGGATTGAAACTTGGTGCCTTAAAATATTTTACATTTTCAAGGATGTTTTTTGACCAGATGTTGATGATGTCCGGTGAAAATAATTAATTTTTTACCTATCCAGTGTTTTGTTCTTACTATTATTTAATAAAACACTCTTCAATTTAAAAAAGTCTAGTAAAAAACCTTGTTAGTCTGATAAAGAACAAGCAACTATATATTTTCTCTATAACATATAAATATTTGATGATTGGAACTCATAGGATATTCTGTGTGATTAGCGACTACTTAGTTTCACTCTGCCATTATATTTTCATTTACACAAGAGAGGGGGGGAAAGCATGGGTATACTTCACTGATTACCTCTATCAGGTGAAGTTTTTACCTTACGAAACCAGTGTGGCTCTTTAGAAGAAGATCTGAGATGACTAGTTTTATGACACTGGGGAAGTCCAATGTCTAAAAACTGGAAATCTTCTTTACGTGCTGCTATGTGATCTTGGACAAATACCTTTAGTGTGGATCTTGAGTGACATTTAGGTACACGTATCAACTGAATTAACGTCCTCAAATTTTAAAGATCTGTCACCCAGGTCGTCTACAAATTGTGCTTCAGTCACTAAAACAGTAATAGCAATCCTCTGCTGCTTCACTGGCGTACAATGAAAGAGGTTTTCTTACAGTTCCAATATGTTCTGATGCTGTGGTGATCAAAGCTGTGCGAGTATCTTAGACTGTTACTTATTTTGCTTTGATGTGCAATATATAACCAAACTGGTTTTGAAGACATAAAAATGTCTATTTAGTTCCATATGCACCTTAGATTATACATGGCTTCTCTGGGATTCTCTTTAGACTATACTATAGCCTTCCCACATTACAAGAGCACTTAAAGAACATTTTCTGGCAGCTCAATAAATAATAGAATTAGCATTTGTCAGCTGTGGTTTATTTCAGCCTCAGCATGAATTATAATGTAGCGCTCTTCTGGTTTGGTTTCAAGCTTGATTTTAGAAGAAAGAGTGAGTAGATGCATTGTAGGTTGATTTCCTGGGAAGGAAAGTAAAACTTGTAAGCACTGCATTTTAAATGAAAGGTGAGGAGATCTGTGTTGATTTTATTTGTTCATATAGTTATGATTTTGAGGAACCTTTGTATTTCTTGCATACTAGTTTTGCTCCAGTACTGATGAAGATGCTGATCCTGCCTGCATTCAGTAGCTTGTAATTTTCACAATTCTCATCAGTAGTGGAGGGTCCAGCCAGCCACCACCAAATGAGGCATGATCAAAAGAGAAAAAGGCAGAAGAAGTGATTTTTAGAAGATTTTACAAGTCAATATATTGTCAGCGACAACAGATTATAACAGAAGAAACTGATTTCATTCTATGATGAGATTACAAGTTTAATAAGAAAAACTATTTGCACAAAATCAATTCCTTCAAGTCTTTTTGTAAGACTTCAAACTGCAGAATGTTGTGGTAAGGAATTCATTACCATATTCTATCAATAAAAGGCTTTAGTGGGCTGGGGTCCAACTGATGTGGTTGGGGTCTGAGCAGCAGCATTGTGTCATCACTGCCAGATGATGCAGTATGGATGCCTCATCGTGCTTTGGTCATGAGGGTCAGGAACAGGCAGATCACAGAAAGCAGTGTTTTCTGTGAAGAATCTATGCATAGCAGGGTATTGGTGGCAGCATTTGACATGGACTGTCAGCAAACCTGTCATGATTCAATACTCAACAGTGCTTCAGAAGTACATAAAAAAACTTTGCTGATGCAGCACAGCAATGGTACAGATTAGTCAAATACAACTAGTGAGAAAAACAAGACAATCCTCAGATAAGTGCAATGAATATCATTTGGGGCTGCAGGAGAGAGGGAGGATGAATGGTTTAACCAGCCAGAAGCTTAGGAGTTTCTCTGTTTAGGTTAAACAAGACTCAGAAGTATCTTGATTGCAGCACATAAGTCCCTTCACAGGAAGAAAGTATGGGATACTGAAAGGCTCTTTATTTTAGCAAAGAAATGCAAACCAGAAAGCAGTGGCTGGAAGCTGAAACTAGAAAGAGTCAAAGCAGACATTAGATACAAATTTTAAAAGTGATTTTGAAGAGCCAGTAAAACACTGTACTAGATGTATGAATGCATCTTTCTCATCTGATGTCTTTAATCTGGATGTGAACATTTGTTTTGGAAGACATACCTCGGCCGAAACATAGTCTGTCTTCAGTACAAAGCCAGCAGTGATAACTATAGGAGGGAAGAAATGATAGTTCAGATTACAACATGGATTGCAGAAGGCTGGTAAGAAATCTGGGTAGGTGCTTGAGTTGTTATTTGCACAGAAGTCCCTAGCAGTGCACCTACAGTGCTGCAGATTAAACCTTGTCTATGACTGCCTCACTGCAAACTTCTCTGCATTCTGCTGGGTAGACACATGGAAGGAGGTAAGAGTGAAAAAGAAAAGGAATATCTGAGTTGAGGAGTAACTTTAAAATAACAGAAGGGAACTCAAACTTGAAGCTTTGTGCAGGGAATGGGAATATTTTATTGAAGTTGGAAGAAAGATAATTTTAGCAGTAATATTTATAAGCACTATAGGGAGATATTATCAGAGACCAAAGAAAAGGCATGTGCAGTAGGCAAGGGAGAGTGAGAGCTGTGGTGCTTAATCCAAGGGAAAGCAAATCTTTGAAATGTTGTGAAAAAGGAAATGGTAAAATCTTATTTCAAAAAATCCAAACAGCATAGCATGCAAGTGACAAACTCATTTTCCTTTCATCCAAAAAAAAAGAGCCACATTCTGCTCCCACTTCCAAACTTAAAACACTATAAATGGGCCAGTCAGGAATAACTGAGACTGGAGCTTGGTTTTACCACCCTAGATTTTATTCAGCATCACTGCAGACATCAACTGTGGGGTTTGAATTCCATAGAACTGACCGGAGATCAGTCTGATTTTACCTTTTGTTTGAATAATCATAACGATAGGAGGATTTTAAAAACAGGATCTGATTCCCTGTTGAGGTTTTTAATACCCCCTATTCTGAGGTCACTGGATTTAGGATTTCTGCTTGGGCCTATCTCATACGTTTTTACAGATATTCAAAAGCCTGTAATAGCCCACACACAGGTTATATTAATTTCCAGTGCCTAAATCCCTTAAGTGCTTTGGGGATTTCCCTGCTAATCCTCTTTTTAATGCAGGGGTAGGTTTGAACCTTTGGGATTTATTCTTTTTGTTGGTTGTTTTCCAACCAAAGAATCTTTCAAGGGTAACAAAAGCAAGTGCTAAATACATAAAGACATAGAAAGTTTATCTGCTGTTTATATCATCACAGCAATCTGCCAGTCTTTTTTTGGCACAAGAAGGAAAAGAAAGTGTGACTATTATTAGTAATTACACTACTTATAGTAATTTTAAACACTTACTAATATTAAATTTATGCAAAAGTATTAAATCCTGACTGAACATCAAATCCTTTCCTTTCCAAGGGCACAGTAACTATATTAATATTAATGAAGCTATAAAATACAAGTTAACTGACAGCATTTTTGCAGTTGCTTACTGCAACTGTATTTTGTTACTGAAAATTTATCATATTTTTCATGTCTGAAAGTAAAAAATGAATAAAACTATCACAAACTGCTCTTTGTTGTAAGTGACATGCCTTTTCTTTATGATGCATGCTTTGCCATAAAAAGGGAGTGCTTAATGCATTTCTGTTGGGAGATGCCTATTTATTCTGACAAACCGATCAGCCTCCAGGGCGTTTCTTTGCCACAGAACTGATTCTACATCTCATCCATTATCTAATAAGATGTGAAAAGAGTATCCTGTCTCACAAACAAAAATCAGGCTTTGTTTTATTACAAGGATGTGGCAGGCTCACTCACAGACTTACTTGCAAGATATACAATTGTTAGTGAAAGGCCCAGTTACACACTTGTGAATGTTTCTAATAGGCCTGTGGGGAAAACACTGGTAACACTGATACTGAAGATAATTTATTTCAAGGGAATGTATAAAATGTGGCCTCTGTAATGAGAAAATGCATTTCATGTCTTAAATAGTACTGCATGAGCTTATGGATTTTATTATTATAATAAACACCAATGCCACATAAACTAGCTGGCCAGAATGTCTCGGCAAAATATATGTCCTGGTTGTTTTTCTTCTCTTTCTTCATTATTTCTCCCTTTTCAATGTTTATGAAAGGTTTAAAATTGTGCTTGCATAGGAAAAAAGAGATTGGGGTAAGGAAAGCAAGCTTTGTGCTTGTGGAGGCATTGTGTGATAAGGCAGTGATAAAGCAAGTGTATACAAAACCCTATCAGACAAATGTTGTCAGTCAGATGTGCTCATAAGAAATAAAGTCACAAAGGAAAAAGAGAGTAGCATACAGAGTAGGAAATTCAATTAAACCCAGCCATAACCTTAAATGTTAAGGGATAATAAGTCTTTAAGACCTTAGGTATCCAGATGGAAAGTACCTCTCTGTATGTGTTTGAGCAGTGCTTAACATGAACAAAACGTTTGACCACTAATGCACTGCAAATCGTTGCTGTATTTAAATGATGCTCTATTAGAGCAATGCAGCTTCCTATACAGCATACCCCACAAAAAAGTGCCTCCATTGTGAAGCTGTTTGCTAACAACCACAAGTGAATTAAAAAATCAGTGTTAGTTGAAGTAAAACAAAACATTTTAGATCATTGACAAAATAGAGGAGAGAAGTGACAAGAAAGCAAACAAGTGATTAGGTTTCTATATCTCTGGAAATTAGAACACTTACTCCACTCCTCTGCTCCAAATTCCCCTGACTTTCTGAATAAGAGGATCAATTCTTTTGGACTTGCACAATGCTTCATTTCATTAAGTGCAGTTTCTTTAGCATGACAATAAAATATGATTTTCAGTGCTTCTTAGAAAAGTGAAAATACAGCTTGAAAGAGTTCAAAATGAAAATACAAAAGCTGGAATTACTGGCAGACGAATGTTCTAGTGTCATGTCCTCCTGATATTCTTTATACATTACATGAGAATGCAGCCCTGTATCTAAAAATCAAGGCTGTTTTATCAGTCTTGCTTATAATGCCAGTCAGAATGGGTTACTGCTGAGAGATCTTTCAGAGTCTGGAGTTGCATCAAGACAGCATAGCTTTAAAACAGCATAAGAGAGACCTATTCTACGTTATTGACTTTTCCCCTCACCTGCAAGGACACAGAATTTAATGTAGCATTGATGGGTCAAAGATTTTGACACATGTCAAGACAGATATCTTCATTTTAGAGTTTAAAAAAAGGCATCAAACCTGATACATATGAACCACATTAGGTGGCAGAGGCAGTCAGGCTGAACTAGGGACAATTGTTTCACTTAGCTGCAAAAGACATTACTTTTCAGTGAAGGCTTATGTAAAGAACAATGTTATTTAAGGAAGATGAAACCAGAACAATTGTTAAAAATGCAATGAAGATCTAGATGTAGATCCCTAAACCCTGTGTTAAGTATCCTATCATTGTGTTCTTTCTATGGATTTTTTTAAACCACCTTAAAGGCCTATGGCAAGGATACAATTTCCTAGAAAATGGTATTTCATATGGCCTTTTATAAAGTGGTCATCCGCTAGCAAAGTCAGCAATAGTTTTCCATAGAGAAGGCATTTGTTTCAGAACTACAAATAGACTATTTCCATTAGCAAACACTATACAGCAGAACTGCTTTCTTTAGCCATCACCCTTCTTCTATAAATAGATTTCATAGCAGGAAAAGCACACCCAGAAGTATCCAGTATGACTTTACATCCCTGAATGAACCATGTAGCAAAATCTCATTTTTAATAATGGCATTTACGTTACTTCACTGATGAAATGTATAATAATAACAGCAAAATTGTTGTGTTAATGATCCGAGTGTATAATAAGATGCACAATTAGGAGGATTATGGGAATTTAATGGAAAGAGAAGGTCAAGGGATCATCTGTTGTATGGCTCTTCATGATTGTAACCTGCTGTCTATGTCCCTAATGTGTTTTTATGAGTGGCATGCTTTGGTTTGTTTTCCAGTCCGTGTTCTGCCGTGAATGTAAAGAAGAGTATCATGAAGGGGAATGCAACTCTGTCCTCAGCCCACAGGGAGCCATGGGCCAGAAGGTATGGATCTCACAACTCCTGATCATTTTCCCTGGCCCAGCCAGAGTGACATTTGTCAAATGGGTCCTAATTATAATCCTGAGTAAAAGCAATTATGTTCATGCTGAATTACTCCAGCCATCAGAGTTGCCGAATTGGCCTTGCTGTGGATTTCAGTCTCTTTGATTGATAGAGTAGCTGAGTTCTGTCAGGAATACACAGGGCTCTGCCATCAGCTGATAAAGAAAAGGCCTTCCCAGTGGGCTTCTATGGTTGTCTCTATTCAATGTGAACACTTTTGAAAGGCTTTCTATAGTCTTGCTGCCTTTCAGCTTATTTTCAGTGCACCAGTCAGGAAGTCATGTGGGTTTGGGCCAAATAACAGGGCTTTTATACAGCCCATACAGAAAATACTATTGGTAATTTATGTTTTAGCTTACAGAAGTAAAAAATAGATTTTCTGGGCTGCAAGCTGTTAGATGATAATGATGCTCTATAATTTTGTAGCTATTGTAGCTATAGACCTGGACAGGAAGTAGTTTTTCTGTCCTGGCATTTCTCTTCGTTTGAGATTCAAGTTTTCCCTGAAATAAATAAATCATGTAAACCACAGTCCTTCCAACTAAAAATAAAAATTAAAAAATAACAAAATTAAAAAAGGAGAAAGCAGGAAGTGGAAAGAACAGGAAATATACCCCTAAATATCTCACAGCTTGATGCCCAGGGTGCACTCCTAGGAAGCAGAAAACTGATATTCAGATATCTGGCAGGTTTGATGCTGAGAGGAAACTCAAACCCTGAGCCTCCACACAGTCCAGTGCAGCAGATAAAGGTTTGTGGGCAGGTGCTCATGAGGACTTGCATCCAGCCAGCTCTCAGGGAGGCGTGCCAAGCTCCTGTAACTGCCTGCAGGCAGGCTCTGTCTGAGGCTGGCTTTTGGGGACTCACTGAACAGAGACTGGGAGGGAGTTAAGTTCTACTGGGAATTTTTGCCATGTGCTACCTGGAGATGGTTCACATGCCATACATTGCAGACATTGCATTAGGCCATGGCCTGTGTAGAGATGCTTCTCTTTAATCTTTCTTAGTGAAGCTCTTCTAATTTATAAAAAGAATTAGCACTGGTTGAGACAGAATGAAACAGTCTGTATCCTAGTTGTCAGTCAGGGTATCTACCTCTGTTGCCCTGGAACATGTGCATTGTATCAGACCCAAAATCCATCTACATTCCCAGCCTCTAGTGATTTGTGATGCAAACATGGTATTTTATGCTTAGTAGCTATCAGCAATTTCTTTTTTCCATGAATTTGTGCAACCCATTTTTTTAAGCCATATGTATATATAATAAGGAGATTTGCAGCTTAGCTGCCTTCTATGAAGAGCAGTTTAGTTTTATTTGCAGTAGCCTTAGAGCAGTCTTCCAGTTCCCATTCATATTTACATAAAAACAAAGCAACTTCAATAGAGACACTGAGAGATCCTTAAAGCATCTAACAGCCTAGTAAAGTAGGAGACCAAGGCCCAGTGTCTTACCTGATTTAAATTGAGCTAGGACTTGAATCCATCTCAACCTGAACAGAGAGCTCTATATTCATTAAGTTACTTATGCTTAGAGTTTTGCCTAGAGTACTGAAAGTTGTCATGGCACATTACAAGTGAGCTCAACAATCCTGGCTCTGTGAAAGCTAGAGTTCATGTAATTTTTATGTTGTAGGGCAGAGATAAAGGTATGCCAGGACGAATCACAATACCATAGGAAGGAGTCATCTATTTTAAATATTTGAATATTGCCTTAGCTTTTCCTTATAACAATGGGAGCACTTCATCCATCTGATTCAGTCTCTCAGCACATGAATTGCACCCAATTAGACCTGTTAACTTAGCAATGTTGACTACTTTTGCAGTTCCAGTGTAATGTGAACATTCTTGCTGTTCCTGAAAAATTTCCTGTACTCTCAAAGAACTGTTCCAGAATTGCTAAACGATAGTACCAGAATAACTCTTACACCTATACAAATCAGTTCCTCTGCACAGACAAGACCACAGTCTACGCAGGATTCATTGAGACTCCAGTTTAAGTTGAGGTTAATTGACTTAGGTCCGCCTTCTAGTCCCTTAAGAAACTGAGAGCTGCACTAATTAAACTTCTCCACGAGGCGGTGCTGTGCCACTGACAGAATGTTTTCCTTGCTTTTCCTTAGCCAGGCGAGCAAATCGAGCGGTAGCAAAAACAGGGCAAGCTCAGGTGCTGTGAGATGCTTGTTTCACCCGCCCAGCATCACTTCAGAGCCGCCCGGCACACTGCACTCCCGCACCGGGCACACGAACCTTTCGGGGGGCATGTATGGAGAGCAGGGCCTCTGGGACAGTTTCCATCTCTCTCACCGAGATCACCTGTGCTTTCAGGCTGTCTGTTCCGCTTGGCACCACCTTCCAGGTGCATAGGGTTGTGTGTCAGACCTAACTTGCTGTGATTGTAGTGCTTGGTGAGGCAGTGAGAAGGTTTTATCTTTGACTGTGGTCTGTTTCAAGGGAGGGATAATACACTTCCAAAGTTGTCTCCAGCTCATGCAGTTTGACTCCTGTCCGGATCTCTTCCATGTCATTTATTTTATAAAGAGATCTTATTGTCACAACTCCTGCCAGTCAAATTCAAGGACAGACACACTTCCACTAAACTGTTCCTCTCCAGAACAGATGCAGGACATGCGATCAGTCTCAGGGAAATACTTCCTATAAGAAAAATGCAGGGTTTGCTTTAGCCTGTAGTGGCTGCAGTAGTGAAGGGACCTTCTCTTGCCTTCACTTTTCTGCAAATGCCTGCAGGTCTCCGATGTTCAACGATATGAGAGGAAACACTGTGGACAGGTTCAGGCCTAAGTCAGCATGACAGAGGTGAACACGGGGGAGCACAAGGAGTGTGAAAAAGATAAAAGAAAAACCAAAAAGGAGAGTTGTTGTGGAGGAATTGGGTGACCAGTAGTTGGTGACAACACAGAGAGCAGGAAAAGCTGTGGTGGCACTCCATGCAGTGCTCCCTGTGTGTGCCAGGGTGCTGCAAGGACTGGCTACTTCCTGGGGACTTTCCATGTGTCAGGGCAGGGCCTGAGGACAGGGATGAGCCAAAATGGTGGAAGGTGGGTCCACAGATGACCTATGACTGGGCTGGGCAGGGATGTGGGGAGCTGGAGACAGGCCCTGCTGCAGTGTCACCAGGCCCTGACATGGGTTCCTGAGCCATGAACAGGCTGCAGGGATTAGCAGGGGTCTGAGACAGCAAGGTCTGATGGTACCCTCAGAGCCTGGCATACATTTGGGAAGTCTTGGAGAAGGAGATCCCTGTGAAGAAGAGGTAGAGTCTGATACAGAGGCATTTGAGTGTCTGTGAAAGCCAAGAGCTGACAGGAGGGACTGTGACCTGTCAGATAGAGCAGAAGCTCCAGAAAGAGGAAAAGAAAGGGAGATGTGAGATGACATGGCACAGCTATGAGGGTCCAGGAAACATAAATGGTGGTGGTGGTGAAATGGGCCTGTGCTTGGGCAGATGTCAGAAGGAGGGAGGAGGAAGCCTGAGGTAAAGAGAGGAGAGTCTAGCTGTGGGACTGTGAAGGAGGGTAGGGAAGGATGGAAGGGGGAATGGGGTCAGTTGGCAGAAGGAAGGAAGAGGGCAACCAAAACTGCAGGGCATAGGAGGGACAAAGCAGGTGCCACATGTGGATCTTCGAAAGCCTATTCCAAATAAAGGAGTTGGAAGCTTATAATGGTGGGAAGCCAAAGGACATTACTTGCTGCTTGGGGTAAAGGCAAACTCGGCAGCAAGCATGCAGAGAGCAGCCCAGCTTTAACTACTGGCATATCATGACCTTTCAGATCTGTGCACAGATATTGCATGGCCCATTGGGAAGATAAAATGTTCTCTTTCTGCTGAAATGTCCATTTTTAGCCCAGACAGGCCATTGGAAGCTTATCTTAAACATTTACTTACTGGTGCAGGACTGATTATTTCCCATCTTAGTGTGTAAATTACATTATTTCAAGGAAAATAAAATTTATCTGTGGCAATATCAGTTGAGATGCTTTGTTTTAAAACCATTGCATTCTCCTAGAACTGTTTGAACTTTGGGATGACAGAAGTAATCATATTTGATGAATTAAAAGGCAGTGTGCATGATGGAATCAATGATACAATAAAGGTGACTCCAGCCATGTTTACATTTAGAAATAACCGCATAGTCCCTTTTCAGAAGTTGCTGTGAATGTAGTAAAGAGAATAAATTAAACATCATGATAGATTTATATAGTTACAGCTGTGTACAAATACCTCCTATAACCTGCATTCAAAGGCTTGAACCTAAAATCTGATGTCTAATTCATCATTCCATAAACTGGTCTGGCAGTCTTTGTAGAAAACCCAGACAAAAATCTAGTTCCTCTCATTTGAACAAACTCTACTATTAATGATAGGAAAGCAACAGCTGTAAACCTATGCCTAGACTAAACATCTGTGGTGTCTGAATTCTTAAAGTTTGCCCAGTGGTCTCTTCTGCTCCAAGCTCCAACCCAAACTCCTTAAAAATCTTGTCAGAACATACCTAGTCTTAGTTCAAGCCTTAATTCCAGCTAGTTCTAGCAAGTCTGGCCCTGCAATCCAGCAAAATCCTTCACTAAACATTCATCTTTATTTGCTGATGCAGCTAAAAGTTGTTACCCATTTCTTGCACACAGGTTACAGACTAGGTTGTGTAAATTTCTGCCATTTCACTATGTTGAAAATCTCATTACCTGCTGAAGGTGTTCATTTCAGACCATGTTCACTGTATATGTAAAATAAAAAATGTATTGCTAGATTTATCAAAGTCTTAGAAAGCTAATCAATGAAGTATTTTTAGGACCTATAGTTCAAATTATACATATTTTAAATAAAGGATATGCAAACTTTCTCGTAACACACAATTCACTAGTGTTGCTTTTAACCTTGAACTGCTTCTCTGGGTACTAGGCTCAATAGCTGCAGTCTGGAATGGGCTAGCATGGTGAATCCTTTACCAGAAGGAGCATGATGTTGATATTAAAAGATTTTTTTCCTTCTTACTGTATAATCTGCTTGGAGTCAGTCTTATGTGTCTGTTAACAGACTCCTTCTCTGATACACAAGCCAACATTGTTGTGTTTTACCCAAGTCAGTTGTGCCTTTTTTCTCTTTGTTGTCCCCAAGACTGTTTTTGTCTTTCAAGGCTGTATTTGGGTAACTGACCACCTGAGAGTGGTTTATAATGCTGGGGCCTCCCGTATCATCCTGTGCCTCTGCTTTCAAGGCCTCTTCTATCACCCCATGCCTTTACTCCTCTGCATAGCATTTACTGTAGGGTCAGAGACAGTTTGTTCTGCCCAGTAGTACCCATAATGGTCTTTTGCTGCCTGTTAGTTACAAAAATACATGGAACTGTTAAACCATGCAATAATGCAAAATTGTACAAAAGCAAAAGCAGAACGGGGAATAGCCATCAAGTCATTAAATAATTGCTGTTGTGTGCTAAAGCAAACCTCCAGGCATGCCAAGACAAGTTCAGATAAAGCCTGATGGGTCCTGAGGCTCATGGTGCTGGCTTGGCACAAAGGCTGTGGTCTCTTACAAGGAACAGCAACAGCATTTTTACTGAGCCACAAAGATACATGTTCTAAACCTTCATCTACAGTCTCTTCCAGTGTAAATTTATAGGTTGTGCTGTAAAACTTAACTTCAATTCCAGTCTTAACCTGTGGGACACTGTCTGTCCTGGCTGTAGCCCTAAGCTGGAGGCCTTTGTCACCCAAATCCCAAAGCCCTTCCCAGACCCACCACCTTCAAATCAAACCTCAGCTGTTCCTTGTTTGGGACTCAGCCCTCACAGTCCTCAGGTAGCTAATGTAGGTAATAGCTTTGCTGTTCCACAGCTAGCAGTATAAAATATATCCAGCACCCCTGTCGGCCCAGGAACCCATCAGTCCTAACCAGAAGCAGAGCAGTGCCTCAGCTGAGTCAGGGCAAATCTGATCCTCTTCCTCAGCACACGCTTCCGGGACCCTGGCTGCATGCTAACCAGAGTCTCTGGGCTCAGAGCTGACTCCAGCACCATGTCTCAGGCAAACAATCGGCTCCAAGCCCATTGGATCACTTCCCAGACATGTCTTTTGCTGCACAGGTGCAACATAAAGGCACGTCCATGCGCTCGCACACACACACGTCTGGGAAAGCCCATCACAGCACCTGGCATCCTGCTGAAGGCTGCTGTAATGTAGCTCCTGCAGAAGCTCCCAGCTCACCTGGGCCTCCAGCCCATCTTTTCCTCCCATCGCCTCCTGTGTGCAGCTCTCGGAGTCGACAGTAGGGGGTATGAAATGTACAGGCATTGCCTGCCAGGCTTCCTTTTCCATCGTGGAACAGCTCCTAACCTCTCATGCTGCACATTTCCAGCAAGCATGTAGGGTTGTGAAGCCTGGTCTCTAAGCAGCTAATGATAATCTAAATGATAAATAGTAAATGCTAACCACAAAAACCATTAATTATTTCCCTGCATTTTAGTGAAAGGAAAAGCTACTGAAAAGGTTCATCATACATAATATCTTTCAATGAGTCCTGAGTCACAGTATGAAATGTGGAACATCTATTATTAGGCCATTGATTTTTTTTTTTTTCCCCATCAGGTAAATTTTAAAAGTTAAATAAAACATGGCTGTACAAGCAATGGCACACCTAGCTTGATTTCTAAAACATCTTAAGTAACTGAGAAAGAAACTGAGGCTCAGGGTTTTAGTATTTGGTATACTCACAATGTCACGCTCAGGACATTTCAACCCACGGGTGCCTAATTAAAGGAGCAAGAAAAATAACTATAACCGGGAAATGTCCTGTAAAATTAATCTCTGTGTTAAAAATAAAGATGCACCGGAGGAAATCTGACAATAGGTCTTAACTTCCTGTCTAATGAGAAATAGATGAGAACTATATAGAGAGAATTTTAGCTTTTCCTATTTTGGGCAGCAATAAAGTAAAAAAGATGTGACAGAGTGCTTTTGTTTACGAGGTTAAGCTGACAGTCATTTTCAGCTGTGTTGCCACTTACGAGAGAAGGCACGTTCTTAATTCCACTCATGGAAAACAGTTATATAAGAATTATCTGTATTAGATTAGATTTTATGCTTTGGAGCAGTGCACATTCAATATTCACCATCTACCTGAATTTAATTCGTTATATGAATGGCTGCAACACACAGAGTGAGAACCCTGATGTGCAGTGTCACCAAACCAGAGCACTCTTTCATTTCATATCCAACCTAATACCCTGTGTATATCCATTTGATTTTAACTAGTTGCTGTCATCACAAAGCAGGTCTTTCATTTTATGTCAAGAATTCCCTAGGCACACCACACAAATTGGCTCACACAATGCTGCTTCATGTGGATTTAGCCGGATCACCATGGTACTGGCACCTCTATTTTTCCTGTGCGTGGAAGATTCTCTTTGAATTAATATCTTTTCTGTTCCTTATCTATAGCCATATTTTAGCGTTTTGATCAGCCTAAATCTGTCTCTAAACTAGAGCAGTAGTCCCATAGCTATGCACATCTCTCTTTGTGAGATTTTGACTCTTAAATGGCTCAAATAATGCATTTTCTTCCAAAACCCTCTAGCCTATCTAGTGCCCTAGACGTCTGCTATTTTTACCCCCACAACTGTAGTAAAAGGCACCACTAAACATGACAGTATGTTAATTCATGTGATCATGTTCATAAAAAAGGCCTGTTGAAGCCAAGAAGACAAAATAAATTTAAGCTGGACTGTCACCATGCTTTGTAGATCAGGCTTCAACAACTGAGGCTGCTTTTGCTTAGAGCTCTAGCTCTAGTGGGCTGTGTTAACCTAAATATTATGGTGGGCTGAACACTGCTCGTGTACAATGAATTATTCTTTGTCTTCCCTTCAAGCACTTTCAAGTATGTATAGCTTTTCTCACATTCTTATTAGAAAATGAGTAATACTTTCTCTTTTGAGACATCTAAACATTTTTAAAGTTCTGTATTTCACATAAAGTGAAATAATTGTATATATTTCTATTAACCCAAATAAAAAGCTTATTTCTGCAAGTAAAATTCTCTTAAAACCAAGCATTTCTGATCAAAAGAAGATGTATTTCTGATTTAAAGAAAGCCGCACTAGAATGCATTTTTTTTAAGTTATGCATGACCAGCTTTTTTGCTTATCAGAGAGGAATGAAGCACCAAGAGCAAGCAAGCAGGAACGCAGAAATTGCATCCACTAAAGCAAAGCACAAATAAGGTTAACAGCTGCATATTCTATTCTGAGTTAAGGGTCTTCAGTTTTCAGATATTGTCTCTACTAGGAAAAATAAGCATGATCATAAAAGAAGCATGCTAACATAAGGCAGTATATAATTTGGTGGATGTCAAAATTTAACATTATATATCTAAGACGGTATTTTGAGCAAGAAGTTTTGCTGTGAATGGTTTTAATCTAGATGGTACTACTTAGTTGCTGTCTGTGAACACATACTTCATTTACTTCAATGTAGTTCTACTGATAGGTCGATGTGTACTCTATTACCTGAATGAGATGCTGCTCTGAGAAGGACACTTTATTTCTATTTCAAGATGCTTTCTGTCCCTGTAGATCTTTTTCCAGTACTGCAAGATACTGATTAACTGCAAAGAAAGCTTTCCATGTACATGTTTTTGTACTGTTGTATGGTCCTCAGCAGTCTCTGTGGTCTCTTTATCCCTGTTAGTTTTTCCAAAAGACTCAGCATAGAGACAGAAGTAAATCTATGTCCTTCAGTGTGACCCAGAGATAATAAGACAAACTTTCCCTCCTGTCTCACTAAAGGAATACTGCAGGGGAGATATTAAATAGTGCTTACAACAGCTCCTACTGTAGCTTTCTGTTATTTATGAGTATTCATTCCTGGTCATAATGTGCAGCACAGTTGAGAATCAAAAAAATTATTCATAAAGTGGCATGGATGAAATCCAGTAGCTTTCCAATAGTGCTGGGACAAATGTTCTATACTAATTGGGGAACTAGAGCATATTGTGTTGAGTGAGCATCAGAAGTGATCAAAGTCTCCTGTCCTCAGCAAATGTGATGCACACCTGGAGCATCTCTGAAATTCCTATCCAAGACCAGGCAGAACAAGCAAAGTGAGAGACCCCTCTGCTTGACAGACCTGCTGTATTACATAGGCCATTGTCACGGAGATTAGGTTTGCTAGTTTAGGATGTAGGAACATGATTTAAAGAGACACTGATAATGAAAAATTGTCATACACGTTTTGTTTATTGTTTGCAGAAAAAATGCAGATAAATATATGTGTGCTTTCCATCACTGGGTGTGGAGCACTAAATAAAGCACATGAACACTGAAGGCTCATAGATCTAGATGGTATGATTTCTTCACTAATCAGAGGGACTCCATCACTGAGCCATTTCTCTGCATTTGGTTATAGTAGCAGGAAGTTTTTAACTTAGCATTCAGCAAGACTGGGCATAGGAAGGAGGTTTCAGCTCTAATGGGCTGAAATATCATGCTGCTGCATCTAGTTCATGCTAGAATTTTTGCAATGGGATATACTAAAAGAATAATTCACTGCTGTTTTCAGCAATTTGTTCTTGGTGAACTGCATGTGTGTGGCTGGACGTCTTTTCTTTTAGTTACTTCTAAGGTCTCTCAAGTTTGTGTTTGTTTTCAGAACTAAGATAAAAATGTTTATACAAATAAAATTAGCAATTTGGTATATGAAATTTTGCCTCAGTGGGCTTTGCTATTAGGTTACAACAAAGACATGAAGATGGAGAAAAAAGTATATTTGCAAGTACTAAAACACTGGATTTGGACTATTTGAGAAAACTGAGCCACTGTGAAGCTCTTTTGGACTGACTACAAAAATTAAAAATACTTCTGGTCTTCTCATTTAGCTCTTCTGAAAACAGTAGCAATGTTTTGTCACTGCTGTAGTGACTTGCATCTGTATGGATGTTAGATGAGTTCCCATTAAACTGAGATATCTTTTTCCTGTCACAGGAAAAACTGAGGCCCAGGTCAAGTGTTCCCCACTCTCCCAATCTGCCTCTCTGAGGTAGCTCAGATTGCTTGCAAAAGTCATCCTTCCTTAAGGATGTAGGTGTTGAAAAATCAATACTAGATTATGTTCTTTGCTATTAGCCTAAGCAGCTTTTTCTATTTCCCAGAACTTACTAATGTGCTGCTGTATAGAGGTCATCTTTCTGCCGAATTGCTGAATAATCCAGCAGGGTGCAGGGCCGAGTTCCCTCTCCACAAGCAGAGAAACAAAAGTAAAAGTCACTTCTAGGATACAGATAAGAAGACTTCGTTCACTTTTGTCACCTTTACATCAAAAACATAAGCAAATTGAAAAATATTAAGTGAGGAGCAACAAAAGAGAGTCACAGACTGAGGAGGCAGATGTAGGTTGTCAAATCAATAATGTAAAACGGATATTTTTGAGATTTCCTGATTGAAAGAAGACAGTGGGTATTCTTTGTTGTTTTGTGTTTTGGTTTGGTTTTCTTTAAATGCATAATGCAATGGCCATCAGATGGGCTGGGAACAAATTTCTGCAGATGTTGGTCTTTGCTACTCCATTTTAACTTAGGTCATTTCAGCCAAGAACTAAAATCTAGGCATTACTCACTGGCACAACTTACACATTTTATCAATACTAGATGACCAGAATTCAAGCAGAGTTATGGTTTTGTTGTGTTTTCTAAGGTTGGGCCAATTTCCTTTTTCTTACTAGAAATAAATATATTAAAAAACTATGCATTTAAATAAATATAAAAGTCTATCTACATAAAAGCCTATAAGTATTTAGAAGGTATACACTGAGAAAATACAGGAATTTTTATAAATTGAATAGTTTTGTTTAAGCCTATCATTTTCACACATGCTTGAATAAAACCATGTTTTGAATGGAGAGAGCAGAGTTTTAAGGCTGGAACCTATATACATTGTTTACAGCTACTATTCAAGGTTGGCTACATAGTTGCCAACCTTGTGTGATGGAAATGACCCAAGGCACTGCCATCTCTTTTGTCCTTGTACTATTTTAGGTAGGAAACAGCCAAATAGGCCACTTGTGTAGATTATGCAATTTTGTCCCAGTCATAAACAGGACAAACACAGGAGTCCCTTTTACACTCTTCATGACTTTTTCCATCTGTGTCATTCTATCTGGGGAGCTTTCATTGCTCATGAGTGGTTTTTTAAAATTTTTTCCCAAAATTTTAATGTTTATTCTTTGTGCCTCTTGTATTTATATAGAGTTATGTTGAAATGAAACTCAGACCTCCGATACAACAGAGTACACTTCTACTATGAAAAACTATTTCCTTCCAGGCACCCCACCATCCTGCATTACCAAATGTTGCACTTTCTTGGTGTTTTTGCTTTTCTTGCAAGAACGGCTTTAATCCCTGAAGCAGAATCAAACCTGTGGTGTCTAGCATGTCGTGTTGTCAGCCGGATTCACCTGACTCCTCCTTTGCCTTCCCTTTTGCTTTACCTGTCTTCGTGCATTTGCAGCACAGCTTGATGCCCCAACATCCTCCCACCAGAGTTCTGCCCATCTCCCAGGGCAGGGAGCAGCCTGTGCTGCTGCTGGATGTAGGAAGAACCTCCAGGATGGCATATGCCTCAGCTGCTACCACCACCCCCATCCTCCTGCAGTTCAGGATGTAACCCAACACATGTTCTGTGCACACTGGGACAAAACAGTCTGCGTTTTGAAGCAGAAATTCTTCATCTCTCACAAAATCCAGCCTACCTGGCATTGCAGTCACTCCTGTCTGTTTCTTGTGGGTAAATGGTTATCACTTCAGTGCAAACATCATGTCCCAGTGCAGCCTTTCAGCAATGTGCCCACAGGTGCTTTTCTCTCTCTTTGCAGGGGTATGTAGTTGATGAGCACGCAGCCATGCAAGCTCGATGGGAAGAAGCATCTAGAGAAACAATCAAGAAGACAACCAAGCCATGCCCCAACTGCAATATTCCAGTAGAAAAAAATGGTAAGTTTGTTAGATATCTTGTACTTAACTGTCTTTTCAAATTCATTTTACAGTATAAATGTATGAATGTGCAGGTGTACATATGCATAATATTATTCCAAGAGAGGGAGAGCACAAAAAGCTTGACCAATTCCCTGTGTCACTTTATCTAAGTTAACTTGAAAACACTAACTCTAAATCACTTAGTTCTAAAACCCCTAATTAAGCCTCACAAAATGCCCAGGTATTTTGTAAATAGGGAAAATGAGGCATTGGATGTAGCATTCATATGACGGGATATCCAGCTAGTTGTCTAGATTTTCCATTGTCACTGGAGAAACAGACATTTGTAGCGTAAAACTCATCTCACAATGAAGGAGAACATATGTCTGATGTAGGCCAGAAAAATCATCCCTAAAAGTGGGGTGTGAAGAGTTAGTCCTGCTGTAGATGTCTACACAGTATATGGCTGAATTCGGGTGAGATTAATCCCAATTCAGCCACATGCCCGTGGTAGAAGAGTAAGTTAAAGGAAGCAACATGAGTCCTGACGAACAGTTTGCATTAATCAATGCTTACCATGTAGGAAGAAAAGTAATCTGCTGGCACTGGTATGTTTAAAATTAGGAACAGAAATGGTAAATAGGCTATACTTTATAGGTTAATGCTGTTCCAAGACTTAATTGTATTTATATTAATGGCTAAAAATATATTAATGTGATTGCCTAAATATTATCCATATATTTAGAGGATGATTCCCAGTTTGGTGGCATTCACATGGGACACTGAAAACACCAAATAAGGCACTATGAACTGCAAGGGGAGAACACTTCAAGCAGTGACACTGCAGAAATATTACTTGGGAAGAAATAGGACAAAATCCTGAAATCTGGGGTTTGATGAAAGAAAAGAAGGCAGCTGGCAGATGGAAAGTGGGAGACACCTTCAAGCACAAGAAGCAAAGGAAAGAAAGCTTGAATTCAAGAGTGGGAAGGTGAGACAAGACTTGGCATAGTGTAGAGAGCAAGGTGGGCAGCAGAAGAGAGATAACAGAGGACTAGGTCAAAAAATTATTTACAGATTTGTAGAACAGACTAAAAACCAGAAGTTTTAATCTGATTAGAGATAGACAAATCATAATGGTGACTATTTATATTCAACAGCTTGTGCACAGCCAAATAAAAAACCCCTTCTGGTTAGGCTTGAAGGAGTGGTAGGACCTTTACTTTCTCTTAGAGTCTGCTAAAAAATCTTTACTGGTAAATTACAGATGGTTGTCATTTGTCACAAACCGGATATCCCTATTTGACACGATTCACACAAGCCCCATTAGTGTTTAGGGAAGTTTCTTGTAAAAATCAAAGAGGAAATAAAGGCAGTTATAATTTTTATTTTGAACAATAAGCAGGAAAAGACCTTTCATTGCTTACAGCCTGATGGAAGTCAGAACAGTGCCTCATAATGCAAAATGCCAAAGCCACGGTAGCAGGCTAGAAACACACTGGAATTGGCTGATTGTGCTGCCATTCAGAAAAACCTTGATAGGCTGGAGAGATGGTTAGAGAGGAACCATCTGAAATTCAGCAAAGGCAAATACAGGGTCCTGTAATGGGGATAACCCCAGGAACTGGCACAGGCTGGGGGCTGACCTACTAGAACTCAGCTCTGAGGAGAAGGACCTGGGGGTCCTGGAGGACAGCAAGTCATCCATGAGCCAGTCCCTGTAGCCAAGAAGGCCAATGGTATCCTGGGGTGCATTAATAAGGGCATTGCCAAGAGGTCAAGGGAGGTGATGCTCCTCCTCTACTCAGCCCTGGTGAGGCACATCTGGAGTGCTGTGTCCAGTTCTGGGCTCCTCAGGACAAGAGAGACATGGAGCTCCTGGAGAGCTCCAGTGGAGGGTAACAGAGATAATTAAGGCACTGGAGTGTCTCTCCTATGAGGAAAGGCTGAGGGAGCTGGGCCTGTTCAGCCTCAAGCAGAGGCACTGAGAGGAGACCTCATCAATGTCTGTGGGTACCTGAAGGGAGGTGCCAGGAGGACGGAGCCAGGCTGTGCTCGGTGGTGCCGAGCAATAGGACGGGAGGCAGTGGGCAGAAACTGATGCCCAGGAAGTTCCACCTGAACATGAGGAAGAATTTCTTTACTGTGTGGGTGACTGAGCACTGGAACAGATTGACCAGAGAGGCTGTGGAGTCTTCCTCACTGGAGATATTTAAGATCCAGCTGGATATAATCCTGTGCAATATGTTCTGGGATGACCCTACTTGAGCAGGGAGGTTGGACCAGCAGACTCAATGTGGTCCCTTCCAGCCTTACCTATTCCATGAGTCTGTGATTCCAACGAAGGGCTACAAAGATGGTAGAAGAACTGTGTAAATAAATACACATGGGAGGAGTGAAGAAAACAGGCAAATTCTTCTCATGGTGCCCACTAAAAAACAGACAACCACGTGCACAAATTGAAATGCAGAAATTCCATTTAAACATAAGAAAATACTTGTACTGTGTGGGTGGCTGAATACTGAACGTGTTGCCCAGATTTTCCATTCTAAGATACATTCAAAACACAACTAGATGCAATCCTGAGCACCCTACTTTAGTTGCCCTGCTTTGAGCAGTGGGTTTTGGACTGGATGATCTCTAAAGGGACCTTCCCACCTCAGTGATTCTGTCATTTTGCAAATTAAAGCATGACGCTTAAAAAGTGCAGCGTTTGCCTTCTTCTTTGGTCATGGGTACTGCACGTGCCAGCTTCTAGGCTGCCATTTATAAACTTAAAGAAGCACTTCAGAGCTGCCTAAGTACAGCTGCTGTCAAGAGACTGACAACTGTATCCTGAGGTCTGCCAGCAGTCCTCATTTGGGAGGAGTACACTGACTCCACACAGGAGAATAATTCTGCTTTCCTTCCCCAAATGTTCTGTGGACACTGTCTTTTACAAGGGACAATGAGAATGCCAATAACTTTTCTGTAATAGCCTGTATAAACTACAGGCATTGTATAATATTTCTGGATGCCAATAACTTTCCTGTAATAGCTGAAGTGAAAGAGAGAAACAATTTCCCACAGCTCAGTCCCCAGTCCAAGTGAGTTAAACACACATCCACATCTCTCAGAGAACTGTTGTACTCACAGAGCTGTAGGTCACGTTGCTTGAGACACTCTCCACTCTTGACTGCTGATCTCAGCTGTGATGTAGCAGAGAATAACATGATTTATGTAGCTTAGCAGGGAGGGCACACTTTTGACAGAGGGCACCAGGACCGAGATGAGTTCTACCCGGTGATGCCTTAATACAAACTGTAGGAGAGGACTGGATCTAAACTTTAAATAAACTGTAACATGGAGGCTGGCCATTTGTATGTTTACATTTAAATAAGATAAAAATCTTTCTGGCACATTGCATTTCTTACACAAAGATATAAACTGATGAATAGACCTTGCTATCACAAGTAGTTTTCTCTCTGTCAGGTGAAGCAGACAGGCCTATTTTAACAAACCAGTTCTTGTTTGGTTTTGCTTTCTGAGAAACATTCTGGAGGGGCACTTATAAAAAAGGTGGTGTAAGGGTAGCAGCTTGTACAGCAGGGAACACACACTCCCTGTACCTCCCATCACCATTTGGAGTGAAACCAAGATGACATTTCAGCATTTCTTCATACTGCATGCTTTTCTCTCAGTTTGAATTATACAAGAGACCTCTTTGTGTGGTAAGCAACATAATTTCCATTTGAAAAGTATTTCTGTAATGTTAATGTTTTATATATTACAAAATAAACTTTTGATCAAGGTTGTGAGCAGAGAAATTAAAGCTGCTGCCATGGTATGGAGAAGAAATCCAACGTGCAAGAAGCATAGATATGATCAAAAGGCTGCTTCAGATACTAAATTACTAATGTCATTTTCGTATAATCAGCAGTCAGCCACCAAAGTCTCTATCTCCTGATTTACGAACTTTGCAAATCTTGCAGTTGTTGAATCCAAATTCAGATAAGAATTTAAGTTTGTTTATCTTCTGGCTCACAGCTGGTCCAGCAGAGTAACCTTGAGGAGAGACCTCCATGACTGCTTTGAGAAGCCACAGGCTATCATCTCTTTTCCCTATCCCTAGCATAGTCTTTTTTAGTTTCCTCCTACCCCTGCAGTCCCTCAAGTGAGAAAAGCACATTAAAGCCCAGTAAGAGAGGAGTAGCAGGTTTTAGAAACGCCAGGGAAACATTCTTCAGGTTTGTACTTCTATTAAATAATTTACTTAGCTGGAAAATTAATGTCTAAGAAAGTTGATTTTAATGCTCTTAATTGTTGATTAACATCTCTAAGTGTTTGCCAAGTACCAAAGCCATTCTTGTTGCTATTTTGCAGGTGGCTGCATGCACATGAAATGTCCTCGCCCTCAGTGCAGATTTGAGTGGTGCTGGAACTGTGGCCTGGAGTGGAACAGAACCTGCATGGGAGATCACTGGTTTGACTAGCAGTGCTGAGGCCAGCCCGTGTTGCTGCTAAAGCTTGTTTTCATCAGGGCCAAATTCTGAACCCCTTGCTTAAACAAAATTCCCAGTGGTTTTAGGGACACAGAGTTCAAAAGTTGGCCTAGTTTGTTGGTTTTTCGCTTTATTGCATACACAATCATACCAAAATCACATTGAAGTTATGCCAAGGCTTTTAAATGCACTAAGAATAATTGTTTTAATGGACAGACTTGCTCATCATGGTACAAAGAGGGGTAAATTACAATTTTTTGAACTTGTGCAGTCTGTCAACATGGAGAGTAGGCAGGCTTACCATGAGGAACCTTACTTGACATTTATAGTCAGGAATCCATAATTCTTGCAAGAGGGAGCAGCCTGCCTATGTGTGTGTGTGCGAGTGTGTGAGCATCAAGGGGGGGCAGAAGATGTTTCCTGCATCATCTGCTTTTATTTTTCTTTGACCACTTCTTTGCTCATTCAGCACAATTTTTGATTTTGAGGCAGTATTTCTTAACAGCATTTTTGGCAGAGGGAAGACTGTGGCTCTTAAGTGTTTTCTCAGGGTTTCTTCCTAACAGGCTTTCTGTAGGGGTTTTGCTTTCAAATGAAATTCTCATGGAAACACCCAGCTTTATGCCATACCTGTGCTTGTGTATTTGTGACATACAACACGAAGCCTGCCTACCTACTCGTTATAGACTTTGTTACCATGGGAAGATTAGCTAAGGATGCAGTTTCAGCCCTATCCATGACTGTTGCTACAGTGGTGATTGGATCCAAGTAAGTGTTGTGGAAGCTACACTCACAGGGCTTCATTTTTCTTGTACTTATGGAATGCTTTGGACGTGGCAAAGTGAGGCAGGAGGAGACTTCTCAGGACTTTTCTCTACCACAATTCTCCTAAGCTGAATTAGAATATGGGCATAATTCTGAAAATATACTCATTGCTCTAATGGTGTGGGGCAGAGGGACAGCTTCATTTTACAATGTTAACACAGTAAGTAAAGTTTAATAGCATTTCCAAGTCTGAACGATTTTACTGTTTGTGATCTTTACATTGATGTTTTACTCTGAAATGAAATGGGTAATGTCCACATCCAACACACTGTGTAAGGACTTGCACAATTTAGCTTTGGAAAAAAAACGCACAACAAATAAAGTGGTCAAAATTTTAAACTTTATTTCTTTTTTTCATTTGAATACAAAGTAAGTGAGTACAAAAATGTTGGGTGGGTCATGCATTGCCTTGACTGATTCAAACTCCCAGCTGAGAGGCTAGCCCTTTGATCAAGACAATGTTAGCACAAAATAAATTCCACAACCATGGTCTTCTTTTATCAAGTTTGAACTAATATTTTGTATGGCATGATTGTAGAGTCCTGAAAATATGGGTGTGCCTCATATCAGTGCAGAGCATGAAGCTTGAGGCTTAAAAAAAATCCCAGGCTCACTAGAAAAAATGCCCAATTGCCAAAAGCAGTGGAATATTCATCTGTCTAAACTGGAAGTGACATTAAAAGTGTGAGGAAACAAAAGAATGAATGGCATGAGGTACCAAAAATGAGAGAGTGAACTGGTAGAATTAAGAAAATGAGAAAGAAAGGAAGTGGCAATGAGAAGACAATGGACATTTCCTAAAGGTAATTTTCCTGTTTGGCACTGCGGAACTAAAATTAATGCAGAAGTAGCTACGCTGAAGTGTAGGAGTGCAATTGAATGCCAAAATGTAGCTCATTTAAGTACTTTGTCTTAACGGGGATATTTTACTGTGAGCTCTGATTATCTCATTATTTGATTTCCTACATCTGGGTCTATTTTATAATTTATATGGCTTGTTTCCAACAGGCTAGGGGAAAAGTAACAATGCTTAATTTTACTTTGATCGTGCGTTACATGGGAGTTCATCGCTATATTTCATATTCAAAAACATTCCAAATTAAAGGAGTCTGAATCTCCCTTTTTTTTTTTTTAGTGTCTTTCTTATACAGGATGAAGAAGTCATTCACTCTAAGGCAGTTTCACTGAGTTAGAGCCTGACCTAACACATTAATATTTTAATTGTTAGGTAGAAACACTTGATTTACGCCCCTGGGTCGAGGTCCATTGAAGTAAATGGACTAGAGACCAGCTCCTGTATTTCTTTCTGGCCTGGGAAGGGCGTGACAGGCATGAGTCACAAGGCTAGAATAGAAACACTTCTTTCTTGGAAGAACTTGTCAGAGAACGGGATTATGAGCATTTGTCTGAGACATAAACAAGGGCAGGAAAGGAGAATAAAGAAAGGAGTTCCAGCATTGGCTCAAGGTTGCATCACACAGTCCAGATTTTGCACTCTGCCAAAAACAAATGTGTATTCAGCGGAATTTAACAGAACATGTCCTGATCTTCTCTGTGCTAATACTGTATGTCTCCATGCACACATGCACAAACTTTGAGATGGTACAGGCTGTTAATCGGATTTCTCTTCACTCTAAGATTCTCATAGTTTCCACAATTTAAAGGGCATGAAAATTCAGGATTAATGGTCTGCTGACACTGTAAGAACGCAGGAATTCCTATAGAGATGTGTGAATTGAATCTAAAATGTCCTACACTGGTAACTTTTTTTTGCATGGAAAGTATCATTTTTAAAAAAATTATATAAAACATCTTTAAAAAATCCAATTTATTTTGCAATTTGAAGCAAAACAGAACAGAACAAACCAAGCTGTCAGTGTCTATTCAGACTGCTCCTCTTATTTCAGCTCTGAAATATCAGAGTGAAATTCGCCTCACTCAATTTTAGCTCTCTGGTCAGTTCAGTAGCTTCTGAAGCTTGTTGTGCATGTGTATGGTGCAGCCTGCTGAGTTTCTAGTGCAATTGCTAATGGCTAGAGGTGCTCATGGCAACATCCCTGCCAAAGACTGAGTGCAGCTCCTGATAGGATGCACCGGACCTGTCCTGTGTGGTCCTGCACACTCTTGGCTCGGTTGCTGCATGAGGAGGGGAATCTTCCTTTTTTTAAAACTTTTAACACTGGCATTGCATGCTAGCATTCATGAAGCCAGCCTTGGCAAACACTTCCTTGGGACTGGCATGCACATCTCTGGAAGTGGTCCTGGGCAGCCATGGAGGGTTAATGAAGAGAAACAGGACTCAAGCATGAAAGAAGGTTACAAACCTGAGGGCTTAAGCAGATGGAAAGTTTTCAAGAGCCTGTGGGTTTATGTTCTCTCCTAGCAATACACTCTGGAAACAACGGCATTTAACTGTATGCTCTAAGAAGGTGATTTATTATGGTGCTATAAAGCAAAAAAAAGAAGTCTGTACCTTTTCACATCAAGGTTTGGCTTTGTTAATTGAATTCTCTTTAGCTTGAACCTTCTTCATCTTTCAGATTAAAACAATTACAGACTTGTTCTTGGTACTGCAATCTGGGATCCTTTAGTGCATGTTAAATGGATTAAGTACAGGATGTGTGCTTAAATATTCAATAATAATTATCATTATAATAATTCAGCTCTATAACTACAATGAAAATCTCTAATATTTAATTCCAGCTGGAAATGTAATCCAAATACCAAGTAGATTAAGAAGAAAATATCTAACAGTTTGGGTTCCTCAGGAAAAAGCATATCTCAAAGTTTAGAGTAAGTAATACTTCGGGAACTGTGACTTTGATTAAAATATCATTTATATGTCTGCCTTATCTCATCACAAAGCCCAAGCCAAATTATTTCATTTTAAAGGGTACACTTTAAAGAAAAAAATCAGTAAATGGCACTCCAGAAGAAACATTATGGAGCTGATGGGAAATAATAGTCAAGCTCTGAAAGAAGAGTAAGCAGTGCAAAATGCTGTTTGCATATGAATAGTAGGGTACCACCTGTCTTGCAAACCAGTGTGGTACTTACGTTTTTGCCGATCTTGTAAACCGTGTAAGCTGAAGTGAAACTGGCATTTGTGGAGGGAAACCTGAGGCACTTGGAGGTGAGAGGCCAGATTCCAGGAGATTCTGCTGGCCTGGAAGACTGGGAAGATTTAGCCTTTTGCGCCAAACTTTCTCACACTTTGAGTAACAACAGCAACTGTTAACGTTCTTCATGTTGACTGTGCTGCTCAAACCATTCCACAAGTAAATTATGGTGTGAAGGAAGCTCAGTAAGCAACACTTGCAGCAAGACTGGAAGGATAATGCACAGAATCAACTCCAAAGATTGGTTAGCCCCATGCTGACTTAATCTATCTGATACAGTGTTTGAAGAGTACGGTGTCATGGTTTAAACAGTCAGCAAACTGAGTACCCCGCATCTGCTCGTGCACTGAGCCTCCCCAGCCCTGCTCTGGGATGGGGAGGAGAACCTGGAAATGGTAAAACCTGTGGGTTGAGATAAGAACAGTTTAATAATTGAAATAAAGTAAAAATATCATCATCATTATCATCATCATCCTCATGGAATCATAGTAAGGAAAATGGGGATAACAAAAAGAGAAAAAGGAATAAAACCCAAGAGAAATGAGTGCTGCATAATATAATTGGTCACTACCCACCGACTGATGCCCAGCCTTGCCCTGAGTAGTGATCAGCCCCTCCCAGCTGACCCCCCCAGTTTATATACTGAGCATGTCCTTCTATGTTGTGGGAGATCCCTTTGGCCAGTCCAGGTCAGCTGTCCTGGCCATGCTCCGTCCCGGCTTCTTGTGCACCTCCTCACTGGCAGAGCATGGAAAACTGAAAAGTCCTTGACTTAAGCCCTATTTACCAACAACTGAAACATCAGTTGTCAACATTATTCTCATACTAAATCCAAACACAAGCACCTTACCAGCTACTAGGAAAAAAATTATCCCATTATCCCAGCTGAAAACAGGATATATGGTGATGGCTGATGGAGAGAAACCCTACACAGAGATAGAGAGCTGCAGTAGCTCTTAACAGCTAGGTTTTGTTTCCAGGCAGCAAAATTCTTATTCCTTCAGTTCCTCATTAAGCAACAGAAAAGCCTGAGAAGACAACACCGGATGAAAACTTCCAGGAGAAGGGAACTCCATGTCCAGTGGTTCCTGATGGTCCTTCAATAGCTTCACCCAGATGTATCCGACAGCACAGCATTAACAGTGATTCCACTAGAAGAGATAAATATACTACTTTACATTTTATCTGATTTATTTACAGATTTTAAAGAAGCATTTCTCTCTCTAATTAGCAAATTTAGAAAATCACCTCTCCCTTTTTTTCAAACGTGTTTGTCTACTGGTTCCTATTATGTTTATTTGTGTATGTGTTTTATGTGTTTGCCCATGTGGTTCCCCTTGGGTATCACCTACTGATTTCCAGGTCTGTGTGTCTCATCTTCATCCAGTTTAATGCTCTAGAAGTCTGCGGATTGATTGTCTAGGAACTACTGGAGTACATGGACTCAATAGTCTCTTCGCATATTCTGGGTAAGTATGTGCAGGCCAGAAAAAATGTCAGTGGCTTTAAGGAAGCAGAAAGGTAGGCAAGTTGAGAGAAGCTCATTTAATCATACGGAGGATCATATTTAATGTAGTGCTTTGTGTATCTGTTGGAATATCTTTTTTTAGAAATCAGGCCATATGCCATTTCATTTTTCTTCATTATTATTAATAGCTCTTTTTTCTTTGCTTTTAATTTGTTTTTCTTGTCTCTGTCTCCATTTTTGTGAATAATGGAGTAACGGTTCTATGCCAGTAGATAAAATATGCAGCAAGACATCACCTGTTACATTACTTTTTGGCTTTTATCCCTAGAAAGCTTGAGGAATTCACATAATCCGTGTAGGCAGAGAAGTGCCATTATCTGTATTTTACAGTCGGGGAAATCAGTCCAGAGAGTACAGCCAGACTACATGGAGGCAACAGCTCAAATGCACATCATCTCTTTCCTCACAACTGGGAAAATCCGGCTGCACCAAAGTGGAGGCCACCTGTGTGCTGGGATGGTGATGACACAGGCTATGGGACACAGGAAGCAAGTTTGAAGTTTAAGGTCCAAAGAACATGAGTGTGATGTTAGGGACACAAAGAAATAATTTTTTTTAAGGTAAGATTTTCAGTGGCCTAAAGAACAATGATCTAACCTGACGTCCTTTGCAACCACTGGGGGAAGACAAATTTAGACTTTGAAAACTCTACTTACTTCGGCATTTTAGCAGTGCATAGGAGACCTCTGGGAGAACTTGATGTCCCAGTTTCCTCTTTGTCTGTTTGTTAGTTAAATATTTAATCTAAAACACATATTCATGCCCACCTCATATTCTCTCCACCTCATTTTGGTCCAAACTAAAATCCATCAAGCAGTGATGTCACACTGGTTTTAAAAACATTTAGTTAAGTACATCTGAAGCAACAGATTGTGCATGCATTCTTACTTGGTACATGATTGCATTGTCTGCCTCATAAACAGTAATCCTGACAGCCTGCCAAATTCAGCTGCTGGTAACTAGACCAAAAGCTGGTTGAATTATGGACTTAAGTAATGCTCAAAAGATAATGCTAAAATGGAAAGCAGCAATCAATACAATGAAATAGTATTCAGACACTTCTTCTGTTGGGGCCAATGTAATGTTTTTCTTGGAATGGATGCTAAACACTCCTGAATAGGTTCAGCAAGCTGAGTTTGTTTATGCCTGGAAGCTAAACCTGGAAAGCTCTCCACTGTGCTTTTCCAAAGTAAAGAGATCACAATATGGTCAAAGGGTTTGAATTTTTTTTAATGAATAGCTGAAGTCCATGTGTTCCACAGCTGATGGAGTTAAAAATCAGAAAAAAACCTACCTCACTAAGCTACACTGACATTTTTCAAGTGCTCAGTGAAACAACAAATGCCAGGTTTCCTTTTTTTTTTTTAAATCTGCTCCTGAAAGGCCAGAATGACTGTGATATTTACATTAAACTCAGTCACTTAATGAATCTGAAATCAGTTTTGATTGAGGTTTCTAAGATTTAGTGGTGATGTAACTGAATCTAACATTTTACCAAAATATTACTCCGGCTTTGCTTAGCAAATATTAAGGTGGCAATTAACGGAGTTGCAATCACTCAGGTCCTTACTTAATTTCAAAAGTACAATGATAAAGGCTATTGCTATTGCCTCATTCTGCTGGATTTTACAGAAAGCAAACATAGGCTTCAAACCAGTGCTAGCAATAAGCCTCTGCGTGGTAGAGTATCTTCTCCTGAAGTAGTGATCTCTTCTCAGTGACATTTACTGTGCACAAATTAAAAACAATCAGTGGCATTTCATTTTTAGTCCTCTTCATTGTGTGAGCTCCAGGGCAGAACCAAATAAATAAAAATATAAAGTGAAGTCTGCACAGCAGAAAGGCTACTTTTCCAGCTGTTCAGTACAGCTGTGCCACCGACCTACCTGACACTAGGCTTGGTAGACCACTGCATTATACAAAATTAGCTGTAGATCAGCAAATTTACATATTTACTTATTATATTGGAGTATTTTTTCAGGCTTTTTCCAGTCTAGAAAACTCATAAACCACTTCCCTCCTCAGGAAGGACTCATTCCAAAAGACGTCTGTGATGAGTGATGGTTGGGGCAGTCCAACTGCTTGCACATCAACTGTGTCATCATCTAGGTGAGCTGGGGCACAGATTGCTGTCATGAAATACCTTTAGTGTCTAAGCAAAGGTAGTGCACGTACATAAAAGAGAACAGCTGAAGCTTTTTCTCTGATTCTGAATGCTGTGCAGGATAGAAAATTCTGGCCCTGAGAAACTTTAAATCAAAACATTTGCTTCAAGTCCATGATCCAGAGCCCTTTGTAATGACTGCACCCAGCATTACTTTCCTGTTATGTTTCCAGCAAACAGTATAAATGTCAGAGTATTTTGCTAGTTGTGTTTATTTAGACATTTGTATTAGATTGTAAAAGGCCTTAGCAGAACTTTAGCAAGTCTCAGACAAACTATGTATACTTATTATTATGTAGCACTGCTTGGCCCAATGAAATAATGGTTTTTACTGCCTTCACTCCATTATGGAAGAGCGAACTGTTTATACAAGCTGTTAAGCCTTGACAGATAAGATGACCTTATGAGGTCCCTTCATATATGTCCCTACAGCATTGTGTTCACCTACTCCCACATGAAAGTTCCATCTTTGAGAACTATTCAATGAATTATTTAATTGCTTGAAAGAAGGAAGAGAGATCCAGAAACCTTTCCCATTAATGCAGTTATTGTCTCAGATCCAGCAGCTTCCTTTGCTAGTCAATGCCATTACCAGAGAGATCTCCATACCAGGAGGTTTTCCTGATATTTAACACCCCCCAATTTCTTTCCCTTTAAAGCTGTTAAGATCTCAGGAGTATAAAAGTCCTATTGGTTTGTTGTGTCCACCTACAGTCGTGGGCATCTTGTTATATAAGTCTTTCCATGAATCTACAGAGTGCCACGGCAAGGAGTTTTTAAGACCCATTTGCTTCCATGGCAAAGCAATTCTGCAACATGATCCCAGCTGCTAGTGATGAGAAACCTTTTCATGCCAAGGTATTAATAGTCACCTTATAATTATTTATCGTTATATCAGTATTATTGGTAAGTTTAATGTTTTCATTTTCCTGTTAATGTTTTCACTTTGTTCCTTGATTGGGTCGAGTAGACAGCAATCATCTTTCCACTTCACTCATTTTATTAGGCTTAATGGGTCAAGCTTAAAACCTTGAAGAAACATTTTTGCAAACATTCTAGAATCAAGTAGGAGTGATGGACTTTGGCATAAGATGCAGGTGTGGTTGCACCACCACCTCCTGTGGCATTCATGCCTCCATGTCTCTAGTGGGACCACTCCTGACACATACCAGATCATAACACCTTGTTCACTGAGACATCATGCTGGCAATTCATAATCATCCTACAACGGTCTACCTCACTCAAAGCCTTCTTCACCTCGTTTCCAAGTGATGTGCTTCTGGTTTATGAGGTGTCTACACTTTATGGCTTTCTTTTTCTCAGTTTCTGCATTTATACAGTTCTAGATGGCTGCTGCTGTGCATCTCAGGATATAGGCAAGTTACTGCAAAGTCAGCAAGTACAGGAACATCCTTTGATAATCACCCCATGTGTGTTTGTATTCTAAACATTTTTTCCATGTGCTACACGAGCATTTTTTTTACTACTTTACAGTACTGTAAATCTGCTGTGTTCAATGCATCTGGGTTTGAATACCTCCAGTGCGGCAAGTTATTGAATTGTTTGCCAAACACATTTCAGCTCTTTATCCTGAAGGTTCATCTGTGCTGCTATTGGTAGAACTCATGTAGATATAGATTAATGTAGTGGGCTGACCCTGTCCAGCAACTAAGTACCCACTCAAATGCTCACTCACTCCCACACCCAGCAGAATGGAGGAGAGAGTAGGCAGAGCAAAAGCAAGAAAAAAACTCATGGGTCAAGATAAAGACAGTTTAATAACTGCAAGTATGAAAAAAATAATAATAGTGATACAAAAGCAATCACTCACCACCTCCCACAAGCAGATGGATGCCCAGGCAGTCTCTGGGCAATGGCTACTTTAGAGAGACAGCATCCCGGGTTTTATTGATGGGCATGATGTTATATGGTTTGGAATATTGCCTTGGTCAATTCAGGTCAGCTGCCCCATCTGTGTCTCCTCCCAGCCTCTTGGCCAGCCCCAACCTACTCAATGAGGTAGCAGAGTGGGAAAACAGAAAGCCTTGATGCTGTGCAAGCACTGTTGAGCTCGAGCAGATAAAACACTCGTACGTTATCAACACTGTTTTAGTCACAAATCCAAAACACAGCACCATACCGTCTGCTAGGAGGAGAATCAGGTCTATACCAGCCAAGCTTGCTTTACACCAGCCAGGATGCTGCTACACCTGTGGTCACAGCACCGCACATCCCCTCCTGCCTTGGGTCCCTCATGCTCTGAGCCAAACACGGCTTGAACTAAGGACTAAGGGCTTTTTTTCTCAGTGCAAGCATTAACAGGTTTTCTGTACTTGACTGGCAGGCCACTTTTATAAATTACTTAGCAAAAATTGGCTGACTTTGAAATGCCTCTGTGGGAGGACTGACAGACAGCTGCACAGACAGACAGATGGAGATAGCAAAGAAGGTAGGCCAAACCCCAGATAGCTACATGAAATTCTCACCAAGCTACTAGGGGATGTGGAGTAGAATCAGAGATGAAGCTGAGGAGGCTAAACAGCCTCGTTTTATCATTAAATGATGGCTACACAAAGCATTAAGCATTCCCAGTCCAGTCTTAATTTCTGCTTCAAATTGAGATCAGAAGTTCCTCATTAACTTAAAATTAAAATTATTGCATAAATTTGGATAGGTGGTTCTGGTCAATGGATTAACACACACCCACTCCACCCCCTCTTTTGGGGCTGTACAGGAAGCACGAAGAAGTTTGTTGGATTCAACCCAAAAGCTGGGTCTTTCCTGTGGTGTTACTGAGTGATGTTTCAACTGATTCATGGGGAGAATAAGGTTGGCGTTAATTAAAACACATCAGTGATGAAAATTATATAAATTATCTGATTCATTTTCACCAAGTGTCTGCCTGTCTCTTGTGACAGTCTCAGCAGGAATTCAGAGATGCAGCAGCACACAAGTCCAGTGAGAGAGTGAATTATGTATTAATTTTACAATATCATTTACATATCCTAGTTCCAAAAAACCCTTGGACAGTGTCCACACCCGTCCTGGGGTGATTGGCTGAAGCACGAGACACACACTTCAGACTATTTGTCCCACGTAACTTAACAAAAACACCAGATGTGAAATCTGTTTTGTTATTTACAAAAACCTATTTTACTGTTTACATAGCTTGCATAGCAAAGGAAAATTCTCACAGAATTAGTGCAAGGAGATGGAAGATCTCTCTGCTTAGCAGCATTTCAGTATCCACATGTCCCTCTCAACTACAGATGAAGTTTGGAGCAACCAGCTCCCAACTGGGGTATCTCCATTAAATATCTCAAGTTGGTGAGATGACACCCGCAGCAGCCTGTCTGCTTTTGGCTACCATTTAAAGATCACCAGGACATAGGCAACGCACCTCCCAGCTCACCAGGGAGGACATCTGAATCACAGCTGACTACAGTCAAGCTGCTTTCTGTAGTGGCAGTAGCCCAGTGAAATAGGGATTACAGAACCAACTTTATCACTTCATGCAGCTTCAAAGAATGTAACATTCAGGTGAAAGATGAGAGCAGGGAAGACATAAAGGTGGCTTTCAGTGATCTTGTTCTTCAGTCTGCCAGATCCCAGGCTGGGCCCATTTATCAGCAAGGAGGGAATAGGAAGAGTTTCCAAAGGGGATTATAATGGCTTTTTATCAGTAAGTGCCAGTGTTTGAAATACTGCCACATAATCATATCCTTGTATTATTCTATTTAGTTTAACATCTCATAGGGGATTTTAAAAAGTATGTTTTGCTTCATTTTTATTGAAATCATTGTGGAATGGTGATTGGCAGAATATAAACTATATTACTAGATAATAACTTTTTAAAAAAATTTAAATGAGACACTTTTTGAAAGAACTTTTTCCAGTCATTATTGCAATACCTAAGAAACTAAGTTAAAATAGTATTTTGCCTTTTCTGTCATTTATGCACTTTTAAGCATTTTCCCCATAATTCTGTCTTGTACCACTAAATAGGGACTAAATAAATTGCATCCTATAGACATTGAGGAGATATTAAGGAGGTATAGCAGATATGATTTTATCCCCTCTATATGCTTCTTTGGTTATCTACTACTCTATAGCATTGATAAAGTTCTCCTTTCTTTATGTAAAAAGGAATAAAAAGTCCTCCTAAGCTCTCCAGAAAGAAAACAAAACCACTTGTCAGGAAATTACTCAAAAACACATCGAACATTTTAACAAATGGCAGTACCACCAGGTTAGTGGCTTCAGTGCACCTGAAGCCATTGCTCTGCAGACAGTAATGGCTTGTCAGAAACCATTTCTCCAAAATAGGGTTTACTGTTTCTGAAAACCCTAAGACTTCCATACTATGAGAGCAAACATAATAATATTAAAACCTTCTTATGTAGCTATAGATCCTTTGAAGTTTGATCATGTCCCACTTCAGTGAGAAAGCAAAAAATAAGCTTTCTATGTACAACTTTGTTCCTTTGTTACTTCCTAGTTACATACATTGCAAATCTTGAATTGCAAGCTTCCTAAGTGGTGGTACCAAAAACCTGATGAACTACCACAAATATAGGAGCAACACTTTGGTCAGGATTCACTCTTTGAATCAAAAATGTTGCTGTCTTTGCATCAACAATGAACATTGTTACAGACATGTCAACCAACACTGGAAATTAAGTTCACTGGAACATGCATTCTACCCGCATCTGATGACTTGCCTGGCCTTGAGCAAAATGCATTAATGTGTACTTGCAGAAACCTCTGGCAGAATTATTCTGTGACAAAATAGCTCCTTCTGTAGTAAACTGCCAAGGAGTAGCAGTTGCTCCGAATATTATTCAACATATCTCATTTGATAGCAAAAAAAAAAAAAAGGAAACCAACCAAACCCAGGAGATACTTTTGCTTCACTTTTATCTTCTTGTCACCTTAAATAAACAAAGCAAGCATCTTTTAATTTCACCCAGAATTACATCTTGAAGAGCGAGCAGCGGTAGGAAATTTCAGTTTGGAAGCTGAAAATTATCTAGGATTTTACACATTTGGGAGAGCTTTACTATAAAGGAAAGTATTAGGAATGTTTTTTCCTTTTGCCACTACAATCTCTTAGATCCTGACACTGTAATTTTCATTAATTACACTGGTAGCTATTATAGCTAAGGAACAGTGTTTTGACCCTGTGCACACAAATGGCTGGGTTATCAAATGCCCTGTGTTATAGTACAGAGGAAGCTGTTAAGTAGAATGATAAAACAATTTTATCATCTCCTTCATTTGCTGCTGTTCAGGCTGCCTCTGCGTATTTCAGCCTCTACCAGCCAGGAGTGCCAAGCATTACAACTAAAACAAAGTGCACATGAGGATTTCTGTGACTGGACATTGTAAAAAAGGTAGTGGACAAACTGCACTTGCAGAACAATATGTGGACTTAATGACACCCCTCTCTTGTTGACAATCCTGATTCCTCCTCTTTGCACTTGATTTTAAGTTCATTCTGTATCTCTGGTGAGAACCTAACTCATCCCAGATGATGACTGTCATGTTCCCACATACCCTTCTGGTGCAAGGAGGGGGGTATTTAGAAGCACAAAATGCCACCTATAAATCAGACCTGAATTCTCTTTCCTTTTTCTGAAGAGCAGCACCAGCAATCATGAAGGAAGTTACTCACCACTTGGGGTAACAATGGCAGGACCAGAATAATGCCCCTAGGTCCAATTCACAGACAATTTGTGAAAATAGACTTGAGCACTATGACAGTATTATTAAAAACACTCATGAGGGTTTAAACAGCACACCATAAATATTAGTTAGTGTTGCTGCCACAAACATTGAACAAGGATGATAAAACAATTTTAAACAACTCCTCGTTAAATGGGCCTTGTTTGGTCTTTGCTCTGAATATGCGACAGAGTCTGTGGAAAAAGGACTGGGCAGCCATGTGAATGGAAATCTACATAACATATGAAGGCCCACAGAGAAGGCAGTACATTTGTGGCAAAGGCCACTTTAATTCCGGCACTTCCAGCTTTGAGTGGCTGACTTTGCAACATCCCTTTAGCTGTTTATGTGTGTGTGTAGCATATAAATCAAAACTGAAACACTGTGTTAAAACACTTACTAGTTCTACAGAGTTTGAAATCCACGCTGTAGCCACATTTTACTATTCAGAATAATTTCAAATCTGTTGCACATCTGTGCCTTCTCCCGTCTCCTTGGGAGAGCTAACTGTGAGAAGTCAGTCACTGTACCTTCTATACCTTTCTGCATAGATCCAATGTCAGCAAAGACCTTGGCAAATGTCCTCTGAAGAATTTTGCTGAAGAGGCTGAAGACACTCCTGTGCCCGTCTGAGTGCCCTGCCCTTCTTCTGTTACTTGCCTTTTTCCAATGAACGGTGAGCACTGAGCACTTCACCTTCAGGGGTGATTTTCTTGAAAATTTGGCCTGTGCCTTGGGACAGTTAAGACACAGGCACACGTTGCTCCTTTGTCTTCCAGAGGATCAATAACCCAAGAGGGTAGGAAAGACAGACAGGAGACCACTAACGTCTGAAAGTACCCCTGTGAAATTTCCCAGAGTCTGTCTGCTGAAAACCCCCTCAGCTGTGTTGGCAAAGCACAGATCAAGGGCCACAGTCTCTTCTAGTGGAAGCCAGTATTGAGTGTCACAGAAACTCATGGTGCTATAGCAGGTTGACCTAAGTTAAACAACTATACCTATTTATAGTTCACAGCCTGATAAATATTTAGCCATCAGAAGGCAAAGCTCCTGCATCTACATTGACCAGATACATGTCAGGCCAGGCCATAGCTTCCTCTCTCTGGAGCTGCAGGTCCATCCCATTCCCACCTGCCCCAAATCGCCCCAAACAGAGCTGCCACAACCTTCCCCAAAGTGATCTGCAGTCACCCAGGTAGTGAGAAGAACACAACATTAAGAAATTCTGCTCTTGTCTAATTAAGATGATGCAATCAACTGTTCTACAAACACTTAGGGATCTTCCTAATAACTCTATTTTTATCAGCTTGAGTGCTACACACAGTAGTGCAAGGTAATCATTGGGGCTGATACCTGAATTCAGGGAAGTTTTACCTTACTGTGTTTTCCCTCCTGAGCATTTGCTCTCTGATAACCCACTCCCTCTGCCATTACTGTGCTGGCTTCCATTTGCTGTTAAAATCCAATATAAAGTAATTTTCTTTAAATTACTTTAAAAGTACTGATGATTCTGCTTCCAAAAATGCATTCTTAATAACCAGCTTCTAGGCATCATTTTAGGATACAGGAAACTAAAAGTAAAGTGAAACAAACTTGAATTGCTTTTAAGTAAAAAAATTTGGCCAAGGCTTTCAAGAACTACCTTCTTGTGGGAAGATACATCTTGTCCATTTGTTTGCCTCCATTTCCTAATTCAGAAATGGCTTTTAGATTCCCAAAGATATTTAGAATAAAATAGTTCGTTCACAGAATTAAACAACTGCTGCTGCCGAAACCTGTCACTTTTTGCCTCCATTTCGCTGTGGAGTATTATTAGCAATATTTTAGCAGTCCTTACAAAGCCTTATTGTGCTTCATATTGTCTAGTGGTTAGGAGAAGACTGTTCAAACCCTAAAGGTGTCATGACCCAGGTGGCTGGTATTTCCTCTCTCCCACCTCAGTTCTGTGAGCTCTGTTGCAGTAACAGATACAGTCAGAGGGCAAGTTACTCTCAGAGACACATCATATTCCCACAAGGTCCTGTTCCATTCAGAGAAGAGCTGAAACTCAGTGGCAAAATCCACAAAATGTTATGAAAGCAGCTGGACCCCTCCATCTGTGATACACAGGGATTCAGCACAGGACCGCAGGAATCTCTTACAGCTATTGTATGAAGCCTACCACTCCATGCAGAAGTCTTTACCATGAGGTTGTGCAAGCATCACTTTTTTTCTCACATGATGGAGACTCCTGCACATGCAGGGAATTGCTGTTTGAAAGTCCATGTGTCTTGGTAAGTGAATGTAACACCGACTGTAAGATCCTTACACTGCACTAAACAGGACTGGCAAAACCCATTGCCTTTGCAGAAGCTTTAATAATTTCAAGTGGATTTGGGGAAAGACCCCTAGGACAATGCAATCAAGAGGGAATGTCCACTTAGGATTGCAATCCTTTCACCAGTGCCAATGCATGGGATTCGGTTTCAGGGTTAAATTCTTTGCTTAAATAAAGTATTCGAAATAAGAGAGGAAAAAACATTTCATACCTGCCAAGTAGAAAGTTATCCCTCCGGCAACAGACTTTTAAAATAGTTGTCAGGATGATATCACAGTTGTCAGGATGATGTCACACTGCCTGATGTAGGTCTTGGAAAATTGCTAGTATGAGGTGGATAATTTTCAGCTATGGGTTTTGGCATTCTATCTGTGTTGGAAAAAAACACTTTCGTTTTCTTTTTTTTTTTAAGATTTTGTTTTACTGTTTGTGATTCCCCTTATGAAGAAAAAGGACAGGAAAATCAGACATCAGGACAGAAAAGACATTTCTAGTTTACAAAAAGCTCAGACTATGAGGTCACTGATGTCTCAAATGCTACTAGTCCCTGGGGGTGGCAAGAGAAAGCAATGTTTAGGAAGCCAGATGCAGCCATTTTTCTCCAAGGAGCAGCTGGTGATGAGATGCTCTTTTTAATGAAATGGGATTGCTCAGTGCTGTCAATTTACTGCAGTTAGTGCAGCCAATTCTGATTCATGCTACTATTATGGATACCAAGCCTAGGAGGCTTTGGTGATTATATTGTTAATATTTGAGGCACCTGTGATTCACAAAAAGTCGTAAAAAGCAGTAGAGTGTTATGTAGACTGTTTTATGGTTGAATTGCCAGGTGACTGACTGACAGATCCCAGAGCTCACAGTTTCCTGGACCAGTGATTCTTAGTCATCTGGGAGTTGATGAGTAGGAAATGACATTAGCTATGTTATTCAGGTTGGGAAAAAATATAAATCAGTGTGGTTTGTAGGATTAATAACATACTGCTAGCATGGAAGTGAGCATACAACGTAAATAGTGTCAAATCACTCTGAGAATGGTTGTGTTAAACCTGCATAAAACAGCTGGGGCTGAGCTCAGGAGCTGATGAGGACATGGGCTCACCAGGATGTGTGTGTGCACAACAAGCCTTTTATTTGTTAACGTTGATGGCTTGAGGTCAGGGCACCTGAACTCCTGTGACAAATGACAGTAGGATGACACTGAGGACTCTCCGTAGAGCAAGAGTTGCCTCCTAACAGCAACCCAGGTCCTTTGTCTCCATGAGTTTTTAATATATCACACATAAATTATCTGACATGTACTGCACTCAGCTTTGGTACTTGTGCGTTTCCTACTGCATTTTCTGTAGGACTTCATTGTTGAGGGTTTTATACTTTCTAATACAAAAACATGCCTAGTTAAGCAATTCTGATGTTGAGTTATAAAGTCAATCTTTCTTAGAAAACAGTCCATTCCAGGTACCATATCCAACAGTTTTTCATGAGGGATTTGTGAAGCAGGAAGCCCGCTGATAAGGCCACACACAGCAACTGTTCTAAGGTACCACCTTAGTATCTTAGTACCAGGTTTAGGTGGCCATGTCATGGAGGTTCACTTCTCCAGGGCAAGTGGAACTACTGCCCAATTTCTGGCTGAGCCATTTGGGCATTTAGCCATAAGGTCACTTAGCACAATTTCCTGTAGGAGAGGTATTTGGAGCAAGACCTTTGTCTCAGGTTTGATGAAGGTATTAAATTGGCGACAAGGGACACAGCAGTTTCAAGCAATGTGATGCTCAAAGAATCTGAGGACTGGTTTCAGAACAGCCTGCCAATGATCTGTGAGAGCTTGCTATCTACAATCTATTGCAGTGATTTTTTCCCAAAGGAAGTGGATTGCAATTGCAAATTCACAATGCAGTTTCACATTGACTACAAAGGAGTTGCCTGAATAAACAGACTGATTTGCCACTGTCTTGCTGGATTCAGACTGCTGACTAGCTCCATGCCCAGTTGTCATACCCCTAGCTATCCCCTAGCCTTGGCTTGCTTTTCAGAGAACCAAAGAACAGAAGAGAGGAAGATACCACGGGGCAGCTTGTGCCATGAAGCAAAGATGGACCCTGAGCTGCACCCAAAGCAGCGTGGCCAGCAGGTCAAAGAAGTGATTCTCCTCCTCTACTCCACTCATGAGACCCCACATGGAGTGCAGCATCCAGCTCTGGAACCCCCAATATAGGAATGATGTGAACCTGCTGGAGCCAGTCCAGAGGAGGGCCAAAAAGATGATCAGGGGGCTGGAGTTCCTCTCCTATGAAGTCAGGCTGAGAAAGTTGCAGCTGTTCAGCCTGGAAAAGAAAAGGCTCCAGGGAGACCTCACTGTGGTCTTTCAGCACCTGAAAGGAGCTTACAAAAAAACTGGGGAGGGGCTTTTTACAAGGCATGTAGTGATAAGACAAGAGAGAATGGCCTTAAGCTGAAAGAGGGTAGATTTAGATAAGATATCAGGAAGAAGTTCTTTACTCAGGGGGTGGTGAGGCACTGGCACAGGCTGCCCAGAGAAGCTGTGGATACCCCATTCCTGGAACTGTTCAAGGCCAGGCTGGAAAGGGCTCTGAGCAACCTGGTCCAGTGGAAAGTGTCTCTGCCCATGGCAGGGGGTTGGAGCTAAATTATCTTTAAGGTCCCTTCCAACTCAAACCAAAATGATGGAGGGGCTGATTTCTAGCATACATAGAGAACCAGGGCCCTTACACTGAAACACTGCTGGGGGCTGCTGTGATTTGTGCTGGAAGCCACACTTAGGACTGAGGCAGACAGGAATACAGACATCACATGGGAGCAGCTGGAAGCAAAAGCAAGCTCTTACAAAAATGGCCTGATCTTTTGCATCTGATAATCGTTATAGAGAGCCTCTGAAGTGGTGTGGCAATATTACCTAGTTTGCTTCTACCTTGGATTACATGCATTTCCTAGATCCCTGGCAAATCCTTTTAAATTTTGCCCTGTGAACAGGCTGCAGGATAGCATGGCATGATACAGAACCGGAACCAAACATGTATAAAACACTATGGTTAGTATTCACAGGTAAATGACTAGTAGAAGCCAGCAAGGCACACAGAAAATCTTTCACATTGAGGCAATTTCACTTCAGAAAGTATAACACCACTCTTCCAACAACATTTTCTTTTCATTCCAGGCTGTCTTAAGAGCATTGTGGTGTTTGAAATATCCTAAGCATTATAAGGCCTGGGCTTCTGAGAACTACTCTGTCATTCTTCTCCCAGGTGTCCAGTAGGCTTTCCATTTTGTGGACACTTTTCTTTTTGTGCAATTACTGCCAAGGGATGATCAGACATCTTCATGAGATTTTCAACTATTTTATGTAAAAACACTTCTGTTTTAAGGTTTTCATACTCACTTAAGAGTTTTAGATTCAGGAACTATTTTCCTTTTCTCTGGAAGTTAGTAATTTTCTTACCACAGTATCCTTATTCAACAGCCAGTTCTGAAGCTGTGTCTGTGTCTACTGAAATCAAGGAAATGCTGCTGGGAGCAAGATCAGGCCAAATGATAGAAAATTGAAAACTAAGACCTGTCCCTTCCTGGGACACTGGAAATATGTAGGTTCCCTAAACCATCAATTCAGTGGGCAAGAAAGGTCAACAGGAAGAAATTAGAGGAAATATAGTGTCCTGTACTCTTTTCACAGAGAACAGAGATTTGCTCCATTTCGTGGGATAAAGCAGTCTGCAGTGTACTGTATTTTTTCAGCTGCATCACAAATATTTGACAGCCCAAGGCAAAACCAGTACGAGATCTTATCTGGCTCTTTCATTCCTTTTCTCTAAGTCCTGAGTTGCTAATGCTGTTTGTATTTCCTGTTATCAAGTATCATGCAATCTCTTTCTGTAATTTAGTATCAAAAATTGATGTTTCAAATTTTTTCATTCGTTAATGTGTGTAACAGACATTTACAAAAACTGTAAGTATCCAGCTTTTACCCAATCAGCTCTTAGCTAATGCCTTTTTATTTAAAAATCCATTTCATCAACCACCAGCTTATTATGAGAAAGAAAGCAACAGTACAGAATGCCAGTTAGCTCCATTTTTGAGGAGTCGAATTTGCTGACACAGAGTCTTAGTCTATAAGATGTACTACTAAATTTAACACTTGAGTGACCAAGAACCATACTTCACACAATGCCTCTAAAGTGTAGAACCTTTATGAATCATTAGTGCACTCTACTAAAGTATACAGAATAAAAACTGACCCAAATCTGCTCTTCAAATACATCAGACTACACAGAAATTGAAAAAATTATATCTACTCTCCATATAGAGACCCTATATAAAGACCGTTCCATAGTGATTATTTCCTAGCACTCAAACTGTGGTTTATCCCACAGTTTTATTGGGAAATAGACCCTTCTTGGGAAATAGCTCCCTTTATCCCGTCAGATAAAGATGTCTTTACAAAAGTAGCTCATAGGAGAATATGGGATGGAGACGGCTACAGCTGGTAAAATGAGAGTTGAGTCCTGTCTTGTGTTTCCAGTATAGACAGCGTGGTGAGGGTTTGGTGAGAAGAGCTGCAGCAGGTTATACATTCTTCAGTGAGCAATGTCTAAGGATGAGTATTTTTCTTGGCTCTTCTTAAAGGTTTTTTTAAATGACCTTTCCAATTTTGTGTGATTGAACAGATAATCAAACGCTAACTTCAACGTAAATTTGACAACGGAACTAGAGTTGTTACCCGGCAGAGGGAAGATGAATGCTCTAAGTGTGGCTTGAAGCTGCTGTCTTTTATGGGACAGGTGAGGATACAGCCATTCGCAGGGTGAGGGCACTGCTACAGAATTGATTACAAGCTAGCTCAAGAGGACCACACTTATTGCAGGGATTGCCATTTTATGTAAGTTTGTACGAAGCTCGAAATGGCAGGCTCACACAGCTCATCTCTACACTCCACTGTGGCATAAAGTAGCCTTGTCCTCATCGTACTGAAGTAATTTCCTCTTCTAGGCGAGGCAATGTACATATGCAAGCAACAAGAATAATTCTGTGATTTGTTTCTGACTGTAAATGTCTGTGTAACTACATATGCAAATTAGGTATTGCCCTTGAAGACCTGGAGAACAGCCAGTGTGCCATGTTTCCTTGATGTAAATGGAGTTATGCATAAACAGCATATGTTTCTACAGGGTCCGTGCCACTCCAGCTTCCAAGTGTTCAGACCAAGATTTTCCTTCTGCAGTTTCTTATCTGAGCTTTTCTGCAGTTTCCTGAGTACCCTCTAAACGACCCTTACCTTTGCAGCTCCAAAGTGATCTTTCCTCTAAGATCTTAGAGGAGTTCCACCCATATACACTCATGATGATGCCAGCAACAGATGTTGCACCTCTGCATTTCCAAGGTGCCATTGAGCCCTCACGGTTTTGTCACACTCTGAACCACATTTAATCAGAGCCACAAGATTTCCTCCTGTCATGGGGTGAGGGTTTGTATGTGTGGGAATGTGTGTGCATGCATGTCTGTGTGTGTGTGTCTAGAATATCTGCTCTGTCACCTGCACATGTATGTATACCTAAAGGCAGTCACCTGAGCCACCAAGTTTCAGCCCAAAGTGGTCCATGCAGAAGTCTTCACTTTAATCAAGCTTTAAGAAAACAAGAAAAACAAATCTGTGACATTTGTATTAGATACATGTGTAAAGAGAAAGAAAGGATCCTCTCCTCCTCATAGGTAGGCTCAAGTTGAATACTTAAAACAGATACAGAAATAATATTTGCACATGTGTAAGGAGTATTTATTTTGTGGATGTCAGCAGATGTGAAAATATTTGGTGTAATTCTGAAAAGAATAATTTGGAAAACATTTTGTATGGTAGGATCCTTAGTATTTATCAAAGGAATGGTATTCTTTAAAAATTGTAAAGAATTTACATAAGTGATTAGTAATCATATACTTGTTGCAGAAAACAAAGCATGCTGAAAGAATAAACATGTTCAAAGAAACGGGTTTTGGCATCTCAGTCAGTCTTCTTTCTGTATGGACTAGACTTTGTAAAGGGTCTAATTGGACAGTCTGGAGCTTAAATTCCTGTAATTCATCTCACACATTAGCTCTTTTGCTAATGCCTATTCAATTACAGAATGAGTCTATTCTAAAATTAAATGTGGCCCCAGGGTTTACTTTTAACAGAATGTTTCCATTTGTGAGTATCGTGTGGCTTCTTTGAAAGGAAGTGGGAGTTTCTACATGAAAACAGTGGATCCACTGTACAGCTGACGTAGAGGAGAAGACAGCAGGTGTCACAGTTGGGGTTAGTCCACACTAGAAAAACTCACCCAGAAAAATTAGTTACACAGAGAGTGGGTGTGATTTTCAGCACCACTCCCCCACTGGCCTATTTAAACTGGTGCACCTGCACCCACATTAGGACTTCTATCGTTACAACAATGCATTGCATCAGTACTGTTCATTTTTGGTTTCCATACTTAAATAAACTGTCAGCATATATTGACCTATGTATAGATATTTTCATATGGTTTCCTAGTGGAAAAGGATTGTGCAGTCATACAATACACATCAGTCCTTACTATAATTCCTGACCTTGTTAGCTGATTTTAATCAATCCCCAAAAAGCAGCAGAGATGTCAGACACAATTACTTTCCCACAGTTTTCATAAAGACGAATAAGCCAAGCACAGGAAAGACTTCCTGTTATTGCCAGCATGGAGCGGCAGCCCACAGTTCAGCCTTTATTACACTCAGTCTACACAGAAGAGGACCATTATGAATGCTTTTAAACGCAGGAAATTGGCCTTTTATAACCCACACCTTATTAGATATTGGAGATTCCAACCATAATACATGCAGCAAGAGCAAACTGGACTTCTTGAGTCCAGCTGCTCATGGCAGTGTATATCATACTATATCCCTATGTTAGTATCCACCCTCTCAGTTTGGCAGTATCAGCAGCAGGCATGCTGCCTCTTCTCTCTAGGCTGGCATAAGTAGCACTGCAGAACTTTCCAGGACAGACAAGCTTTTGCCTGCAATAAAATTTCTAAAGTCGAATTCACAAGTCATTTAAAAGTGCATGTGGTAAGCAGGGTTGGGGTCCAGCTGTGAGAACGAGCAAGCCGTTAATTTTGCGTCAGCCATGAGAGACACCTGGGTTCCTCACCGACTAGAGTGCACACTTTGCCCAGTGAGACTAGAGGGGAGGGTGGTTTGGGGTTTGTTTTTGTGGTTTTGTTTTGTTATTGTTGTTGTTATCATGTTTTTGTTATGTTTATTTCTTACAGGGAAACTCACGAAAATCACCCATTTCACACAGTGATGGATAGCTGGGAGGCATACATCAAGTAAGCTCCTGATTCAACTCTTGAATCTTGCCCAATGCAAATAAAGTATTTGCATACCCAGCAGCAACAAGGAAAAAAATTGCACTGAGGTTGCAGACCAAGCACTCAGAACAAGAAATGCCAAAACTGAGACAGTCTCCACGCAGTGCTGTGGAGGGCAGAGCTTACAGAAAGAGAATCTGATTCCTTTTTATCCTCCTTGTTCCACCACCTAAAAAATACTCAGTGAGAACATGACAAGATCTGCTCTTAACACAGAAATATTTTTTCCTAAGTGCTCTTCACTTTCGTTCATTACCATGGTATCTAACAGCTCCATAAGATTTACCTTTTAATCCCCAACTTAAATAAGAGGGTTTTATTATTCAAGTTTTCCTGGTTAGTCTTTTGACAAATAGATATAGTGTATCAAAACTAGAATTTGCCTCTCCAGTGGAAAGTTTTCTCAGGTGTAAAGCATTCATAAAACCTATTACATTCAGCTGCAGCTTAACACTAATGAAAGCAAGAACACAGATTTTTACTATGGCTTCACAGAAAATCAGAACATACAAATAACCAGCTGCAGAGTTTGGTTTCAAGGAAAGCTAAGTAAAAGATGTTCAGAAACAACCATAATCAATATCAGGGTGCCTGACTTTTGGACCCTTGGCTTTCAGGATAGTATCTAGATGCTGAGTAAGATACCTTGGAATAACACTCCAAGAATCTGTACGGGCAGTACACAAAGCTGCTTCAAGTAGGTGGTTGGGGATGCTTTCGACACAGCTGTGCTACAAACCCAGCCACTCTCCATAACTAAGTACCTCATTCACATGGATTTTACTTCTTCTACCTCTGCCTGGAATCATTCCTTTTTCAAAACGCAGCCACAGGGTCAGACTTTTAAAATATGGCTGGGGAAATTCCCTTTACCAATCTCTCTCCACAAAGCAGTTCAGCAGCTAAACCACTGGCCTGAGAATGTCAGTGAGCTGGATGCAAGTCCTTCATGTTGGGAAGAAGGTGACTAAATCTTGACCTCCTGAACAGTACACTCAGCACACCTCACCAGCAGGAGCCTGTCAGGGCACTGATGGCACAGCTCTATCTTGACAGCCCTGACCAGCCTCACCTGGGACCCACACACATGGGCCAGGGCTCCATTTAAGCCCAGGTCTGGGCCCTTAGTCCCTGTCAGAGCTTTCCAGTAGATGCATGCATGTTTGGTTTGGTCTCCTGCCTTGTCTCTCAACCCTCTTATAGCTCTGTTTCCAGTTGTGGCCTTATCTTCTGCTGCTCTTTGTATGAGCTTTACACTTGTTTCATTGCTTCACCTTGTCTAGGACAGTCAGTGGAGCTGCACTGTGCTGCCACTGCCCGGTTCGGGTATTGCGGAGAAGTGCTCTGGCTAGTGAGTACACTGCCTGAGGTGTGGCTACCCTCAGCTCCAGGTTTTTCCTCCTCTGAGCAGCAGCCTTGCTGTTGCTGCTCCCTAAAAGCAATAGTACTAATGATAATAGCAACAATAACGATAAATGTAATGAAAAGGAGAGGAACAAAACCCCAGAAAAACAAGTGATGCACAGTAGTTTCTAAGCAGACACTGACTGATGCCTAGCCAGTAGTTGTCAACTGGAGTTAAACCATGACAAGTGTTTAATTTGCATTCATCTTACGTTGAGGGTAAAGGGGGATTCTACGTGGCTGCTATGGACTGGGTCCGTAACAGGGCTTTGCTCTACCCAGCTCATTGCCTGCCAGCCCCCAGCCTCGGGAGCCCTCCAGCCCTGGTATAACCAGACACGCAGGAGCTGACAGTGCTGTCCCAATGATGTGTCATCCCAGCCACCATCACCTTCCAGTGCTTTGGGTGTTTATAGACTCAGTTCCTGCTGTTCTCTATTCATGGAAGCTGCCTTTCACTCCACAATCAGAGCCTGGCAGCAAATGTTTGCGTTGTCACATAGAGTGAATATTGTGTGTCAGGGTACTCGGTGCTTGGATGGCTGCCACGGCATTTATCTTTTTCCACAGCATTCAGGCCGTGGAATTGTTTTTTGTTGCCCGGTTTCTACTTGAAGGGTCAGCTAGTCACAGGTGCGCATCACCCCGCGACAGCCCCCTCTCCACGTTCACCCGGCGTTTGGCCCGGTAAGGGATGGCGAGCAGTCAGCTCCTATCAGCGCCGGCGACCCTCAGGGGACGGGCGCTGCGCCGCGCCCCTTCCCCGGGGCCGCCGCTTCCCGGGCTCCCACTCCCTCCTCGGAGCCTGCCGCCCTTTCTCAACCGCGGCGCGGCGCCGGGAGCTCTTCTCCGCTCCGGTGGCGCCCTGAAGGGCGGGCGACGGAGGGGCGGGGAAGGGTCGCCCGTTCCCGCCGCCCCAGGAGGAAGTGACATGCTGACGGCGCGGAGGGAAGGCGAGGGGGGCCCTGCTCCCGGAGTGGAGCCGCCCGGCGGGTGGAGCCTGGCAGCCCCGCCCGAGCCGCCCGCCCGCTCCCGCCGCGTGCAAAGTAGTGGCAGCCGGTGCGGCTCCGCCGCCGCCCGCCCCCCGGGCCCCC
>VXBT01001573.1:28402-220445 GCA_013400235.1 Oriolus oriolus | reverse complement strand
TCGTGGCGGCTGCTCCGCCCGCCGTACCCGGGAGTCAGTGAGCTGAGGCAGGGCAGAGAGGCAGTCTGCCTCCCTGGTGATGTGCTCACGTGTTGTAGGAGCTCTGCCTTTCACCTGTCGGCGTCTGTTCATAAAGATGTTTAAGCCGAATTAAATCATGGCCACAAACTGACTTAAGGGGTTTCGACTGATACCGTGTGGTGAACATTATTTAAATAACAAGTAATGCTTTTTAGCATTTATTTCAACAAGTGAGCATCACTCGAATGGCTGAAAAGACAACCCACGAAAGAATCTGTTTCAACAATATCACACCAAGACTTCTGGTCTTTATCTTAGTTACACATTTGTAAAAGTCGTGTTTCAAGTCCCTGTGCAGACATCTAAGAATGATGTACCTTACTAAGGTGCTTGTGTGGGAGAGAGCAACCTTGCTGCTACATGAAAACTGAAAATGCTTTACAGGAAGGTAGAAGGATGTTAGAAACTCTCAAACAAAAAAAACCCCAAGCATTTCTTTAAAAACAGTGATGCCTCCGGCCCAGGAAGTTGTACCAGGTGATTGTAGCCTCAGCTTGTACTGATAATGACTTCACACTAGAGTGAGTAGCAAAAGAATTAGAAACTAGTGAAGTAGAGAAACTGTTGTGAAACAACTTAAGCTGAAATGTTCAGCCTTTTTTTCTCTAACTTCTCATGTGAAGGATAAGGTTGGTGTAGACGTACAGAGGTCTGTTAATATATGCCAGGACTACCACTAGTTTCTGGCTACTTCTTTACTTCTGTGTAAAGACTGACTGCAGGGATCACTAGAATAGTTGATGTGCTCTAAATTCTAAATGTTTGCTGTCATTTTCTGACTTTCTCTGCCTGCTTGTATCTGATACAATGCTGTGGTTTTCCAAATACTGTGGATTAAAACACGTATTTATTCACTTTAGAAATTTGTGTGAATATGTGTAGCTTTGCTCTTCCCTATTAATGTTTTGCATTAACAATGCCTGAATAAGCTGTATCAAAAAATGAAACTTTCACTGTGTTTTATGGATGACAGGGCCAGGTTTCATGTGGAAGAATATATTAGGAAGCCTGCAGAGAAGGGAGAAGGTATTGCAAGCTGCTTGTGGATAAAGGTTGCTCTTAAGTAAAGTTTAGTTGTGTTGTTGGCAAGCACTTTAACAGATTTTAGTAAGTGCCTCACAAGAAGGTGAAAGTAACATGTTTTAGGAGTGGAGAAGTTGCACAGAGAGGTTAGCACTTGCTCAGAGTAACAGAACAGAGAATGCTGTGCCCAGAGGACAGTAATTACCTGTGTTTCTTGAAACTCAGTAGGTGTCATTTTGGTGGGGAGGTTGTTTTTATGGTAAGTCTTGCTCTGTCCAGCCCAAGTGCAGAGGCACTGAAGCAGTGTCCATCTGTCTCGAGTGAGGTGTGCTCTCCTGGAGTGGTGGTTGTACATCACTCACAGTTTAATGGACTTACTGTACCATAACAGAGAAGAGTTTTGTAGGAGAAGGGTTCTCTTGCGGGTGATGGATGAGAATCCTATGGCTGTACTCTGCCCTTCTGCAAGGGATGGATTGTTTTTTCTGTTGTGTACCCTTGATTTTGTTGTTGGAAGGTGAAGACTGGGAACAACACCCCTTCAAATCTCTTCATGCAGGAAGACACTGTCACAGCTGTGCTGAGAGTAGCAAGGTGCTATTCTTGTGTTGCAAATGAGCACTTGTGGCCCTTAGAACTTGTATTAGTAATTTGGTCTTAAATTTTAAAAATTCAAATTTCCACTGCGTGATGTGGCACACCACTTCCCTGACTAATGGCATCACTACTATTGCTGTCAGTGTGTCCTGATAAGGGAGCAGATAAGCAGGAGGGCAACAGTGCATGGTATTGCACTGGGCATGTACTTTACTCAGGAAGAGCTTTTGCAACTGTGGTCCTTGCTCGTAAGAGAAAACATTATACCAGTCAGGGCAACTGTCTCATCAGGTATGTTTGATTCAGCTGTACTGAATGCAGTGGGCTTTTTGTAAGGGAACTAGAAATGTGACAGAACAGTACTCTGTGTGCTTTGTTGCCTTTCAGGACTGGTATGTGGCAGCTGAGAATGTGTTTTTTCCCTGAAGTGCTTTATCTGTGGGGTGGCCTTGCCCAGTGATTCATTTTCAGGCGTTTGGGAAAGTTTGCTCACCAGTCTGTCATTTGGTGATCTTAGGCTCATTCACATCCGACTGTGGTGAGTACCCTGATCACCTCTGATTAATGCTTGTGTGCTGCTCAGAAACTGCTGACTCACTTCGTTTTCATGCTTTTCCCCTGTCTTCCTCCAGTGCCTCGAACTGGAGGTGAAGTAGGGTCCGAGGTAAGGAAGAAATGGAAATGAATAACTGTGTGTTGTGGCAGGGATGAAGATGATGCAAAGACCCCCCCCCCCTTTGATAATGTGATGGATTTCTTGAAAAGGTACATAAGCTATGTGTTAGGAACCGAGCAGAGCAGTCAAACAACTGTAGTGAGCCCACAGTCAGGAGGTGCTGGGTTATGGTCCTGCTGGTGGTCTGTTCTTCAACTTGCACTTAAAGCCCTTTTACTTCTTATGCCACTGTTTTGACCTTCTGCTCTTCTGTCTGTCATGTTATATTCTGCCACAAAGAGCTTTACATTGAACTAATTTTCTGCTTCTTGCAAAAGGGCTGACCTGGCTTGAGGTTTCTACTGTACCATAAATAACAGGAACAGGGAAAGGCAATTAACCAGTTCTAGGCTGGAAAGAAGGGCTGGACAGAGGTCAGTGAGAGAGGGTTTACTTGCCAGAAGGTTAGGAGTTGCAGGCAAAGACAAGCACACTGATTTCAGTTGCATGTGGGACTGTTTATTAACATCTGACAAACTTCTGATGTGTTCTAGATTTCCTTTGAATTGTACCAATGAAGTTAAATTTCAGTCACATTTTCCCAGCAGGATCCAGGTGGACGTAAATGTTTTCCCATGCCGATACAGTTGGCAGATAATGCAGGTTTTTTCACCTATCAGAAAAAGGATGCTGTTAAAGAAATGGAAAGAAACGTATTTGGGGGGAGTCTGTATGTGGAAATGGCACGTGATTTCAAGTGACAGCTACTTTGTGAAAGTTAAACTGTCTCCTACTTCTCTCTCTGTCTCCACATTATCCGTGTCTTCACACATCATAGTTTGCCTCTTCTTACCATGTTTTTGAGCACTTTGGAAAATACTATTACTGCAGATGCTGCTTTGCACTTCTGGAAGGTCTAGAAGCATTCTGCCTGCAAGCAGACTACAATTGCACTTAAATCATTTATGAGGTTCCCCCCTTCAAGTCACAGGGGGTTGGTCAGGGGTTAATTCTGTGATTCTGTGTCACTGTATGTTTTTTACGTGTCTGTGCTTCTGAGTGTGTGCATAAATACTGCATTTCACCCAAGAAGGAGACAGAGAAAAGCTTCAGTTTGAATTCAAACCTTGTAAAAGTGTCTCAAAAATATTTAAAGTAAACAGGAGAAATGCTCAAAGCCAGGCTTTTAAAAGGACTTGGGCTCCTGCAGTTGTTCAGAGATGATGTAGAAAATCCAGGTAGCTGTTGTTGTATCTAATGCTCAGTTTGGTGCAAAATTTATAAAAATATTCCTGGATTCTTAGCAGCATGTTTAGGAACTGTTAACACCTGCACACTTGCCATCCAGTAAAGTAAATGCAGTCAGGTCAAACACTGTCTCTGAATGATTTTGCTGGATGTTTAAGGTGGTTTTGACTTACTCTGGCTTTAGGTGCTGAGAATACAAGATCATTGATTAGTTACATCACATTTGGCTGTTTTGGAGTCATAATGTTTGCTAAACAACAAGGACAATTGAAACTTGTTGAGAGATTTCTTTTGGCTTCAACAGGGCTTGAATCGGGTCCAAAATGAAACCTCCCTTTATTACTGGGCTTGATAAATCTGGTGCCTGTGATAAAGGCTTTTATTCTCTGAAGTTCTCAAATTAAATCAGGCTGTTAGGGGACTGATGGTTAGGGAGAATGAGGAGGCTGAAAGTATTCTTAGTTCGTGTTGTGGCAAAATACGTCTGAACACTCCTATCATGAGGCAAAGGTGCGTGAAAACTGATGTGGAATGGAACTGCTGATACATGGGTAAAGCTATCACCGTGTTTATTTGGGTTTTTACCTGGCACTTGGATGTCTGGTTGTTTCCTCTGTAGATGCATGTGAGCTTTTCACTGAAGCTGGCATCTTATTTTTTTGAACCATGCCAACCATATCTCAGCTATGAGGGTTGGTTTTTTTTTTAAGTGTTGGGTGTTAGCTCTTTAGGGCAGGAGTTGGTTTTCTTTGAATAATAAATCTGGAACCTTCCCTGCTACATTCATTCTTCAGTTAAACTATTTTCTACAGAAAGAACCATTAAACAATATTTAATGAATAAGCATTAATATCCTGTGTATCTCTGTCTTGGTGTGGCTACATCTTTTGTTTGCATTGTCATTTCCAGTTTTGGAATGTGATTTTCATAAAGGAGAAATTCAGCTACTTCATACTCTTCAGTGTCATGTGGTAGAATACAGGCAAATTAAGTCAATACTTAGAGGTTAAAAAAAGGCCTTGTGAGTCTTTTTCTGTTTAATGTTTCCTTAGTATTCAAAGAGCATACTGATGTTGCTTCATATTAATTAAAAATATGCAAATGGCCTAGCTGAAGGAGACTGTCTCCTGTCACAGAAGGTACAAAAACCTAACAGCTCACTTGGAGCTGTAATCAGGTGAATGGCACTTTTCGTTTCCAGCACGGTTAACAGTGTCTTGTGATTTGTACTGGAAGCTTTTGGATTAAGCACCACGTTAAAAGTATTTATACTGGGGTTTTGGGGACAGTAGAAAATTTATTACCAGCCCACAGCTCAGTGGTGGAAGTCAACGCTTGTAAACCAGCAGTGCTGTCACCATGGTGTATTTCTCAGCTCACTGACTCATGCCCTATGTCTGCTACTTTCCACGAATTTTTTTTTAAGATTCTTGCTGCCACAAATTCTATGTTATTCTGTAGTTGTACTTTCTGGGTTTTTTTAATAAACAAGACAACAAAGCCACACAAGTTAGGAATTAGACTCCGAGGAAAAAGCTTAAAGACACTGCCCAAAATTACTAAAATGTAAATCTCAATTCCAGAAAATATAAAGAGATTGTTATATGGGAGTGAGGAAAGAAAGTTACCCTTTTCCCAGTGCTGATGATTTTTATCTTCCGATTGATGTCTTTCTGGCATCTATCTTTAATTCCTTCTCGGGTAAGAATGATAGGAGAGATGCATATTTGTGTGCATGTGCACGTAATACTGCCCACTTGGTGCTGAAGTTGTAACTTGTAGTTTATAGTATAGAACCAACCAAGTTGCTGAATACTTGACATGCATTTCTTGAGGAATGGAGAAAGGAAGGGAAAGCAGAGTGCATTAGATCAGCAAATACATCCTGGTTTGTACAGGAGCTGTTATACCTATTGCATCATCTGCTTCCACTGAAGGTCCTTGTGGGGTGTGTCCATTCCCTCTCTGCTCTCTATGTGTGGCCTTTAAAAAGGTGTTGCAAGGAAAACTTGAGCACTTGGAAAACTTGGGCAAGAAGGCAAATAAAGGAGTATGAAAAGTGCCAGTTTGTGTTGAAAGCTGGAGCCTGGGGAAGTGGCAGTTTGTGGTTCTGGTGTTGGCTGTTCTGTGGATTTGCTATGTAACTTTCACAAGCTCTCTACCAGGGAGGTAAGAGGGGAGCAGGAAGAGGGATCTTTCCAGATTTATTTCGCTAGTGTCTTCTGAATGGCTGTAGCTTTTCGTATCAGAGGGGATGGATAAGTACAGGAAAAAATCAACAAAAACCACACTGCTTTCTAATCCTATATACATGAAGGATTTGATCTTGCACCTAGAAACGGACTTGTTCATGTTACTAAGTCTGCTGAGAAAATACAAAACTTCTCTGCCTGGATACAACTACTTACGTGTGTTGGAGGTGTGTTTGTCTGTTGCAGAACTGGAGTTAGGAGGTGATACTTTTGTAGTCTTAACTATGCAACTCATTGTGGGTAAGAATAGGAGGATTAAATATTTGAAGCTTTGAAGTAAATGTGATCCATGTTTCTGTGTTGCCTCACACATAGACGTGGTTTGGATGCAGGGGAAGTATTTTGTCTGTTGAGACTGTGTAAGCAGTTCCTGTACCTTGTGCTGACCCTCTGTTGCTGTGAATGTAATTTATAGTTCTAAAAACAAGGTGAGGGCAATCAGTACTTGACAAGCATAAGCATGAGTCTTCATAGGAGAGGCCTTCTTTCCAAAGCTTATCTCTTATCAAGAGAATGTTTGGACTCCTAGCACAATTTAAAAAGCAATCCTGTTTTTGTACCAGCTCCTGAATAATCCTGTCAGCCTTCTTCCACAGCCCCATTTCTTTGGGCTTTTCTAAAAGAAATGTTTTTATAATAACCACTGAAGAACTCAGTAGCTACCCTCGTGTTGAATCTGTTCCTGAAATGCCCAGTGCAGAAGTGATCAGTGTGCCCTTGATGCTGGGTAAGTATTACAATGCATGTGGCAACATCCTGCTGTACTTCCCCTGCTGCCTCTGTAGTTTTTAATGGGTAATTTCCTGTGTATGGAGTGATGGTGTGGATCTCACCCTTGAGAGATTTCTCATAGTCTGTGCATTGCGGATCAGTGGCTTAACTAGACTGACTCTGATCTCTGTACTTCAAATGTACAGTTGCCCCAAATGGCCCATGGCTGTTCTGTACGAAATTTCATGTATCATAAATGCAAAAGCATCTCTACTTACAGACATACATAGGTATGTTTATATTTGTGAAGGCTTTGTGTGTTACAAACATTCAGAATCGGTAATTTAACAAACCACCTGTACTTTTGCAGAATGCCAAGTCACTGAAGTGACTTTGTGCAAGCATGTGGGGGGGGGGGTTGCTTTTACGGAGTGCCACATGGCAGTATCGTGTGGGTCTGGTTACCTTTGATTTAACACTTAATGTTGTCCATGAAAACAAGTATTAAATTGTCTGTGAGCACATGATACAGCTGCGTGTCCTACACCCTTTGTGGTTATTCGCCTCAGTTATTTTTGAGGAACTATCCAGGTTGCTTTTGTTGGTGTGACAACATAGCCCACATCCTGCTTAGATTCTCAGTATACTTTCTTGTAATTTTTTACTGTTTAGTCCTGCTGTCTTGCTTAGTCCCTAAGATTTACTTGTGTGGGGTGCTGCCCTTGTTGTCAGTGCGAGTGACTTTTTAGGTTAATGGATAAGTAATACAGTAAAAAAGGAAGCAGATGATCCCCAGAACAGAACTCTGGGACTGAACTCTCATAAACTCATCTACGTCTTGAGTATCTTAATGCAGCTCTTTATTTTATTTTTTTTCCGGAGCAAATTGCAGATAATTGTGCTTTATATATATTTATATGTATATATGTGAATGTATTAAAGTACAGAAATCTGTGTGGGAAACAGTTGAACAGCAACACTTGGCATTTTGGAAAGAAGCAACTTGCCTTCCAGTGCTATTTTTGTGAACTTCATGTTCTGCACGCAAGATAAGTGATGTATTTCACCCTGATGTATTTTTTGAGGATCTCTTTAGAAGCTTGGAACAGAAGTGCTTAACTTCAGGAAGTTTATTTTTTCCAAATAAATACCTCCTCTCAGCATCAAGCCCTGCAGTCTCTAAATGTTGCATCTCTAAGGAGTTTTGTATTGATATGTGTTTAAGTTCATCTCCCTCCTCCCTGAATATTTCATGCCTCTGGAAAAAGGAGTGAGCCTGAAATGCTTCTCAGCAGAACTTGGGCAGTTGCTCCCCATCTTTCTAACTCCTTCCCAGACTATGCATACCTGTCTCGAACTGCTGTCATCCTCCTCACCTTGCTGTATAAACACTTTGCTACGTTGGGACAAGCGTTGAGGCTAACAGGAGCTCTGCTGTGCATTTTGCCATTCAAGTATGTGTACACAGCAGACCTGTGTCCTGGCAGGCATGCAGAGTTTGTGTAGCTGTTTTCCCTACATTAGATCACAGCAGGAATAAAATTTAAAAGGAAGGGGAAAGCATTATGGTGTGATAACCATTTGAAAACTCACAGATTGCTTTCATTTCTTCAGTTTACACTCTGTTATGCAAATTATCTCTGTGCTCAATAGCAGATAAACAATAAGTCAGTTTTATAGCAAGTATATAAATTTGAAATTCTAAATCTTGCTGGTAGATGGTATTCATTCTCCAGCTTTTGGAACAGCCAAACTGACTGATCTCTCGTTTGTAACAATGTGCAGCTCAGGAATGCAGGGCTCCTCATGAAAATCTAAAAGCATTCCTAAATTCCCATAACTTTGGGGAAAGGTCTTAAGATACACTCAAGTTATTCCCCGATTTTGGGACTTTTTGGAGAAATTGTGGTGGGTTGACCTTAGCTGACTTCCAGGTTTGCATGAAACTGTTCCCTCACTCCCCTTCCTCAGCAGGACAAGGGAAGAAAATAGGCCAAGAAAGCTTGTGGGTTGATACAAGGACAGGGACATCATTCACCAGTTACCATCATGGTCAAAGCAGACTCCACTTGCAGAAGTTTAATATAATTTATTGTCAGCTGGTAACAAAGAAGGGCAGTGAAAAACAAACCAAAACTAAAACTACCTTTCCCACCAAATCCTCCCTTTTTCCCAGGCTCAGCGTGACTTTAGACTGTACTGCTCTGCTGCACCCCAAGTGGTGCAGGTAGGCGGGGAAGAGGAGTTGTAGTCAGTCCTTTACAGTTCCTTTTTGCTGTTCCTTCTTCCATGTGCTGTTCCCCTGCTACTGCTGGTTCCCTCGCACGGGGTATGGTTCTTCAGGAACAGGTGGGACCCCCGTGGGCTGTGGTCCCTGCCAGAAAATCTGCTCCTGCGTGGGCTCCTGTCTGTAAGCTGTGAATTCCTTTAGGGCACTTCCTGCCTTGTAAGGTTCTCCTTGGGTACTGTGGGTAAATCTGTTCTGTCATGGTCTTTCATGGGCTGCAGCAGGAGAACCTGCTTCACATGGTCACAGGCTGCAGCAGAGTGCCTGGAGCACATCCTTCCCCACCTTCTTCACTGACCTCGGTGTCTGAAGGGCCATTCCTCTCATGTGTTTCACACTCCTCACTCACAGCTGCTGGGCAGCACTTTTTAATCCTTTCTTAAACATTATCACAGAGGTGCCACCAGTGTCAGTGATTGGTTCAGCTTAGCCCAGTGATGAGTCCCTTCTGGAGCTGTGTGGAACTGGCTTTCTGATGTGGAGGACAGCTCCTGGTGTCTTCTCACAGGAGCCATCTCTGCAGTCCCCCATTACGAAAACCTTGCCATGTAAACCCAACACGGGGGATCATGCTCTAGTGGTTGCCTTTGGGGGAGGTGGGAAGTGATTCAAACCCTAATTAGGCATGAGGCAAATAGATGGATAATTCTTCCTCCAGATTTGGGGTTTTATTGGTGTGGCATGTACAGATACAGTCTCCTTGCAGATGAATACACACATGGACGCAACCTCACTTTTGCTAACTTGATGCTCATTGAGAGAAAGAGAAGAGCACAGGGGCTTCCTGTGACTTGCTTTGCATATGTATTTCATGTACAACAGCGCTGTTAAAATAGAATCTGATGTGTATGCAGTGCTGCTGTCTGTGCTCTTCATAGAATCAGTGAGGCTGGAAAAGACCTCAGAGGTTGAGTCCAACCTGCGACTGAACACCACCATGTCAACTAGACCATGGCACTGAGCGCCAGGTCCAGCCTTTCCTTTTAACACCTTCGGGGTCAGCGACTCCATCACCTCTCTGGGCAGTCCATTCTAATGTCTAATCACCCCTTCAGTGAAGAAATTTCCTCTTGATGTCCAACCTGAGCCTCCCCTGGCAGAGCTTAGGACTGTCCTCTTGTCCTGTCTCTGGTTGCCTGGGAGAAGAGGCTGGCCCCACCTGGCTACACCCTACTTTCAGGCAGTTGTAGAGAGTGATGAGGTCACTCCAGGCTAAACATCCCCAGCTCCCTCAGCCTCTCCTCACAGGACTTGGGATCCAGACCCTTCACCAGCTTTGTTGCCTTTCTCTGCACTTGCTCCAGCACCTCAATGTCCTTCTTGAAGTGCGGGGCTCAGAAGTGATTGCAGTACTCAACTGTGGCCTCACCAGTGCCAAATACAGGGGTTTTGGTGGCAACTGAAGTTGACTTAGAAGGCACTACTGAAACTGCTTAATTTGACCTGAACATTTTTTTATAATAGTCTTTGTAACTCATCCATCCAAGAATCTGGTTTAGACGAGAAGATGCAGGAATAGGCATCATCATCTGGTTGGTTGTTTTTAACTTTCAGCAAAGCATTTGAGGACTGAGTTAGAGACTAGATATAAGTGAAAACTTTTGTGTAAGCTTGAAGTATGTACTGTAAAAAAAGAAGTATAGTGCTGGCTTGCCTCTCTTTCTAAGTGGGCAATATCAGCTCAATCTGGATGCTGTCAGATACGTACCATGTTGTATTCCCCACTCCAAGAACTCTATATACTACATAAACTTTGGAAACAGTGGGTGACAGTTCTTTGATTGATTCGTGTGCTTTCTCTAAAAGTGCGAACAGTTGTGTTCTTTGTGAAATCTCCAGTTACAGTCTCAAAACACTCACTGACTTGGAAGTATGAAATAGAACTGTTCATTGGCAGCAGCCTCTGCTGGCATAGAGTTCTTCACTTTGCATATCACTTCTGTGTCCTCCTGGTCAGTTAGTCTAAGCAGAAGGAAATGCTGAGAGTAGCTGAAGTAGAAAACACAGTGGATATTGCTGAAGAACGGAAGTTGGGGGGAAAAGGGTTAGAATGAATAGTCACGTAATTTGCTTTTAAACCTGACCACGTGACCTCTCAGTCACACAAATAGATGTTTGTTGGCTTGGTCCCTAAACAGACATTTGAGGTTTGAGTCTTTTCTTCTGTATCCAAAGGAAAACTGTTATTAAAGAATGTCCCTATCTGGTTTAGATGCTCTAGCTAGCCATTTTCTCCTAATTAATTTTAAGGGGTGTTTGATGGAAGAGAGCTTCTTGGCAGCATTCTGATCTTAATAGCTTCTGAGAAAATGCATTGATTGGCCCTTTTGTTTTTAAAAGATTGCTGTAATTTTCAGTCATTATCTATAAGGAAATCAGTAATTTATTAAAGCAGCATCATGGATTAAGAATTAAAGACCTGGCTCTTTTATCCCTTAAACTGGTGTAACATTGATGTTACCCATGAGGACTTTTAGGAAGACAAAGAGTAAGCGTAAGGTATTCCTGTGAACTCTTAAACCCATGTTTCTAAACCTCTTTCATAAGATTAGAACTGATTCTTTTTGTTACTTGTACCAAGAACAAATTGCATTCTTGAAGTTTGGGTAATGAAAACAGTACAAAAAAATCTTACGAGAATGAGGTTATTACCTCAACTTAGCTATCATTCCATATACAATATTTAGATTGCACATTTTATAGGGAAAGCAGATTGCGTTTAGTCAGAAGAGAAGATTTCTCTGTGTAGTCCCTACTTTTTGGAAAAGAAGAATTTAAGCAGTGTCTCTCATTTCTTGTTCCTTTTGCAAGCAAGTTAGGTTAGATGCCTTTGAATGGTACTGCTTAAGCAGATTTAGTTTGCCTTAAAACAGGTCTCTGAAGCTTTACAGAATTGAAGTTTGATGGCTGAGCTATGAAAGTGAGGAATTAATTACTTTCAGACATTCCACTGTGGCTTAATAAAATTGTAAGGCAATAATTATGTTTTATCAGGGTTATCTAATATTTGTTTATTTCATTTCTGTGAAGTTTTGTTTTAAAGACCCAGCAGGAAGTAAATTATTCACATAAACTTAACATTTTAATAAAGTTTGACATCTGTTATAATGAAAAGGTAACAATAAAAAAAGAATTGCTGCATTAACTGGTGGACAAAAAGACTAATTATTTTTGTTACAAAGTCTGTCTGTCAGCTGCTTACTACAGTAGATTTATGTTGATTATATAAAATAGGGAGTTTTCAGGTCTTCACTAAGTAAACAGTGCTCCAGTCTTTATTTGTGGCTGCTGTTTTTATGTTTTATCCCATGTCTTACTGATCTCTGGAAATACATTAGAGTGATTCTGTGGGATAGAGTTAAACAGGCAGACTAGCACCAAAACTTCTGATCAGTTTTAGCCAAGGACAGTAGGTTAAACCCAGTCATCAGGGTTTTGGACACTGTAGAGTCTTTGAAACCATTCACTTGGAAGTAGCTGGTTGCTTCTATTTTGACTGTGTTAAAGAAGGTTGCTGCCTTTTTCTTTTTGATTGTTTGGCTTTGTCTTCTGAGTGTTCAATGGAAGGGTTGGAGAAGAAACACAGCAGTGGTTTCTATTAGACAACATTTCTCATTTTGCTTAGTCTTCAAAAACAAAGCCTCTGGTCAAAGCCCAAGCTAGGAAATCATCTGCCACCCTAAGAATCATATCTTTAATGGGAAGGTTGGTTAAGCTGGAAAAGCTTTTTGTGAGTATCATGACAGTGGTTACTACAATGAATAGAGGCCTGTTCTGCCATTCTGAGCTACAGCTGGTGTCAGCTGTGGTACTGAATAGTACAGCAAGATAAAGGGAACAAAAGGGCACATTTTGTCTGCTAATAATAGGCTTGGGACTGCTATAAACTCTTTATATAAATTATACAGCAATACCGATTCTCTTTCTTAAATTTTTCCTCATCTTCTTTGTGGTTGAAAAACTGGCTAAATAACTTCCGAAGGCTTTGCAGCAATTCTTGTGTGTGCTCTTTGCTGTGGCAAGCAGAGTCAGCAAAGGGCAGTAAAACAAATGTTTCAGGACACTGATCTAGACTTGGTGCCTCACATAATGGGGTCTCATATAAACTAAAAGGATAGGCATAAAGATTTTTTTCATCAGTTAATTCCCTGGGCTGCTGACAGCTGCTGTTTTGTTATTGTATGTGACTGGCACATTCAGAAATACTGTCTCAGGGCTTCCTCCCTGGGAAAAATCCTCCACGCCTCGGAGGGAGAAACAGTGGAGGCATGGAACAGGATTGCAGCAGCACCTCCTGTCTTACTGTATTCAGAATGCTGGGGGTTGTGTTTACTGAGAGATGTGTCTTCATTCTAGCAGTGGTGGTAGTGATGGTGGGGGGAGGTCAGTACTGTATTTGATAGGTCAGAATACTCTGCAGAGGACATTTCCTCTGAATGTTCAATTGATAAGGTTGGACTGGACCTTTCCAAAATTACACAAACATTTCATAAGTAACCTTAGAGTTGATTTCTTTCTGGAAACTCTGCTGGGTCACAGGTTAGTACTGTTATTGGTGTTTCATTTCTGGGTTTATGGATTATAACTGACAGAATCAGTGTCAAGGAATAATTGAACAAATGGTGTGTATTGTGCACAGCCAAGCTTTTCTCTTGCCAAACTTAACTGTTATTTGAGCGTGAGAGGGGAAGAAGACAATAAAGCTAGAATTAAGGGGCTGCTGCTACCTCTTGTTTGGGGACCATGGCTAGCATAGCTTGTACAGAAAGGCACGACTCCTAAAAAAGATCTAAAGCTTGCATTTACTTTGGAGCTGCTCTTGAAGATTACAGAGATGACAGTATATGTCTTCTGAAGTACAGACAACTCAAATAAAAGTATAAGTTCATATCAAAGTTATCATATAGTTCAAACCAAAATATTTGCTCATATTTTATCAATGAAGACCTTATTGAAGAGTATTGTAGTCCATGGAGTGGAGTCATATGCTCACGGGTTTTGCAGAGTTAAGACTGAAATGTAAAAATTTGTTTCCAAAGCCAAATGTAAATTGATTCAGAAATACGGTGTTCTCTTTCCATTGTTGCTTTTGCAAATACTGACATCAGGCCTTTTCCTACAATAGATTTAATTTAAGTGTATTTAAGTGTAAGTGTGAAGTCTGTTTTAAGTCTGTTTATAGAAATAAATGCACTCTGTAACTGCTGGTACTATTTGGTTTTGCAGGTTGTCTTCTGAATTTTGTGTCTGAAGGTACCCTCTTGCTTTCTCAGCAAATCATGGACATCGTTGGCTTTCTGAAGTCGCAATTCATTTGCCACCTTCTGATCTGCTACATATTTATAGTGTCAGGACTGATCATTAACTTCATTCAACTCTTTACACTTATACTTTGGCCAATCAACAAGCAACTGTTCAGGAGGATCAACTGCAGGCTGGCTTACTGCATTTCAAGCCGTAAGATTTCATTTTGTTTTTTAAAGTATTTTCATATTTTGTCTTGAGGGGAGTGGTAGAAAAGTTCTGGATTTCAAAGCCTCTGTAAAGGTCATGTCTGCTTCCTACAGCACCTGCACTTGTATGAAGAGATGTATGCCTTGTTGAAATGTCTTCTTGTGCTGAAATGGTTTGCTCTTTTGTGGTGGGATACTTGCTTGACTTCATGTTGAAGAAAGATTGCCTCTCATTTGGCATGTTCAGTATTTAGGAGTGTGTTGTTAAATGTGCCCACCTTCCAGAGAGATTTCCCTGAGCCTTTCTGAAACTCAGAAGTACTTTCTTAGTAGGAAACAGTTTCTTAGAAGGAAACTGTTTTTGAGGATCCCTGAAGATTATTCAAGTGTGATGTCACTGTCAGTGCTAAGTGCCTTACGGATGTTTTCATACTGGGGAAAACAAACTTCCAATACAGCTTTTAACAATTGTGCTGTAGAAATGCAGCAAAATGGTTTGTTTCAGGTGACCTTTTCTGCTATTAGGAACCTGAAATGGAAAAACTTTGTTAATTTTAAAAAACTGTGTGAGGTAGAAATCTGTCACATGCCTCAACTGGGGGGCCACTAGGAATTATTTATCTTTCATCAGTGACTCTGATGAGCAGCTATCCAAAGCATATTTTTAAAACATACTTTTGACTTAAATTTCAAATGTATCAGTGTGTATAGGCCCAAATAAATTGGGGATGCTGTTCTATTATTTCTGTGATGGAGAGAGGATGTTCATTCTGAAAAATTTCATTTTTGCTGTATGTCCCTGAAGTAGTGAGTTTGCAAGTACTGTTCATTTGTATGTACAGTGGCACTGAATATGGCCAGGTTTTTACCTTTTGCCCGGCAGCATAGTGTATGTTTGAAGCCATGGCATGTAGAAGATACTGTACAGCTGTAGATAGGTATATGTTATTATTTGTCATGCAATGTCTTCTGGCCCGTTCTTGCTTTTGGCTACTTAGTGCAAAGATATCAGCTACTCTACAGCCTTCAGGCTGAATCCTTCTGTTTAGCTCAGTCTAGTCTGATCTAGGGGATGGACAGCATATGGAAGAGGGAGTAATCCTGCATGCTTGTCCTTGGTGGGGCAGATGGCTTTGTACCCAGGGCTGCTGATCTAGTCTTCAGTGTTGACGCCACTGCAATAGACTGTGTTGTGAGCTTTTTGCCCAGTCATGCTTAGAACAAAGTATGTCTAGGTTAAATAGGTTAACGCCTAGCTAAAGCTTAAATTTTAGCTTTACAACAGAGCAATCTAGGGTTTGATGAATCATCCTTATCTGAGTGATATTTGAAAAGAGAAAAATGATAGTTAATTTGGAAAAGTATTTCAAAGAACTAAAGACCAATTACTCCAAATGGATGTGTTTTTGAGGGCCACTGATGTGGTGATTAATAAGTCCGGTCTGTATGGGTCTGATGAAAGTCATGGAAACAGCCTACAGTTGGAGACAATGAAGTTTCAGCATTGGAAAATATAAAGAGGCATGTGCTTTGCAGTGGTGACAAGCATCATGTTGCCTTGAGAGCCTGATACAACCTGAGTCACCAAGTCAACCAAAGAGTGAAATAGAGCAGGCATGGTTTAATTGAAAAATGAAATTAAAGCAGCAGTTGTCCTTAGATCCTGTAAGTTCAGTTGTTTTCCATTTGATGTCAAAGGTAGAGATAAATGGCTCCATGAAACTGGAGAGGTTTTCGTCTTTGACGCTGTGCTCATTGGGCAAGTTGGGGGTTTTTGTATTTCAAGAAGTGGTGTTTTCTTACACTCCTTTTCTTCCTATCTCCTTCCTAATATAAAACAATATTCTCCCTTCTCCTGCAGTGTCTGCTGTCATAATGCATATGGGAAGCTAAAGTCCTATTGTGATTAATGACTTGTCCTCCCTTGAGTAGTATAGCTTGAATTGGGGGTGCTTCTCTGTTTACATGGATCAAACCAGACTAGCTCGAGTTAAAGTATTCACAGAATCACAGAATCATTAAGGTTGGAAAAGACCCTTATGATTGAGTCCATCTGTCAGCTCAGCCACTGCCAAGTCCACCACTAAACCATGTCCCTAAGGGCCATATCTACACATCTTTTAAATATCTCCGAGGATGATGACTCAAATCCTGGGCAGCCTGTTCCAGTGCTTGACAGTCCTTTCCATGAAGAAATTTTCCCAAATATCCAATCAAAACCCTTCTGGGTGCAATTTGAATGTGTTTCCTCTTGTCCTGTCATTTTTTACTTGGGAAAAGAGGCTGACCCCCACCTTGCTGCAACCTCCTTTCAGATAGCTGTGGTGAATGATAATGTCTCCCCTGAGCCTCCTTTTCTCCCTCAGCTGCTCCTCACAAGACTTGTGCGCCAAACCCTTCAGCAGCTTCATACCATGAAATGGCTGTGTGGGGTAACTGTGGTGTGGTAGTTGAGCACAGGTAGCTGTGTGAGCTGCTGCTTCTCTGCCGTGAGTTTGGCACCTGCACTACAGCTTCTCACCGTAACTACTGACAGCCCAGACGGCTAAAGCCATAGACATCAAACTTTTCATCAGTGCAAGTTACAGCAGAGCTAGAAACGTGGTTTCCAGTTTGAATTGACAGTCAGAAGGATTAACTAGAGCAACAACTTGCTTTTGGTGAAACAGAGCACGTGTAATGGCATATACCAAGTTGCCTTCAGTAACTGATACTGAGAAGTTATTGCCATTCTTGAAACCAATTGTGAGTCAGCCAGGGTGAGTTTAGCTTCTCTGTTGACCTGCTCCATTATGTAATAGCATTGGGGGTGCTCTCCAAGGGGTGTGCTACCCATTCTCCGTATTGCAGTTTGGGTTGCTTCTATATCTCCAAGATACTTCTCATGCTTTACTATAAACAAACTCCTCCTGTTTGATCCTGTTATCCCAATTGACAAATAGGTACAAAGTAATGGTTAGTTCTAGTCCTATGTCCTCTGTATGTCTTGACCTTTACTGAAGTGTTGTTGCAAAGAGTGGACATCCAGCTTCAAAAGAACAAACTCTTGTCTTTGTTGGTCTTGAAATGAGCCAAAAGATTGGCAAGGGTTGTGGACCCTCTGTCATGTTTAAAGAAACAAACCAAAAAACCTGGAAAGCAAACAAACAGCAGAAGAAGCCACACACATAAGAACCTGACAACAACCCTCCCAAAACAGAAACAAAACACCAGAATCTTTGGGCTTCTAACTTGCAGAAAATATTTTCTGGCTTCAAATATATGTTCATGGATTGGTTCAACTGCCTGTTAGTCCACTCCCACTTTTGTAAAATGACGACCCAGATAAACTGTCCCTCATACTGAACTCAACAGAGTGCACCCTAATAAGGAAACTGAACACTGCAAACCTCAGAAGGGTGATAACAATAAACATTTCAAACGTAAGTGTGCTTGGAAGTTGACATAAGAGCAAAGGTTGGGCAAGCAATCAATCTTGGGTTTTATTTTTAAATAATTTAGGAACATTTTGTCCTCAGTTTCTTTTTCTAAAAGACAGAGAACCAAGGTAGGAAGCACTTAGTGTGGAATACATCACAGTTCTCATGGATGCTGTTTGTGTCTGAATTGGAAGAGGTGGGAATACACCTTACTCCTCCCCCTTATGTGATAGCAAACCACCACAAGTGGTACCCACAGTTTTTCTGCAATAGCTTGTAAAGTTGGCCAAACACAAAGAGGGAACAGGTTGTTTTGGGATTTGTGCCATATGTGCACATGGCTGCATAGCTTGCTGAGCAGTGGGAAAGTGGTTTGTGCTTCCCAAATCAGTTTGTGCTTGCTTGGCTGTTGAACTGCAACCCCAGGTCAAGCAGAATGTGCTGGGCTCCTATGGACTGGTCAGGACATGTGCCTAGACTATAATAATGGGACATACACATACAGGATACATGGCTTCTTTAGAGGTGCTGGGTGGGAGGTATTTGCCTGTGAGTAGAGCAGTCATCATTATCTTGTCCTCTTACTGCCACTGTACTGGGGGAAATGAGCTTCTCGTGCTCTCAGGGTGAGTGGCCTCCTGCTGACTCTGCACCAGGTGAACTTTGCATAAACAAAAGACCTGCTGGTAATGACATGGTCGTGTGGACAGGTGCACAAGGGCCTTTAAAGCAATTGACTTAGCTGCTAATCTGCCTTCATAAATAAATTATAGTAGTACTAATACCTATTCTCATGCCATGAAAGGGGTGTTATTACACCTCTGGGTAAAGTTACACTATGTAGGCTGCAGTTTGTAGATCCTGCTGAGGGGAGGGCCCTTGTTTGCATAGAAAGAGGCACCCTGGTGCCTGTTCATTGACTGCAGCAGAAACAAGATGGAAACTGATTCTTCTTATGACTGAGCTTCCTAGAAACAAAACCAGAGGAAATTGAGAACAAGTTCCATCGTCTTGACTGACTGTTATAACACAGTAAAGCTAATTCTTTCCATGTACAACTATAGGTTTTGCGATGTGAGGACTGAATATCTGAACAAGGCTTTGTGGTAGTATCAGGGCCATGCTAATCCTCAGTCCTTTGTTTCTTGGAGTTTAGAGGAGCCCTCAGCCATTTTACTTGTTTATATGAAGGTGGTGCTGCGGCAGGGAGGAGAATTCTCACCTCTGGTACAGTTAAGTAGTTGGGAAGAGGTGGAGAGGTAGGACTTTCTTCTTCCTCCACTTCTCTTTACCACCATCTTATGCTGCAGAGGAAGCAGTCTGGTGTTGTCAAAGTATGGTACAGTGTCCTTAATACAGTCTTATAGTATTTTATTTATAAAGCAACCTGAGTTATGCTTGTCAATGTGGATATAGCGAGGAGTTTTCGTAGGACACTTAGGACTGCTTTCTTAGCATCTCTGAAATGTTGTTTTGAGTAATCTGTGTGAAATGTATTTTTCTCAAGAGCTACTTGTCCGCATAAGCCTTTGTTAACTTAGTTCTACACACCACGTCCATACAAAGCTGCTGGTAAAGATTATAGAAAGTTTACAGCAACTGCTGCGGGAAAATTGGAGGCCAGATTTTATAGTCTTGCAAAGGGAAGATGTTGATTTGAACCTTTAGAAAACTAGACCGTCACCTTACCCTTCTCTTTTTCTCTCAGGCCAAGCCATGGCAATAACTGTGGAAATAGAGTGTACTAAGAAAATGCCCGTGTTAGTTTTAATGTAGATAAGCTCCAGAAAAAATAAACTCCTTTGGAAATCATCTACCCTAAAGGATCATCTACTCTAATTCGTTAATGTCTTCCTTCAGCCTATTTTCTAATACCCGCTTATACCTGTTATGTACTTATGACAGTGCTGCTGGTTATCCGAACAATTCTCCACTGAGGCCAAACCTTGACTTTGTCTACTTTAATTTGGAAAGACAGAAGGAGCAATTACTGCGCCAGATTCCCCGTTATTTTACTGGTAGAGTTGGATAAAGTGTGTATGTGTGTATGTTTGCTGCATCCATCACAGCTTGGAACTTTTTTCCAGATTGTGTTTGTGGAATTGCATTAATTGCTATGAATAAGTCTTCTGCAATGCCTAGCATATGCCTCCATATTTTCCCTACTATCATTAACTTGCTATATCAACTAATAACATTTCGGTCCCTCTCATTTTATGCCACTTGCAGTTGTTGTTACTCAGTTTTCGTAGGTGTTCAAGTATTGATAGTGGACTTGAATGGATCACACAAGACTGTATGCTGATTGCAGGCATGCTGTGTGAGCATGGTGGAGGTGTGTTTGAATGACATCTGTGCATGACCTTTACCAGAGTTCCTACTTCAGCCTACAAGGGATATGATCTGTTATGCTCAGCTCTCAGTTCAGGAGAAAGGGACTGCTTTCTGTGAAAATGGCTGTGAAAAATCTTTTGATACTGATGCTTTCTTTACAAGACTAGTGAAGAGCTAGAGAGGCACTTAGTCTGATCTTTAATGGAAAGGGCATCTTCACTGTCACTAGTACTATTTTGTTATTGCTGGAGCCTTTGTAGAGGTCACTTGTCTTCATTTTATTTTTTTTTTCCCTTTCTTTTTTTTTTTAATGCATCAGATTCCTGAAGTGTGATATTGATAGCCTGCAGAGTGGATAGAGGAATGGCAGGGAAGCAATAGGTGAACTGCATTCTGTTTGGTGTCTGGCATCACACATCACAAAGATTCTAGCACCTTTTGTTAGTCATTAGATCTGGCCAGCAAACTTCCTAGATTCCTGAACTGGGGTAAATTTTGGAGTGTTTGTATGAATGTAGTTCTGTCTGACACAGCATAACTCAGAAATATGATATCTAATGATCCATCTCGTAGAACAGAATACGAAGACATTTTGGTGCTACAGTTGTTTATTCATTGAGGGTGAATATCACAATCAAAAGATCATTTCATATTTGTAGAAACCCTATTTTAGCTATAGGCCTGATTTTATTGCTAAAGTGGTACTAATCTGAAGGATACTGCCTTGATGCTGTGGAAGCTTCATGAAAAGGTGCAGAGAGTAGCTCACTGATCACCAGTTACAAGCAAATACAAACTAGCAGTAATCCAGCCCTCTCCAGGGAAGCACAATACCTCCACAGGAAGGACTATGGTGGGAACTCTGAATTCTCCTGTGTTTGGTCAGGGAATAGATCTACTGGTGTAACTCCCAAGTGAGGTGCATTGTGTCTTGTCTCATTTGCTATTGATTTGCTGTATTTTCTACCCTCCGCCGCTCCATTTTGAGCAATGTGCACCCCTGAAAGTGTACATCTAGGTGATTCTTCCTCATCCAAAATCAATCACAAAGCAGCAAGTTTTTATGGAGTAGGTTTTCAGGCTTGTCCTGACAAGAATTTCAGCAGCTGGTCCAGTGAAAGTATCCGGTAACTGACTAATTTTTTGCAGGAGGATTTCCAAGGCAGTAGGAACCAGTATGTCCTTTCAGCAGATACTTGAGGTTTTTCAGTGTGACACTTGAGATGAAAGAGCTTCTGAGTGCACGCGCTTGGTACTCTTGGGTGGCTAGGTGGTTGTTTCCTGTGACTTGTTTGCAACCTTCAGGTTAAGGCTTCTTACCTGAGGATTGTATTGTTTTCTCACTTCTGAGACTGTTGCTGAATTTCCTTTACATCCATCTTGGAGTAGTGTATGCTTAAACATGTTTCTTCCAACACCATGTTCAGAAGTAGGAATCATTTAACTGTGAATAAAAAGCCAAATAAAAAGGTGTGCAAAACCATTTTTTATCTGATTGGTTTCAGAAAGGCAGCTGCCTGTTTTCCAGACCCACTTTGGTCCTTGCCAGAACAACATTTGAAACAAAATAAGGAACCATAAAAGAGATTACAGTGCAATTGTTTGTGTACAGATTGTTTTGCTCTTCAGTTAGCACACTTTTATTAGTATGTTACATCTGTGTGCTTTTTCTGTACTCAAGCAAATTGCAGTGGAGTGTCAATAACTAACATTTCTTTTCTCTCAAGGTTCTAAGTTCCCTTAGCTGTGTTTCTAAATTGAATCTCCAGTATATTGCATCTCCAAGCGTGGGTTTTCTTTGAGAGTTAAAAACAAGTGGGCTTCCTAATACATGAGAGATTTTTCATTGTACATAAATTTCGTACTGTTTTTATGCTGTACTGATATGACCCTGTTTAAAAAATCCTGAGATCAATGTGTACTGCTAATGAAAGATTTTGATGAATGAATGTATCTGCATGTGTTATGTAAGGAAATATAAATAGTGATTGTACCAACTCAGTTTCTTGATGGCAGGTCTAAAGAAGCTTACCCTTGTTTTTGGAAAAACTGCAGCTGGGAAGCTTTTGTCAGGGGCTCTCATTAATACTGCTTTGCTGCTGTAAAGGAGCTAGTCTCCTGTCCTACTGGATTTTTTTTTTCCCCTAGGAATCTCATACCATTCTCTGACATTTTCCAGGTATTTCCCTTTGCTCATATAGTATCTCATCCAAAGATGTGCAATGTGCTAATCCTCTGCAGTTTGCTGAGGACTCTATGCTGGCAATCTAACTATAGAGAACTAAAGAATCTGTTACTTCCTTCAAACTCATACCATTTATCTGTGGGGCCCATATGACAGACTTCTGTAATGCTATTCTTTGTACAAAGACAAAAGATAGAGAGGGAGATGTTAAGCTTGCAGTATTCAGAAAAGTGCTTGCATTGTATGGATTGGGTTATATTTTTACGCACCAAAATATATCAATTAAAAGTTTCTTATTTGAGCGTGTATTGCCTTTTGTGCTCATAAAGGATTGAGATACAGGCAAAATAGCTGACATACCTCTTTATGATTATGTACTTAATTTATCTAGTTTAAAATTGAGACCACAGTGCATCTTTCTTTTAGTATAACACTGTATTTTCAGTGGTTTTTTTAAAAGCTAAGAGTTCAGAAAATTTCTGCTTGGATTAAAGCTTACCATGAAACTTGCCTGTCTTATGTCTTCACAGGCTCTTCATTAATTCATGCCTAAAATTCAGGGTTTCTCGAAAGGTCATTTAAATTTCTCTGGTTGTACAGTGATAGCTTGTAGCTTCCTTTTGGTACATGCAGCTGTCAGGTGAGAATTTGAAAAGTTGGAATGGCAGATCCATGAGTCTTTGAGATGTGACAGATTTCTTCATGTGGAAATCAAATTATGGTTGATGAATAGATAATTATGCAAGTCCAGGTGAGCAGAATGGCAGACAATGTCTCAGAAGCAGCCCAAGTTGTGTGGGTTACACTGTTGGATTTAGTGAATTAAAATTATTGGGAAAGACCTGTCCTATGCTGCTGCTCAGTGTATGTGCCATGTAAATAAGTCCTTGAAAGTTCTTTTTCTGTGTTGGAAAGATGGAGATGGGAATTGGACCTCTTTTAAGAGCAGTGGTACGCTCAGTTTTTCCTGTGTTGTGTAGGATATTGGAATGCCATAGGAAGTTTCAGGACTGCTTTTCAAAGGTGGTTCTTGTAAACAATATTAGAAAGTGGAAAATACTGTTGAGTACTTTATCCCAAATAGTGTGGGAATGATAATGCTGTCTTTGACCTTCGTATAGAGGCAGGATGCTGGAGTCTCTCCTTTATTTCCAACTCGTGTCATTGATTTCTTGCTGTAAAAGAGTCCTGTAATCATGATTGCATTTTTAAGCAAGGAAGACTAAAAAAAGGAATAGGAAGGTTGTCTGCTTGCATATATGAGCAGTGCCTATTGCAGGTGGGTACTTCTGTAGGGTGTCTTTTCTTGAGATATGAAAAATAAATGCTAGTAGAAGAAACCTGTGAGACCAACTTGTCTGTTTGGAAGGGCACCTTTGCTGATTTCAGGTATTATGTTTGGAAGGTTATTCCTGCTGCTCCCTTCACTGTTTCATTAGGCCTTCAACAAGGAGCTTTGTGCTGACCTTTGGGGGCTGTCCGGGTGGACAAAGGAGCAGGAGAAAATGCCTGGTTGATTGTTATTTGCGCTGACTGGTCCTGTTACCAAGCAAGGAACTGCTGGTTTGTTGAAACGTGGGAGTACTGCTAAATTCCTTGGGGAGGAAGGATAAGAGGAGCCTTCAGATGTGAGACAAATATCTCTGACACGTGGCTGTTAAATAATTAATTTTCCCAAAGGGTTTGAAAAGAGCATTTCAAAACACTGACTACTGCAGATCTGTATGTGTGTTAAATCCATTGTACTTGTGAGGCTGGCTTTGCTCCATATGCTGTGTAACTTGGAGAGAAGAAGCTGTTTTGTAGGCAGATTGTGTCAGGATAAAAGACAGAAAAAAGCTGTGAAATTAAATGTTTGAAGTGTGCAGCTGTTTTTTGGGTTTTTCTGAAGGGAGGGTTGCTTATAACTTGCAGCATGGAGATTAGTTTAAAAGGAACAGTGGCTAAAGAAATGAACGAAACTTTTTTCCATATTCTTCCACTCCTCTAGCTCAGAACTGCACTAGAGAAGGAAGGATCACTTGAAACTTTTTTCAAGAATACATATGCTGGCTTAAAATTTCTTCTTCACCCGGAGAAATACTGGATTTTACATTCTATGGATGTTATGTTAGAAGGAGAGAATCTATTTGATTAAACTTGAATGATCTGCATATTTTTTGAGAGGTAAGGCAGTATGGGAATGGGAACTGGAGTGAAGCTAGGAAGTGAGATGGTGTGCCAGAACATATGCAGTAACTGGAAGGCTCCTGTGCAAGGCTTGTGCCCCTACCAAATTTTGGTTCATATACTAGAGACACGCCTTAATTTACTGGTCTTAACCACAAGTTTTCGGTTCCTATCATAGTCCCTATGAGGAAAGACCACTCTGGCTTTCAGTATGCCACTGCATTAAATCTGGTTGTGATCTTGGTTCACAAAGCAATTTCAGCTTGGCTGTGTTAACAGGAATGCTGGCTTGGCCATATTAAACTGTTTGTAGTTTTATTTTGTTTTGTATGTTTCACTGATGACAACGCGTCAAAAAGGGCGAATCCCGTTTTTATCAGTAGTGTTTTGTTGTCTTAATTTTGTAAAAAAATCAAATGAATCTTGTTCAAGGAGCCGAGACACAAGAAGCACTAGAGGTATCACTGTGTGATGTCAGCCTTCAAAATTTCAGCCATAATGTTTTAATAAAGCAATGTATTTTTTGCTTAGTACATTAGCCACTTTATGCACATGTATATGCAGGTTTAAATTCTGTGTTACTAAGCAAGCATTGAGGTGGAATTGCCAAGAAGATCAAAGCACAGATAAAGCTTTAGCTTTGTAGTAGGCGTGAGGAGTCTAATCCTTATTTTGTGTAACTCAGCATGGTGTCAACAGTAACTAGACTGGAGACAAAGATTATTTTTATGCCAATTGAGGATCTAGCCAACTTAAGTAAATGTCAGTGTATGTTTGAGGGAAATAAGAAAAGTGGAGGGAAAAGAAATCTGTGCACCATCAATCTTTGGTTTGGTTTGGTTTTTAACAGCATAATGTATTGGCCTCTCTCCTAATCTGTGATTTTTATCTCAAAGTTATGTTGACAAATTAGTAAGTGTTGGGAGGAGGTGATTTTTTACCACTTTAAAGTGAAAGCTTTGTTTGTACTTTAATATTTAAAATGACACACTTATGAAGTGTTCCTTTTAGCACATCATTCTAGTCACAGGCCGCCTCTGTGCAGTGCATGCCTTTGAGCAATTATCAGTGAGCTCCTCTGCCAGCAGCCTGTGTGTGCCCTGTGCTCTGTAAAAGAGCACTACCTTGCATGCTTGCCTGAAGACTGGTTCTGTACACTGCATACCCTGCCCTAGCTCTCTGCATCTAAGAGGGGAGCAGTGGGCTCTGGCCAGCCTAGGGCTCCCTCTGTCTCCCCCTACCAGGGATGGTAGATGGGAGGTGAAACCTTCCTTCCTGTCCACATGCCTTGTTGTGTGAGTTTTTTGATAAATGGACAGCTCTGATTTGCAAAAATGAAGTGTATTTTAAAACATCATTTTGCATCTTGTTTTAGATTTATTTTTAATTTGCTGTTCAGCTGTTTTTTCTTAGCTAAGAGCAGAGAGAGATTTGCTCTTCAGAATTGGGGCTGGACCCTCAGTAGAAGAAGCTCTACTCTTTCTCTTCAAGAGTATGTACCTCTTGCATAAAGTTCATAAATCAAAGTCTTCCATGTTGAACCTTGAGATCTGCTTGCTTGCCCACTGCTTTACTGTGTCAAGGAGTGATCTGTTATGCTGCAACATCTAGATTTGGAAGACTGTGGGTTGAGTTTTTCCTTGTGGAAGCCTCCATGCAAGCTTTTTGCCACAGAGGCAAGGTGTTGGAAAAACCTTTGCATGACATCTAGCTGAAGCTAGAAGCTTGTCTCACAAGCTTCCTGGTCCCACCCTTGGCAGTCAGAAAAAGGTTGGAAGGAATGATGCTCACAACACCCTAGGACATGAGTGATTTCTGTCCTTCAGCTGAACAAGATGATGTTTCTTCCACTGATGTTGGATTACATGGCAATTCCACTTGGACAAAGATTTGAACTGGTAAAAATTACACCATTTTCAAGTAACAAGCCCCTAAACAGATGGGACCTCAAGGCTCTTCCTGTCCCTTTTTCTTAGTTCAACTGTGATGCAAGGTGTTGCAAAGACATTGAATCAGCAGTATGGATACCAGAGGAGGTTATTGTCTGAGCCTTCAAATACAGTTCGGTAAACTCAAACACTAAATAGCGTTTATTTGCACTGGCTTTCTGCTTTCCAGCTTTGTAGGTGAGACTTTAGAGGAGATCCAAATGGCCTGCACAGAACCACAAAGACCTCTGGCACAGTGCCAGCTGGCAGCCTAACCGGTGCGGTCTGCCCTTGATGGGTCTGATAGAGCAACCAGCTGATGCTGTTGCTGTGCTTCTCTTAATTTTGCATGTCTGAAATCCTGTGAGAAGTCTGGATGGCCATCAAGAAGAGTTGTTTCTAAAAAGCTGTAGGTCTTCCTTAGCGAAGAGGAAGTGTCAGCCTGCATGAGTTAAAGCAGAGTATTTTGATCCATGGTAAATCAGTAGTGTGTATGGCCTGGAAGGTGGGAAGCCTCCATTGTTTTGCAAGCTGATAAATGCCGCATCCAAGTCGGTGAGTCACACGGATCCTGCGTGTCTTTCATTCTGAGAAAGTTGAGGCAACAAAGGTGGTAAAGGTAATTCAGAAAGGAATAAAGCTAAATTCAAGTAAGATGACTTGTAATAGGCTGCCCTTTTTTTTCTGGGATTTCTGCGCAGTTTTGATCAGTTTATCATGGGATAATATTTTGGTACCTGCTATACTTCATGTAATATTGTATCCCCTTGTTAAATCTTGAAAAGTTTCCTTTTTTGTTTTCTGTGGTGCCAGAAACACTCATGATATAGTTGACAGAAATATCAGCAGTGCATATGCATATGATTTTGTGATACTTCTGTACTCCTGACACTTGTGTGACTTGTTTGTATGACAAGTCTTTATTTTACTGCTGCTATGACAAGTCAGATTGTGCCTTTTAAAAGAAGCAATAATTGTTTCCCCTGTACTGATTTGAAATGGTGTGTTTGGCTGCTACTCTTCATAATTTGCAAAGCACTGAATTGGAAGATGTCTTGGGTTACCAGAGAAGCACAGCCTGCCTTTTGTAACTTCCTGAGGTTGCCTTTCTGGAAAATGAATAGACAAGGGTAAACTTGGAGCCTGTTGATGATGCAAGGTTTCCATGTACCGTGTAAGCTAAATTTCTGTTTCCTAGGAAGATTATTCAACATGAATAGTTCTAAGAATACAACACTGTTGCTTGCAGCAGATAGGAAAAAGCAGAAACCTTACCTCTTTGTGCAGAATTTTTGCAGTGTTATACTGAGCCACTAGGACTGCATAGCAGGAAGACAGTAATGCTTTTTTTGTGGATACCCTTTCAGTTTGAGCAGTGAGAGGTTAGACAAGCAAGTGGTACATTTGCATCCTCACCTGCTGGAGCACACGATCTGCAGCCTGTCTGAGCAGGTTGCAATGTTCCAGCAGTGGATTAGTTTTCTAAAAGCTTTGAGGAAAGAAAAATGCAAGCACAATCAAGCTAAATGTGAATTGAGAGGCACTAGTGTCCTTATGAGCGGTGTAATGTTGTTGTATACTTTGGGTGTATATATGTCTTAACAGAATGTGCACTTTCTGATGTGTATTACATTCTTCAGTGAGAAAAAGTGGAGATGTTTTGTATATTTATATATTTGCATAACATCATCTTGAAGAGTTACAGGCTGCACCCAGTATAAAAATCACAGCTTAATACTTGATAAGTATATCTGATCTGTAGTAATTTATTTTTAATTCATGAAAGCCATTTGTTTGATTTGTAGTTTCTGACCTTATTGTCCCTCTAAAGAACATTTTGTGAAAGTCGCTGATAGGGATTAAGAAGCTAAAATAAGCACTGGGACATAGTTCTTGTCTCTCAAGACCTCACGTGATGAGATGCTGTAAGATTACAGGCAGAGAGAGGGAATTCATAGAATGCAAGTGAGAAATGAGTAATGGTTTTGTTCTGAACAATGTTCTCAGTGATAGAGGTTCCGTGGTTATTCACCATTAACTCTGATGATACAATACAGGTACTCGGTCAGTTTTTTCTTCCATTATTGAAATTCAGATAGAATATCTTGTGCATAAGAAGACTGAGTAGAAGTTATGTGACTTGACTCGAGTCTAAAAATGAATAGTTTGTAGCGTGTTATATCTGGAAATATGTAGATATTTCTCCTGAGCGCACCAGTTACCTGAAATCAAAAGCCAAATTTAAATATTACTGGAAAAGTACAGAAACCTTAGAAGCCATGATCCCTGGTTTTGTTGTTCTGCCATTCTGCAGACACCATAGTTCCTTCTTTTTATGTGTTTACACCTCTATGAAATGTAATCCTTGATATCTAGAGGCTTTGTTTTAAAACACTGCAGATTTTCTTAGGATTTAATTTACCTTTTTTTCAGTTTCCTAATTCACTTTTCTTCCAATTTGTGCTGGAGATTGCTTTCTTTGGCAGCTCATAGTTTTTTTTATCATCAGTCAATTTTCTCAGAGATAAAATAGTGTCTCTTCTTGTCAGTAGCTGAAAATGCAGGTTAAACATGTTGATGGCATGGATTTAGAACAGCAAAAATAATGGTATTTTCTCTCATGTTCTGAAATGCTTTCTTACTAAAGCCCAAATGTTTGATTTTTGATTTGAAACTTACGGAGGATAAACTTGCTATATATAAAAATTACAGCTATTGCATGAATACATGAAAAAAGGAGAAAAATTAAGTGAGAACAGGTCTTCTTACTAAATATGTGGATTAAGCATGATTCACTTGAGTCAAATAACTTCCCTAATGCATATGGCAAAATAAACCCAGTCTCATGAGTGTGTGTACTTTTGTTCTGAATGAAAGCATGAGACCTGAGTATGGACAATGCTGATTGCCCTATAATTAAGGACATTCTAATGACTCATGTCAAAGAAGTCAATTGTCGTTGAATAAATACAAGTTAACACTGACATCTATTAACTAACTTCATGTTTGCTTATTTGGATACTTGAATTTTGAGGTCCTGGCCTCCTGGAAGGTGATTTTCAACAGAGAACTCCTTTGGGAAAGGTTTCTGTCTGGTGCTACCCTGCTTAAACACAAGCCTTTGCTCATTGCTGCAAGATACTGTCTTCCCCTTGGTCCAGTGAATACTCATTGCAGCCTGTGGTAGCACAGTGTTTCTCAAGCAGTGATGGAAGAGGGGAGAGAGGTCTGTAAGGCAACCTGTTTGGAAAATCTCACTTTTTTTTCCTAATTACAGAAAATGGGACTAGAATGGAGTTCCTGAATCAGTGAATTTCTAGCAGTGGTATAATGTAGTCTTTTAAAGATGATTCTTATTCAATTTGCAAAGCTGCTAAGCATTTTTATCCAACAGAGTAATCAGAAGAATCTTCATAATATTGGACGCCTGTATTTTCAGTCACTTTAGACATGGATGTTCTTGTGCTAGTGGTATTTAGCATAAATTGTTCTTCTTCTGTGCTGTTAACTTTCCTCATCTATAAGCCATATTAGTGGGCAGCCCACCTAGTCCTCTTCTAGCATTTTTTTGAAAGCTCCAGTGAGCCAAACTTCTCTGCTCATGGGTCATCCTGATAGCCCTGGTCTGCATCTGCTGTGTTTCAGTGTTTCCTTCCTGAGCATGGATGTCTGGTACTGGTGTGCTGGCCCAGAGATTCTCTCAGTGCAATGTGGGATTCCCTGCTCTCCAGATACAAACATCCCAATGCCATCTTTTTCCTTCGTAGGACTGCATAATATGAATGGAGCAGCAATGTTCAGTGGCAAAATAAGGTTCCCAGACGATTCTCTCCTCTGTCATTTCCAAATTATGAGGCTCTATTTTTGTTAGTTCTGCAAGATATGATGCAATGATGTGTCCCATCAAAATTAATGTTACCTTACCCTCTCAAGGTCATCTGATTCTTAAACTCTGTTCTGACTTTGTGTCATCCACAAAGTTTATTAATAGGAATTTCTTTTATTGTACTGCGTGAATGGCTTAACATTGCCTGGAAGTGTTAGATTTGAAGTCCCTTTTTTTCCCCAGCCTTTCTGGTATCAGCAAAATACTTGAAAAGAAACTGTAGTAATTCGAATACCTGATGGCAAGTACTTGTTCATTTATTTGGTGTTTTATGAGGCCAGATTTATAACCACTCTGTACTTACTAGATTTGATTTTTCGATTCGGTCATTTTAAGATGGCACTTACTTAAACTTAATGTAGGTCACCCTGCCTTCATTTAAGCTTCTGTTTTGGGATTTAGACAGCAATATGCCACCTTAACCACACAAATGAGAACTGGAGTAACATCATATGTACTGTTCATTTAAGCTTCATTGCTTCAACAGCATCATCAGTGGGACACAGAAGTTGTCCCAGGCGTAAGGCATGATGTGGGGTCATACTTGAAGGCATGACAGGAGAGGGATGTGTGGTGGTGGTGTTTTGCTTTGTCCCAGGTGGGTCTGTGTGCCAGAATATGAAAGTTGTTTGATTCTCTCTTTAGAAAGTGGTTGCTGTGCAAGCCCAGACTAATCAGATAAGGGCTATCAAATGCTGCATTACTGGTCACTGCAGAACACTTGACACCTTATTTTCTCACCTACTCTTTTTAAGTTTCTTCTCTCAGCACTCATCTCTTCTGCCTGTCTGTGCTTGTACACATGGATGTACTAGGCTTCGTCGTTTGTGTACATCAAATACTGAATAGTTTAATAAAAAACATAATCTAATATTAATGGAAACCTGACTCCAGCTACTGCTCAGTGAGGTAAGATGCTTCCTTCTACTAAGGGCAGACCAAAAATTTTCGTTATATTTCTTATGTACATTTCTTCTTCAGAGAATCTGCTTCGTATTGCAGACCCCATATAGCAGCTGTGACATAACCACTCGGAGTAGAACTCTCCAGAGTTCTTTTTGCATTCTAACAAGCCCCCTCAGCAGAACATATTGTTGATGTGCATGTGTCATGGGGTGACACTGCCCAGGTGCCAAGCACCCACCAAAGCCTCTCACTCATTCCCCTCTGCAGCTGGACAGAGGAGGGAAAATTTGACGAAGTGTTCATGGGTTGAGATAAGAACTGAGAGATCACTCATTAAATACCATCACAGGCAAAACAGGCTCAACTTCGAGATATGAAGTGAATTTATTACTAACAAAATCAGAGCAGGATAATGAGAAGTAACATAAGCCCTTAAAAACACTTTCTCCCAGCCACCCTCCTTCCTGGATCTGCCTCCTACCCCAGTGGCACAAGGAGACAGGGAATGGGGGTTATGGTCAGTTTATCACCCGTGGTTTCTCCTGCTGATCAGGGAGAGGAGTCATGCCCCTGCTGCACTGTGGGGTCCCTCCCACAGGAGACAGTTCTCCGTGAACTTCTCAGATGTGAGTCCCTCCCACGGGCACACAGTCCTCCCAAAACTGCTGCAGTGTGGGTCATTCGTCCATGGGGTGCAGTCCTTCAGGGACAGGCTGCTCCAGCACAGGAGCAGGGCCCCTCTCTCCACGGGTCTCCCATGGAGTCACAACCTCCTCCCAGGCATTCACCTGCTCCAGTGTGGGGCTCCTCCATGGGCTGTGGGTGTGGTGGGAATTACTTGTGAGAAATGCTGTTTGTTAGACATCATGAAGTACTGTGACAGACACTGTCCTCACAGTTAACCAGAGGCTGTAGCATATCTGGTCTTTACTATTTGGGATGATGTTGTCTGGCTGAGCACAGTTGGGAGAGGGTTAAGGAAAATGGATAATGTAAATGATTTGCAGTCAAAAGTATTGTTTTTATTAGACTAGTCATGACATACCTGAAAAACTGGAAGGGATTTGCATGCAGAAAGCTGCCTTAAAGTTTAAAAGAGAAATTGCAATATTCAGATTAAATTGAAGGTTAATTTATCTGATTACCCATTTAGCCTGTCAGAGAAAGGAGAGTTGGTACATATGTATTTAGGGAAAGTAGGGATACCGAACAGACAGTGACAGAATTGTCTGTGGAATATTATGTTGGAGGTACACAGGCATCATGGAGGTGACATAAGCAGTAGCTTCACAATAGTCCTTTCCAGCAGTTTTCTGCCTGGTTTTAGAGTATTATAGATTAGGCTGTCTTTGAGAGGAAGCAGAAGTTACTCATATGAATCCACCAACATGGAAAACATGCATGTGTACTCAGGACAGATACGTGTTTCTTCTTCTCAATTAACTCTCTACCATAAGAGGCTCAGTCACTTCTTCCCACAAGCTTCTCAGGATCACCTGCTAGCTGGGGTTGGTAGCTTTAGCCTTCCTTTAAGGCTGTCATCTCCCTTCTACTGATAACTAATTCCCATGAAGAAGTGAATGTTGAGGTCTGCATAATAAACCTACTGGTCATAATGTACCATTCGTAACAGTGAATGGTTTATTCAAATAGCTTGGAAGGAACAGTATTTCTTAAAGATATGCAGGCTTAAAATAATAAAACCTACAAGTAGGCCAAGGATGCATAAATTAAAAAATATTTTTTGGGTGTGTGTGCATGTGTATAGGAAACTGCTGAAAAGAAAGCATTGGAATGAGACTGGTGTTCCTTTTGCACAGTGACTTGCAGTGAATGAACTGTAACCATCTGTTCTTTGCTAAGTTCCTCTGTGGTGCTGCTTCTGCACGGAGTAGAAAAAGCCAGTGGTGTTTCGGACAACAAGAAGCCACATCCGGAAGAGATGCAACTGCCTGATTTCGTGCCCGTACAAAGCAAATGTTGATGTCGTAGGAACCTGCCAAGCGGCATGTTTTCTTCACTGTTTGTTGTACTAACCCCTTTGATCAGCACATGCTATACTGTCCTCAGTCATTTGTGGCAAACGTAGCACATTGCCTGTGTTGGAGTATATGATTGTTGAAGAAAAGTACATTAAAATAATTTCCTGCAAGTAAATGCTGAAATGAATGTGACTTGGAACCTGAATGTATGAAAGGGCTGTGCTGTGCTTATCTTTCTCCTTGCAAGCACATCCAGTAACTTACTGTGATGAGTGAGGGATTAAAAGTCACCATTTCTTCCTTCCTCTCTGTTGGTGATTTGTATCCTTAAAAGCACGGCCATGTAATTAGTTGAAGTGTTATTCAAGTGAGTTGCTTTTAGGATCTTCCATGGGGCATGGGGCAAAGATCTACAAAACCAGACCTGAAGGCAAGAGAAGGATTTTGCTTGTTTGTTTTTCTTTTTAAATTTGTGTGCATGATTCCTCATAACCCCTCCCTGCCATCAGCCAGCACTTTTGCTGCAAGACGGCTTTAAGGGAGGGGAAAACAAGTCCAAAGATACCAGTGGTTTTGCCACCAGCTGCGGTTAAGTGGTGGGGGTAGGGAATGGGGCGTGGTGGTGGTGCTAAGGGAAGAGGGGGCTGGATTTTGGTCTTCTGTTTAAGGCTACAAAATCACAGAAAACCACAGAATTACAGAAAACCAGTCATCCTGAGCATTTTCCTACAGGTTGAAGACCAGAATCTCTGTCTTAGAGGGAACCAAATTTCTCCACTTTACCTGGTTGGTGCAATACCTGCATGGAAGAGAATCTGAAGCTGGAAATCTGATGCCTTGTCTGTCTGAGCTCCCTGAATGACCTCCCACTGATCTTGGGGAAGGGGAGAGGCATTGCTTGACTTTCCAGCTGCAGAGTTTTTTTCCCTCAAGAACTAGTTTTGGTTCCCCCTTACAAGAAAGGTGGTTTTTTTACAATAAATTACTTTAAAAATTGTTCCTACAGACATGTAGCAGTATGCCAGCTCTGAGCTCCAGTTGCATGTACTAATCATTGCAAGCAGAATTCCTGCCTTCAAGTTTCCCTCATAATTACTTGCAGCTCCTGCAGAGCAGAAGGAAGTAGAGACCAGAAATAAATGCCTGGTGAGGTTAGATGGCAGAGTGCCTGTGTAAGGAATACTTGGAAGTATTTTGAAAACCTCCTAGGCAGCTTTGCAGTTAATGTAGTAGGTGTCATTCAGGGGTTTAACCCTGTCTGTGGTACATAAAGGGCTTTTGAGTAGTCTAGGGAAGATACAGACTTGCTTTTCTTAATTACCTGTAGACTTCGTTCTATGAAAAATGCTTAGGAGGTGCGCCTAATAGGTGTAGTCTGAAAATCTGGAAAGGTGTTAAGTTACTGCAAGTCATTCTTCTGCAGACAGGCATGGACTCTAGACTATGCTATCTGTCAGTCTGTCTTTAGCCTTATTTTTGCATTTTTTAAAATGCTTTCCCGAGTCTTCTGTGCAATGCAGTCATTCATCATGCAGCCATTCACCCTGCCTGCTCTTTGAAATGGTGGTCACAGTTTGCCCACTTACCTTGCTTTTATTTCTATTGGAGAGTTTGCTGTGCTTTTACCGTATATTCCCGTAAGAATTTTCTGGGTTCTTTTTCTTGGTGTTGCCTTGATATGGAGGTTAAAGAAAAGGAAGAGATTAAAGGAACTGAAGAATGTGATGGAAGGAAACAGTTCTGTAGCTCTTTAAATAAAGTTATGCACGTACTTGAGATCTTCAAATTATTGTACTTCCTTGAGTCAATACAGATTATGCTTTTAATGGCACTTTAAAAGAGGTAATTTATAGTTAATCTTGTAAGCAAATGTTTCCGTGGTTTATCACATAATCACAGAATGGATAAGGTTGGATGGAAACACAGTAGGTCATCTGGTCCTTATCAAGAACAGTTAGCTAAAGGAGTTACTAACACCTTCTACAGAAGAACAGTGTTAACTATTTTAATGACTCATTCTTGAAAAACTTTGAGGTGGAAGTCTCAATAAACTCTTGTGTGTTTCCCTTCTTCCCTTGAATGTTATTTTTCATATAACGACTTATAGTTCAGCTCTGCCTTGGAGATTTTTTTTCTGGTTACTTGTTCTAGAAGTGCAGGCATTGAAGCAGCTCACATTTGTGCAGTGAAGGGCTAGGAAGTGATCTGCTCTTGCAGGAGGTAGGGATATTATTTGAAGCAGGATGAGTGCTTTTTTTTATTTCAGAAAGGTAAAAAAATCTCAAAATTCCTAAGCACGCAGGGTATCCATATTAGGTCTTTGAAGTCATGATTTCTCTCTACCTTCAGCTTCTTCTGAAGCTAGTTGTAATGCACTGCAAGGACTCTGCCTTCAAAGCAGGGAGTGGAGATTTCAAGTTCCTTTGGTTTTTCTTCTTCCATTGCGTTAATTGTAAGTGTCACTGGAGGAATTGCTTTGAAAGGTAGGAACCCTCATGAAGTGCTTGAATATGTATTTATCAGCTCAGTTGTGGTGTTCAAACTCCAAAACCTCGTCAAAGAGGGTGCGGAGAAGCCTTAGAAATCTTAGACCAGCCCTGCTTGGGAGCAAAAGAATCTTTTTTTTCTTCCCAGTATGCAGTTGATTTCTGCTTATACAGTACGGCTGGTGTACAAAGGAGGAAACTTCCTCTGATCGTCTGTGTACTGTGAAGGAGGGAAGGAGAGTGTGAACAAGTGACCTTGTGTGGCTGAGCCACCACAGCAAGTTGCTGGGTAATAAATTTCTGTGGGAGGCTGTGGAAGTAGGCTGGTGACACGATGCAAGAGTAGCACAAACTGGCACTACTTATCATTGCTTGAGATCCACAAGGAGAAAGGAGGCTGGGAAGAAAGGGAAAGAATAAATAGGGAAGATGAGGGAAAGGAACATGTTAAGAAATTAGAGGCTGGCAGATGGTATTTACTGTATTTAAGTACAGCGGTGTTCAGTGCCTGCTTTGTGTTTCTGCAGCGACTGCCTGAGCGCGTCAGTGACAAATGGCATGTGAGGTGAGGGATAGGGACCTATTTCTGCAGTATTTATTCAAATAAAAATCCTGCTTATGTGAAGCCTGAAAAGTCAAAGCACATCTAGGAATAATTTTGCCTGTGCTTTTTTGGAACATATTTGAAACTGAATAAATAAAATGGAAGAGCTGTGTGCATGTGGCGCACCTGTATAGTGATATTCGTGATATGTTATTAGTTTTGGTCAAATTCCTTAGGAAAAGACAAAATAAAAAATAGAAAATCTACACTTGAAGTGAGATGACTTTTCTCAGGTAAAGTTGGCTTTTTTGTCAACATAGCCTTACCATCATCATCTCTGCCTTTTTTTGTTTTTTTTTTTTTTTTAAGGGAATAGATTTAATGGCAGTAGGTGTTAAAAAGAGGGAAAGTCATGTGGCAATCATTTTTTTCTTAGTTGGATCTCTTGTTAAGCAAAAGAACTAATTCTGTCACTAATTTCCTTTCTTTTCTGTGATTGTGTTCTGCCCTAGGATATGACTGTAGATTCCGCAAAAGTTTGCAAATTACAGTGTGGGATGGTTTTTTTCCCCCCAGCTGTTACTCAATTTTGCTGTGTTTTGGGGAGTGGAGGGCTTTTATTTCCAGTATAAATCTAATAGAAAGCTGCATCCTTAGAAAGGTATAACACTGAGTGTGTTTCACAAGGCAGTTCTTTGCAGGGGAAGTCTTCAAGGTGTATGCTTCTGTATCTTCACAGCTGCCACGCTGAGATGGGAACATTTTTGGCTTTCACTGAAAAATTAGTTTGCAGTCAGTGGAATCTGCCATTCCCTGGTTAGCATATGGCACTTTAGGTCTCCCTCCACATCTCAGGCTATTATTTGGTGCATAATAGCATGCATCGAGTTATATGTACTCCTGCTGCAGTAGTGGTCACCTTCTCTGATTGGAAATAAGCAGGTGGACTGACCAGTCATTTATCTGTATCATAAACACGCTTTTATCATATGAATGTAATGTTATCTGAATAGAGATGGTCTATTAGCCTGGCTGTAACACTGTTAGATGGAATTCATTCATGTCATTAGTGCCTGTTCTCCAGTGTACAGCACAATGTCATCTAAGAGCTTCAGGCAGTTAATTTTACTCATGATGACTGAAAATGTAGACTTGTTCCTGGCTGGTTTCTGTTTTCTGTCACTAGTTGTGACCAGTAGGGGACCAAAATGGAAAGGAATTCAAATGTGTTTCAAAGGCTGGCCTGGTTTTGATCTTCCCTGAGGTGAATGAGCCTTTTTGGTGCCTTCAGGCTTGTTGTAAGCCAGGAGAGCATCTTGGATGTCTCGTCCTTCCAGCAGAGGCATTCATGTGGCACAGCTCTGCTCTGAGAAGGAGATGTGTTTCACTTAACAAAGAATAACCCTTTGCATTCGACTTTTGCTTTGGTTCAGAACTTTCATGACAGCTCTGACAGGAAGGAAACGTGTCCCTTGACTCCTCTTCTTTTCTGCGTCAGACACAACTTTCGTTTAGTCCCATGGTACCCTCAAGCCTAAGACATGGGTTGCCTGAGGAGAGCCATTGCTTTTAGATTTTCTTTTTCCATCTCCACAGAGATAGAGCTCTCTGAGCTTCTTGGCTCTACTGACTCACCTCAACTTCCTGTGCCCCAGACCAGAGCGATTTCGCTAAATAAGGGTTTGATTCACAAGTCTTGTGGTCAGACTTAAAGTTCCAAGGAAAACAAATACAAAGCCTACAGTACAAGCCTGTGCTTGATGATGGGATAAGCAAATAGGAAATGAAAGGCATATGATAGTCACTAGGATACTGCTGAGAAACCGCTTTCCAGCTTGTAAAGATAGCTGTGTTTTAAACAGCCCTTTCACGTGTTCTTCGTTACAGCCCTTTCTTTGCCGTGTGCCATTAAGGTGACTAATGTTTTCAACGTGTTACTAATTTGTGGTTTTGCGTACACTATGTACATTCACCTATTTCTTGTTCTTTGTTGCAGAGATGGTGATGTTGCTGGAATGGTGGTCAGGCACCGATTGCACCCTTTACACTGACCCAGAGAGTTACCACAAGTACGGGAAGGAGAATGCCATCGTAATCCTTAATCACAACTTTGAAATTGACTTTCTCTGTGGTTGGAACTTTTGTGAGAGATTTGGGGTCTTGGGGGTGAGTTACTTAGTATTTAAAATAAATCTCCTTGGATGTGAAAAATAGCCCAAAGTCAGTTAATTGTGTTTTTGAATTAACAGGTCCATGCTCAAATTTCACCCAGCTGCTGTCCAGAATTAAGGGTGAACCTAAAGCAGTGTAGTGCAAGTATGTGGAGACAGGATGGCTCAGGAAACCACAGAAATTTTAAAAACGTTGCAGTTGAAGCTGATGAAGGAGATATTTTCTTAACCTGTGGAGATCATTACAGTTATTTCTGTCTGTGTGCTTACTAAGTAACTATTGCAGTTCATTGTGCAGCAGAAAGATGAGCTATCCCGTGATTCTTTCCCACTAAATTACAGAATTTGTTTGCTTTTTCCAGTGTAGTCTTACAAATCCACAGCTAGAGTTTTAGTGATACAGTCTGCCTCTCTCAGAATGAAAGAGCAGCCATCTTAAGTGAAAGCAGTGACTAGCTAAAAGCTAGTAAGAGATGGGGCAGGAACGAGTTATTCATGGTTGAATTCACTGCTACGTTAAGCTAGGAGTTCATGTGCATTTGTTGTCAAGGTTGCTTTTTTGTTTCCCCTGTCAGATCATGGGGATAATTCAAGCCCCCACCTAAATCAGCCTGACTTCATTCTGTGGTGGTGACAATATTCTATATTCTGTCTATAAAGGATTTAGATAAGGGTTCCCCCCTCATGGGAAAGAAGACTAATGACTCATTTTGGCAGTCTTCTGCAGCATCCTTCTAGCTTTGATACTGGCTGCTGTCAAAAGTCCTGACCTTGGATTGTGTGAACCTCTGATTTTTTTGTGGCCTTCCCTTTGGACTCTGCATTTTCTGGACATTTAGGCACCACTCCAGTCACTTTCAAATTATAGTAATGGCAGTCTGCTTAACTAAAGCATAGAAAGGGGCCTTAAAAGTGGAGGAAAGTGAACCTAAGCATTACAGGCTCTTTGTGTAACCAAAATGGCTGTTGGCTTCTGAATACCACTTCTACCATATTGTCTAGGACTTGAGCACAGAGCTGGAGGATGGCCTGGAACAGTAGGAGATGTAGGGAAGCCTGTTCCTAGCAGGCAGATGTGAGTGCAAAGAACAGTGGTGCTGTAGTATAGTCTGATTTTGTAAGCCAAATGGCCTCAGTTCTCTAAATAAAGCTGTGTTTCCGAGGGTCAGGTACTTCAGAAAACACCAATGTAGAAAACGAAAGGATTGTATCTGTTCAAAGTAATAGGGGCCTACAAGGTCAAAAATACCTTGTTTTACATTGTTGCTGTGTGGTTGGATTGAATCTCACTAACTGCATTTTTTTTTATAGTTTTCCAAGTTAATCAGGATTCTGTTTTAGTTTTTTGTTGTTCCCTACACATAAGGAAACCACAACATAGAAACAACTGTTTAAATTACTGTGCTGCACTAACTGAAAATATTTTTTTCCTTTTTTTGGCTGCTTGCGTTTATTACTCAGTTTGCATTTATGCTAATCATAGGATTATTTTAGGAACTGATATATGTTGGTTATTTTTTTGCCTTTTTTATTTTTTAACAACAGAACAAAAACAACAAAAAAAAATAAAAAAAAACAACCAACCACAAACCATCCAAAAAACAACACAAACCTGTTGTAACGTACTGTGGTTTTACTTCCCAAAAACTGTTCCTGGAAGAAATCGTTTCCACATGCTCTCATTTACATAGATGTCTTTACTCAACAGAGCAGTGCATTTCCCTCTTGGGGCAAGCAGCCGAAGTTCATCTTAAGCCATGTTAAAAAAAACCATAAAGAATGGAAAATGCTGAACAGTCATTTTCCTGATTGGATTGTCTGTATTGGTGTACTGGTACTTGTCTTGGGCCAGTGCAAGGGTAGGTGATTGTGCAGTGATGGGGATGGAGTGTGGGTTGGTTTGACTTGTGGTGCCTTACATGAGTTTCCACTGTGCAAAGTTCAGGCCACGGCATGGCAGCACAATTAGGAATGTAAGAACCATTATGTTGAGGGCTGATGTTTAGGAAACAAGTTACAAGAAACAAGGAAAGAGGCACTTGTACAGAGAGCTTTCTAAGGTGTTGCAGCCTCCAGTGTTTTGTAGCTCTGGGACTTTGTGAGCCAATGGGTGTTTATATTTAATGATGTTTAATTGTATAGTCGTGAAGTTTCTATGCAAACTTTGTGTATCGGCCAATACCTTACTCAGCTGATCTCATGTCCGCTGCTGCTGAAAAGGAAATCTTGCACATGCAGTCTCTTGCATCTGTTATGATGGTTGTGTGCCCTGTTTTGCGATGTTTTAGATACCCTTTCTGTGTCTTTTCTGCCTTAACTAATCCAGTGAAGAGACGAGAGATGACTGGGGAGCGTGAAGAGGGAGAAGGTGAAGACAGCTTAGAGCCAAAGGAGTTGGAACTGGCTGTGCTTGGCTGCAGCAGGCAGACAGAATGGCTTTGTTGTGACATTCAGCTGTGCCCTACAGCTCTGGCAGACAACAGTAATGCTCTTAAGAGTGTCACAAGCGTGTTTTCAAACTCTCAGTATTTTACAGGTTGAACATTTCTTTAATGAAGCCATTAAATGTTGTAATTTTTTGCTTAGTTGTCATGGTTTAACCATCCAGGCAGCTAAACAGTACACAACCACTTGCTTACTTCCTGCCCCCCAAGGGATGGAGAGAGAATTGAGGGAGGGCAGAATTTGGGGGTTGTAATAGAGTTTAATACAACAGAAAAGGAAGGGGCAAAAATAATGATGATGATGATGGTGGTAAAAGAATCAAAGTATATAAAACAAATGATCCACAATGGAGTTGTTCACCACAGTCCAGTTCCTGAGCAGCAGCCCTCAGCCATCTTTCCCCCTGGTTTATATACTGAGCATAACATCATATGGTTAGTTTGGCTAGTTTCAGTCAGCTGTCCTGCTGTGTCTCTTCCCAGCTCCTAGTGTCCGCCAGTCTACTCTCTGGCAGTGTGGTGAGAAGCCAGAGAGTCCTTGACGTAGTGTAAACACTGCTTAGCAACAACTAAAACATCCATGTGTTACCAATGTTATTCTCATCCTAAACCCAAAACACAGCTACTGGGAAGAAAATTAGCTCTGTTCCAGCTGAAATCCAGACATTGTTTTTGTTTATTTGAAATCAATATTAAACATCCTTAAACCTGTCTTGCCCCTTAAACCTGTCTTGCCCCTTTGGTTCCTAAAAAAATATCTTTCCCTTTTGAAAACTGCCCTTCCTGATCTTAGTTGAAACATTCAATCTGTGCATTTGTCTGCTCCTTCTTTTGTCTCTCTTCTCCTGGACTGTCTTTTTCCTTGTAGCCATATTGCCATAATCTGTACAGGTTTATAAAGCTCTATCAGATCGGTTTTGATTTATCAGTGTTGGTTTAGGAGGGGTTTTTTTGCTGTTTTGGGGAGATGGAGTGGAAGAGGCAGAGTCTCTTGCCTGTTTTTAGGTTTGTGAACCTGAGTGTTCTTCTAAGGACTGAGATCTTGCACTTGCACGGCATGAGGGTCTCTGCTTTCATGAAGGTTTTCTACTGGCTCTGGAAGAAAATATAGCAAAAAGAACCAAATAAAGTGCTAAGAATTTGAGAAGTGTGTGTGGAGAAGAGGGAAGAAAAAGAATGACGGTTCTAACATTTATTTTACTTTTAGGTTTTTTTCATTAGTATGATGCTTTTTGGAGCACCCATTGAAAAGACAAGGAAGCACTGGGTTGACAGCACTGAGTAAGAGCCAGAGATCTGTTCATTTATAGTGGAGAAGGAGAAAATCACATGAAGAAGCAATGCTATGCTCGCTTTTACTCTTTCAAGTTACTGTAGCTACTGAGAATCTTGCTAGCTGTAGTTGGATTCTGTGCAGCTGGAGTTATGGATGTGTAACTGTGCAGCACCAAAACTTACATGATTTTGTCAGTTGTTGTTGAAAAATAGAAGAAGGAACCAAACTTCACAAAAACTAAAAGTCATCAGGTATTTCAGGAAAACCTGCATTCAGCCCAAACTATCAGTCACTTACATCTGTATTCCACTTGTGGGGTTTTTATGAAGGGTTCTTCCTGTTCTGTTTTCAGTCCTTGACCCTGATCAGCCACCCATACCCACCTCTTTGTGCTGCCAGACCTGTGTTGTGTGCAGGAGGGAGGTTGTATAGGGGTCCTTGATGTCAAATCAGCATCATGCTGCCATGGGCAGCATGGGTGTCTGTGGGGACAGCTGAATCCTGCCTCCTCCTGCCACAGAGGATGTGTGGATTGTGTTGCGGATGCTCTGCTTTTCCACCCCATGCTGGTGCAGTGGCTGGGTAGGATGCTGACTCTGGTATCGGTGCGTTGCTCTGTTGTGTAAATAAAAATGTGGTCTTGGTGACAGGTCCCTGCTCTCTGCTGTGTCCTTCCCTTTTCCTGTCTGTGACATTGCAGTTCTAGGATTTACCGTATTAGTGGGGACACTAGCCACTGTGTCCCCATTCAAATGCATTAGTAGCATTTAGTTCCTTCAAGATGTGTTGCTAACCATCCTGTTCAAAAAGACCCACTGGACACCAGAACTTAAAATCAGGACATAGGCAAGTTCTCAGGAGGGAGGTGTTATTCAGGATTCTTGCCAAAAGACATTGATATTGGCAAAAATTGCCTGTGCTTTAAAGCTAAAACTACTGATTTTAACCTTAACTGTCTGTTCCATATGTCAGGAAACTTAATTTTGTTTAAGAGTTGCTTATGTTGAAGTTTGCTGTTGGAAAAGCTGAGTGTGGCCTTAAATGTCGGTGTGGGAAGATACTTTTTTATGTTATTGCATGGGACTAATAGGTGTGTGAGCACAGTAGTTTGTTTGTGCATTTTAATATATTAATAGATTTTTAAACTAGATTTGAAGTGGTAAAGGGACAAAATCAGGCTTGCTAGAGATAGGTCTGGGGGTGGCATGCCGATGCTTGAGGGGTGGTGTGCTAGCGAGGCTCTTTGGTCTGATGTCTCCATGCAGGTAGAGGACAGATGTCAAAGCAGCAGCAAAAGCAGGAGGCTTGTTGATGCATTAGAAACCATGGAAATGCCCGATAATGGTCCCATTGGAATTGGGACTTCTCTCCAAAAAATGGTGCCCGGATAAAGAGCCCAACTGAAGTGCATCTGCACCAATGCACATGGTACAGGTAATAAACAGGAGCTGGAAGCCACTGTGCAGCTCAAAAACAATTATATAATTGCAGTCACAAAAACACAGTGGGATGACTTGCACAACTGGAATGCTGCAGTGGATGGCTGTAAGGTCTTCAGAAGAAATAGGCAAGGAAGCAGAGGTGGTGGGATAGCCCTGTATGTTAGGGGGTGTTTTGAGTGTCCAGAACTGGACAGTGGTGATGAAGAGTCAAGTGTTTATTGGTAAGAATCAGGGGGTAAGCGAGCAAGGCAGATGTCTTGGTAGGAGTCTCTTACAGACCACCCATCCCATCATGAAGAGGCAGAAGAAATATTCTATAAGGAGCTGGGAGAAGTCTCACAGTCAGTAACCCTTGTTCTTTTGGGGGCCTACAGCTTACCAGAAGTATGTTGGAAATACAGCACAGCGGAGAGGAAGCAGTCTTGGAGGTTCCTGGTGTGTGTGCAAGATAACCTCCTGATACAGCTGGTGAAAGAGCCTACTGGGGAAGGTGTCCTGCTGGACCAGCTGCTGTGGTGTGGACACGGGCACGCTTCTGGCTAAAAAGACCGGCTGGATGACCAGGCCCAGAGAGTGGCGGTGAATGGAATTAAATCTACTTGGCAGCAGATCACAAGTGGTATTCCCTGGGTTTCAGTTTCAGGGCCAGTCCTGCTTAATATCTTTATCAGTGATCTGGACCAGGAGGTCAAGGGCACCCTCAGTCAGTTTGCAGATGACACTAAGCTCAGTGGGAGTGTTGATCTGCTGGAGGGTAGGAACGCTCTGCAGCGGGATCTGGACAGGCTGGATCAGTGGGCCAAGGCCAATTGTATGAGGTTCAACAAGGTCAAGTGCCAGGTCCTGCACTTGGGTGACAACAATCCCATGCAGTGCTACAGGCAGAGTGGCTGGAAAACTGCCCAGTGGTAGAAGACCTGGGGGTGCTGGCCAACAGCCACTGACCATGATGCAGTGTGTGCCCAGGTGGCCAAGGAGGCCAGTGGCACCCTGGCCGGTATCAGCAACAGTGTGGCCAGCAGGACCGGGGCAGTGATCGTTCCCCTGTACTCGGCACTGGTGAGGCCACACCCCGAGTGCTGTGTCCAGCTCTGGGCCCCTCACTGCAAGAAGGACATTGAGGTGCTGGAGTGTGTCCAGGGAAGGGCAGTGGAGCTGGGGAAGGGTCTGGAGCACAAGTCCTACGAGGAGCGGCTGAGGGAGCTGGGGGTGTTTAGCCTGGAGAAAAGGGGGCACAGTAAGGTATGTTACTGCTCTCTACAACTTCCTGAAAGAGGGTGTAGCCAGGTGGGAGTTGGTCTTTTCTCCCAGGTAATAAGTGATAGGACGAGAGGAAATGGTCTCAAGTTGCACCAGGAGAGGGTTAGACTGGATATTAGGAAAAAACTCTGCCCTGAAAGTTTTATCAAGCATTGGAACAGGCTGCTCAGGGAGGTGGTTGAGCCACCATCCCTAGGGGTATTTAAAGGGATTCGCAGATGTAGCACTTGGGACATGGGTTGGTGGTGGACTTGGCAGTGCCAGGTTAATAGTTGGACTTGATAATCATAACGGTCTTCAACTGAAATGATTCTGTGATTCTAAAATATGTAACTGTTCTTGTAGACAGATGAAAGTACATTATTATTTGTATTTAACACAGCATCTTGGCATGTGCTGGGCGCATATCTTCCAAAACACTGCTGTGTTACCTTTCCAACGTGGAGAAGTTTTATTCAATATGAAGCACAAGGAATTAGGAGCCTAACTAAATTTCTGGAATGATGGCTTTGAGGGACTAAAGAAACATACCTTGCCATCATGGTGCCCCAGAGGGTATAATACAAAGGAGTGATATATTTCAAAAGTAGAGCAGTCAGAATCATCGAAAGTATGTCAGTGCTGAGGGCAGCCTGGAGAGCAAATAACTTATGAGGCAAATTGCTGCTGCTAATGGTTTCCAGCTACAATGAACTTGTTTTAAAACTGGGGAACAAATTTTGTTGGACACTTTCAGCTTGCACATTGATTTCATGCTGTTTGTCGTGTTCTGTAAACAAGAAGTGTTGAATAACTGAGGCTGGACATGTAGAATCAAGATTTTCTTTCTTTGACAGCATAGTTGGGCAAATGCACTAAAGCAAGCTTGTAAAAGTACTTTTTTTAAGGTGATGTTGGTGCAGGCATTCACAGAAGGAGAACTTCATGGGTATTTCATTTGAACGAACGTGGCCAAAATAAATTAACCTGGATTAAAACGTTAGTATTGTAGATAAGTTGTCCCTGTCCAGCAGTAATTTCATTAAATGTATGTTGAAATTACACAGTTCTGAGCACTGAAAATGTTTAACTTCCTTCAAGAAGGCAGCTTACATGGAATAAATCAGCAGTGTGTAATGATTATTTTTCTGTTGAACAAGCTGAATTTGAAGGTTAGGGGTAACTGTCACATATTTACCAAAGCAGTTTAGTAAAGCAAAAGTTAGTGGCTGAAGTAAACTAGAGTTGCATTTTTCTCCCCAGGTATTTTCACGGGAGCCATGCATGGGCAGATGAGTGAAACAGAACAGATTGTAGCTCTAGTTATTGTAAGAGAGGTCACAGAACATGCGGAGTTGGAAGGGACCCACAAGGATCATCGCATCCAACTCCTAGCCCTGGACAGGACCATCTCCAAAGTCGCACCATGTGCCTGAGAGCATTGTTCAAATGCTTCTTGAACTGTGTCAGGCTGGTGCTGTGACCACTTCCCTGGGGAGCCTGTTTCAGTGCCCAACCACTCTCTGGGTGAAGAACCTTTTCCTAACATCCAACTTAAACCTCCCTGACACAGCTTCAGGCCATTCCCTTGGGTCCTGTCACTGGTCACCACAGCCCCTTCTCTCCCCCTCATGAGAAAGTTGTCGACTGCCATGAGGTCTCTGCTCAGTCTCCTCCAGGCTGAAGACCAAGTGACCTCAGACACTCCTCATACAGCTTCTCCTCAAGGCTCTTCACTATCCTGTGGTCCTCCTTTGGACACTCTAATAGTTTAATGTCTTGTATTGTGGCACCCAAAGCTGCGCCCAGCACTCAAGGTGAGGCTGTCCCAGTGCAGAGCAGAGCGGGACAATCCCCTCCCTTGCCCCGCTGGCGATGCTGTGCCTGATGCCCCCCTGCTTGGCCCTCCTGGCTGCCAGGGCACTGCTGGCTCACGTTCAACTTGCCATTGACCAGGACACCCAGGTCCCTTCCTGCAGCGCTGGTTTACAGCCTCCCATTCCCCAGTCTATATGGCAGTTTCTGAGGGGAGGCCTAATGTATTCCTCCCACACAAGAACAGTCTTGCCAGCATAATGCACTGAAGAGTTTCCTTTCTCTAATTCTATCATTAGCCTTCCTTCTACTCCTAGAACAGATGGGTGCATAAAATAGTATGAGGTGATTTAGTTTATTTTTATGTGCATCTAAGGAGTCGTACTCACATGAATCTGAAAGAGCGCTTTTAAATTTTAAAAATTCATCAGCACAGTAAAAGAATAAGAACGTGCCCTGGGGAAGAGTTCAGACATCTGTTGTGCTTTCGTGGTTGTACCTGTGCTATGGAACAGCTTTGCTCACAGTATCGTTTCTTGGTTTCACGGAGCAGTGCAGGAAAGCAGTGGCAGCTTCTCTCCTGACTCTTGTGTAACTCATGTTCTTCTTAAAATTTGTAAAATTAGAAAATAGGTATGGTGAAATAGTCATTTTAGCTAGCTTTTTGGACTGTGATTCCTGCATTTTAAAATCTGCAGGAGGGCTCTTAAGTTGTCTGTTCTGACACTGTGCTCTGGAGGCTTGTGCACTCTATGCAGAGTACACTTAGATTAGTTTGTGGTAGTTCTTATGATACTGAACACTTACTAAATAAACTTTAAGAACATGTTGAGGTTTCTTCTCTTTTGCAGGGGCGTGGTGGTGACAGGGCTGCTGTTGGCCTCATTGTGCAGGAAAGTGGTACAAGGAGAGTCTGTTTCTCTGTGCCCAGTGTGGGGAGCTGGAAGAGGAGGCTGGGCTCAGTGATGCTGCTGTCATGTAATGGGGGCTAATGTACAACATGGCTTGAAACTGAAATTACTGCGGCTGCTTCTCGGGGGAGCAGTGGGTTTGGAGTCCTGCTCTGAGCCCGTCACTGAAATTATGAAATTCTCAAATGCTCAAGAGGGAGCACTTTTATTACAAAGCATTAAATCATTTGATAGAGATGGTTCCTGCATTCTCAGAAATGGAACTGTCTGTCATCCTCTGTTCTGCTTCTCTGTAACAGTTGCTAGTGAAGCTGTGTGATGTGCCCTTGCCTTCCAGTCTTATGAGCTTTTCGATGGCTTAATTATTTAAGGTGTTTTCCTTCTCAAGGAAGTAGAGCAGATGAAAAAAATGAGCTGAGATAAAGAAGTAGGTCACGTCTCTTCCTGTAACAGCCAAATGAACAAGAGTGACTGAAAAAATAAATATTTTCTGTTGATGCTAACTTCTGCCAATAAGTAATTTCTAGTCAAATGCCATGTCCTGGAATCCATCTGCAAAGCATTTTGATGGGCTAGCTTATAATGATATCATGGTCAGAAACTGGACTGTAATTATTCCCATCTGTCTTCTAAGGAAATGTCACTGTTTTTTAGGAAATGCTGAAGCAACAATTTCTATATGAACACAACACACACATGTGCCATTTTATTCATTAAATTACCAAGTGAAATGTAAGACAGCTCACCAAGGTAGGCTGGCTTGGAAGACAGAAAAGTAGCACATGGAATTAGTTCTCCTGCCCTAGGGGATGTTAGCCTGAGATGATCACAGAGTTAAATTCTGGAGTAGCATTAACTTACAGAACATGTTGAATGCTTGATAAATCACAGACCTCTTGTGGAGTGTCTGGACCAGTCACTTCAGTGTCTGTCACACCTGTGAGACAGGAAGACTGCTTTTTTGTTTTTTCCTACTCCAAAAGCATGCTTTGAAGAGAAATTCGCTACTGTAAGTATTTCTGCCCTTTCATAAACAAAACTAAACAGAAATTAGGTATTCTTATTGCTGCTGTTGTTTCTAGTGTTTAAGGTTTCTTCTCATGGTAAACCATGTGTGCATAGCATCATTATGTCGTGCAGCAATGGCTCTGTGACTCTGCTTTTTTTCCTCTCTCTCTTTTTATTTTTTCTCTTTTTATTTTTTCTCTTTTTATTTTTTCTCTTTTTATTTTTTCTCTTTTTTTTTCTCATTTTTTTTCTCTTTTATTTTTTCTCTTTTTTTTTTTTTTTTCTTTTTTTTTTTTTTTTTTTTTTTTTTTCTCTTTTTTTTTCTCATTTTTTTTCTCTTTTATTTTTTCTCTTTTTTTTTTCTCTTTTTTTTTCTCTTTTATTTTTTCTCTTTTTTTTTTCACTTTTTTTTTTCCACATGTTGAGGTGCCCCAGCTTTGGGGAGAAGTATAGTTTCAAGGTGTCTTAAAGGAACTTGAGCTGCCACTGCCAGGATCTGATTGAATTAAGAATTTTGGTTGGTATGGCTTGGGTAGTTTGCATGGATTCCTCCATGTTTGAAGGAATTCGGCTTCTCTTTTGGGTATCAGTGTTTGGGTAGGATAGAGAAACACAGACTCATATGTAGTTAGTTCTAGAAGTCTTCCTGAGATTAGATGCAGATACCTGAGATTAGATTTGACTGTTCTGCTGTATGAGAGAAACTTACTTTTCTTTGTTTTGCTTTCACACTGGTGTTAAAACTGGGTCTGGTCAATATGAATCGATACGTTAGTGTCTAACTGTGCAAGTGTCATACCCACAGTGAACTCTTAAGTGGTTTAACTCTGTGTTACTTGCTTTGATTCTGTCTTGCAGAGTTCCAAAGTGCTTGCAAAGAAGGAGCTCTCCTACATGCCTATCATTGGCTGGATGTGGTATTTCCTGGAGATAGTCTTCTGCAAGCGCAAGTGGGAGGAAGATCGAAAAACAGTCGTACAGAAATTGCTGAATCTCCGGGACTACCCTGAGAACTTTTGGGTGAGTGGTGACTAACAAATGGGGTGTGAGGTGCTGTAGTGCTTGGCAGGAATGAGGGGCATGGGCAGTATGTGATGCTCATCAGTTTGTTCCTGAGACTTTTGATTTCTTAACTTCCTTGAGAGTATCAGGAGAATACTCTCAATTGAATTCTCTCTGGAATTTCCCATGTACTGTGTTGTCTGCTTTCTTCTCTGTAGTGTGGAACCCTACATATATTACTGCAAAAATACCTGCACTGTGATCCACTCTGTAAATTTTGTGGTCCTCTAAATACAGGAGCTGGATAGGGGTAGGTGCAGGCGTTCATGGCTGTGTAACAGATACATGTGACAATGTTGTATTGAAGCACATCAGCTATATTCTTTACCTAAGCTCCCCTCTCACTTTAGATTGCAGAGTTCATACTAGTGTTTTTTTCTTCCTGATGCTGCCATTCCTGTGAAGGTGTTTGGTCAGACATGGCCCAGTAGAAGTGGAAGCCACCTGGTCAGAAAATTGGCCCATTGGAGCCATCAGCTGTGTTCCAGGGAGCGAATTGGTGTCACTTTTCAGTAACAAGAAAGTCTTAAATTTTTGCATCGACATAATTTTTTAGTATTAACCCTGCCTGGCATTTCCTGAGAATGAAAAGTCTTTGAATTTTTTTTCTTCTCAGAAATCATAAAAATTGTAGTTCTGAGCTAGTGATTGCAAGAGTGCAGTTCAATTAAAGAAATGGTATCTTAAGCAGCCTCCCTGGGCCCTACAGAAACTATAGCTGTTTCCTCGTGAAGATGTATGTGCTGTATTTGTCATACTCTGAAATAAATTTCTTTTTTTAATTGTCATTGATTTAAATGAGTGCTAAGTAATCAAAACTAATCTCTGTGCTTCGATGTTTAAGTGATTTCCAGTGACAGGAGGCTGTCTAGCAAAGGGGTGATTCTGGGGTTTTAGTTTCAGTTTCTCTCCAGAGATTTGCCTGTGCTCTGTGACTTTTCTATACATGTAGGCAGTTCAACTCTAATCAGTGAGCACAAGCCATCACCATCCTGTAGATACTCCTTTAGAGGGATCACTAAAAAGGAGCTATAGCTGTGTAAGGGAGGTAATTGTTGATGTACACCTGCGGTTATTGAAGTGCGGAGTTTTAATTTCCTTTTGTATGATGACATAATGTCAAAAGGCACAACAGTAGCAGCTTGCAAGGTGGTGGTGGACAGGCAAAGCATGCTAAGTGAACTAGAGAGATTTTCTCATCAGTTTCTCTGTGTCTCATCAATCTGAATAACTTTATGTTTGCAATACCCAAGTAAAAGCACTCTTGGATGAGCTGAAACTGAAGCTGGCTGCTTGGCTAGTTTCTTCAATCTCTCTGTCTTTTTTGGCTACGTTTTTGCTGTGGGTTATGAGGACTTACTTTGTGTGATTTGGCAGTGCTCTCTGGTGTGTTAATTTGCGTTCACACTTGGCAGAAAGCAGATGAGCAAGTGGTAAATCTCCAAAGATCTGTGTGCTCTCCCCTGCCTGCCAGTGGCAATATTGTAATTATTCATGTCTGAGCACTTCCACTGTATAGTTCATAAGAGCATGAGGCTTTCAGTTGTCCTGCATCTGCTGCCTTACATCTCTTATCAGCTCTCTCACTGGCGTCAAAGTTACTGTCTGAAGTTGTCCATGGACCTCGTGTGCCATAGGAAAAGCAAGCAAGTTGGAGTGAGGGCAAACAAGCTGGGCACTGAAGCATTTCCTAGAAATATGTTTGGTTTAGACACTTAGCAAGTTTTAGATGCCATGATACTTGAACACTTCACATCAGAGAGAGATTTGCAACAGGAGTATGTTCTGAGTGTTTTCTAACAGCTCATTAGAGATGGAGTGACTGAGAAATTATTTGGGTTATTCTGATGGCAGGTAGCAGAGCAGATGTTAAAGCTTAAAGGCTGAAGTTCAAACCAGATGGCAGGTTGGATGAGTGTTTGGATTTGGGGTTTGGGGATTTTTTCCTTCAGTCAAATAAATTACCTGTCCGTGCGAGCAGTGTTAATTTGGGCTGTGCTGGTGGGAATTAGAGAGACCTCTGCTCAGTCAGCAGGAGACCTGAGCTTCTGTCTAACAGTAGTTCTCTCTTGGTTTTAGTTCCTGATTCATTGCGAGGGCACAAGGTTCACAGAACAGAAGCACCAGATCAGCATGCAGGTAGCCAAAGCCAAGGGTCTACCCAAGCTCAAGTACCACCTCCTGCCACGAACGAAAGGATTTGCTGTCACCGTGCAGTGTTTGAGAAATGTAGGTAAGGAAAGTCACAGGGGACAATGCTAAATGGTTATTTCCTCTAACTGCTGTCGGTTTGCCATGCTTTCCTTCCCTGTAGCATGTGTCCTAGCAGAAAAATCCTGGGATGCTTTCAGACCGTTTTCTCTCTAGCCTTTGGTTTTATTAACAAAATCATGGATCAGTTTGTGGGGTTGGTTTTGGTTGGGTTTGATTTGGTTTTGTTGGGGTTTTTTTGTTTGGGTTTTTTACGTTTTAATTAATTATTGTTTTGTTTTGTTAACTGTGACTCTGTGTTGGAGAATCTCAGTTGCATATTTTGTACCTATTGGTATGTATTTTGTTGCGTATTTTGTACCTTTGTCAAAGGACAGTATTTCTTAGTATTTGCTAAGCAATTCTATTCCAGAGGCAGTGTGTCTTAAAGTAACTTCTTGTGGTAAATATCTACCTCAAATAACATAATTTTTAAATCAAAAAATAATCGACTTTAAATTTCTGTATAGATTTGCTCTTTAGAGTTTCTTAGTGGAGCTGAGGAAGGGGAGTAGACCTTGACTGAAGATACATGTAGGTGAAATTTATAAACAATTTCTACATTACAGAACATGAGTAAGTTTTTGTTCGTTAATAGTTTTGAGCTCCCCATTTATTTCTGGTTATATTTGCATTTGCCAGCTTTAAAGTGATGTCAGTAAGAATATTGCACGTGTTGCCTTTGAAGGGATATTCTTTGACTAATTCTATCTATCAAAGTCTTCTGCTGTGTATTTCAGGGGCAAAGGAAAGACACTGCTGAGTAGCCATAGCGTTACGGTGTCTTTGGGGCCTGGTAGATCTGTGTGTTAGACAGTTGATATGTGAGAAAGACAAAAGTGGTTTCTGGTTTAGAAGAAAATGTTCCAGCTTGACTGAAGTTAATGTCAAAACTTCTTTTGTCTTTGAAGATATGTTTTCATGTGGCATATCTGGGATAGCTGCTGTAAGAAAAGCTTCCCAGTCAGCTGTCTTGCTGTCTCTTGTATTTCTTCTGCATATCCTCTGGCAAGCCAGGTAGATCATACCTCTGTTGTAGCTTCCCAGGCACCCGCAACTTTCTGCCCCCAAGGTGGATAACATAGCTTGGATCTTTTCTGATCCATGAGGAAGAGGTAAGTTATGTGAAGCATCCAGCAACCCCCTTAAGAGGCACGGTTTAGCCTTGCCTTTTGAATAAGGGTGACTGTTCTGCTGAGGGCAGGGGGTGGTAGACTTGAGGCACAGAAGAAGGGATGAGTCAAAACTCTGCGGCCTCTAGTGCCCTGAGCTGGGAATCAGAAACACGTTATTCTGGTGATGATTTTGTTCTTTTCACTGCTCTGTGTAATGCAGGCAAAATAAGGTGTGGTGGTGGACCAGTAGCTGATTTGTGGGAAAACATTTCAAAAGGAAACAGTTTTGGGAAACCCCAGTGACATTTATAAAAAGTTTTGGACATTCATTTGGACATTCATTTTGGACATTACAGTAGTTACACACTACTGTAACACTTACTAGTACCCTAAATATTTGAAATACCTTCAGAAAAAGAAGACTGAGGTTCCTAGATTACTTATTTATTTAGGGGAGTATATGTCACTACCTCAATCCAGAAGCTGTGACTTGCTAAATCGAGCAGTGTAAGGCCAGTAAGAAGGTAGAATTTCCCTGTGAGGGTTCAAGGAGAAGCAGAGTCATAACTTCTTGTATACAGTTTCAGCAAAAACTGTCGAGCTTAAAAATCCAACCAACAAACCTCTGAGGGTTTGATGACCCCAGATTGGTGTTGCAGGTTGTTGTAGGTTTGTTGCTTTACTTGCCTTGGTACTTTTTGCAATGAGAGGGAGATAGAAATGTTACTGCCTGGGTTACTATATGTTTCTCTCCTGTAGAGACAAGGGGTACATGCGAAGAGCATCTGAAAACAATGTCTTATATTTTAGAACTCCTTGTAACATTATTATGTACAAATAATAAGGAAGTCCATGCATTTTTTTGAATAGAAAATGTGATGGGAGTCTCTTTGACAGTCCATGATCTGGAAATCTAAGTTCTATCTAGAAATTAGGTCACATCCGTATGCATCTTGAAAAGTGAGAGACTGGTGCTGAGCTGCCTGTGCCCATTTTGGGCTCTGCCATTTAGGCTACTGCTGCTTCTGTTCTCCTGCAAGGGTGGTGGGCCTGGCTGGAGTGCCTTGTGAAGGGATGTAGCTGCAGCACAACAAAGCAGTGAAGCCAAGTCACAGGTTTGGGACCAGTTCACAGCTGGGTGTGACAGAGCTTCTGTCCCATTTTTTTTCCTCCTTTCTGACAAGGATGTGATTCAGCTTGTCAGAAGCTGTAGTATTATAGGATGGCTAGATGCTGGTTTCTCTGGCTGTAGGTGTAATTCAACCATGGCAGTGATCACAGGTTGGTCCTCTTCAAAACTTTGTATCAACTCTTAACACTACCTGCTGCAGTCGCTCTGGAAGGAGTTCTGAAGTAGTTGGAAATAGACATTGGTGACATCAGAGTGGAAAGCCCATCTGTTTTGAAAAACTTAATTTCAGGAGGAGTTTATTTAATGTGCATACATTGGAAGCTGCCTCCATACCACTGATGCCATATCTGTCAGCATAAGCAGATGTATTTGGATAAAAATACCTTTCACACAAAATAACAAGGAAAGAACCTTCCCTCCTAACTAATTTCTTTCATAAGTGATAATGGAATTCTTTTTTCCTCCAAGACTGACTTTCACAAATTCAGATCTCCGTACACAATTAGATTCTTAAAGAAATGCTTTTAATATTTTCTGAATTTGTTCTGATATTTTTGTCAGTGACCATCCCTACCAGTATGGTTTTACAGATGCAGTCCCCAGGAACTTAGCTTCTAGAGGCTGTTCACTGTCTTAGTGATTAATAAATTGTTGTTTGCTACCTGTACTGTTCATGGAAGCAAATGAAAATACAAATCGGTTTCTAAAATGCTCATCCATTACTTACACAAAAAGTAAATGTCATAAATACTGCAAAAGATATATTTAACTGTTACTTTTAATGCCTGGCTGTATATCAGGTAGTTCCGTTCAGCTGTTTTTATTTAGTTAAGACTTGTGCTTAAAAATGTACTTCACGATGGATTGTAGATAAGCCCAAGTTTTGTTATGTACCTTTTCCTCCGGTTGTGCATGCTGGGAACTGTTGTCCTAGAGGGAATGCATGAGAATAAATTCCAGGGTGATATTTTTGTGGAGTTCAGTATGACAGTGTTTGGGGGTATTGCAATGACTTTTTTTTCCCATGAGCTGTACATTAGTCCTGGATTTTTTTTTTCCAAGTGGGTTTCTCTTCATCATCCAGAGCAAGTTACCAAGTTGGAGAAGATGAATGGTTTTTCTTCAAGCTGGCCAGATGAATGAAATGTTAAATCAAAGGATTGTGTCAAGGTGGTGTCACATCAGCAGTACAGTGAATTTCACTGTACCTTCCCCTCCCTTTTCCAGTCTTCAGATTGTTTTGTGCTCATATGAAGGTGCATGTAGCCATACTCATTGCCTGTAGGTTGATTTGTCAGTGAAACACTCTGGCATAATCCACAATGGCCACAAATTGATGTGTGAAATTCAAGAGGACAGTCAAAGTAAGAAAAATCCTCTCTAGATATATAATCCGAAGATTTTTTTAGGTTGAAGTTAAGAAATTAAATCTTAAATTCTTAAGTACTTAGCTCTCTTGTCAGGATGCTGTAGAAGGAACCAAAAGTTAATGATATGAAAAAAAAAGCTGGGCAGAGATTAGAAAACAAAACTGAAAACCCAACTGGTTTTTTCACAGAAATAAAAGGCTTTCAAATATCTGTGTTTGGTTTTTAATGAAACAGAAGTTTTAAGATATTTCACAATTGAAGCAAAACTTCTCAAATGCTGCTTAAATTAGCCTGAGAGTGAGACAGTTGCGATGATTTCAAGATACTGTGGAGTTACTTTTTTACTTATTTTAGAATAGGAATTTTCTGTTCTCTTCAGCTTTTGGATGAGAAAGTCTTGAGATGTCCAATTCTAATTATGCAATTGCAAAATCCATGTTTAATGATAACCAGTTCCAGTGTGTCACGCAGCATGCTAGTGCTGCTTTGACTGTGGAAGCTTTCTGGCAGATTTTAATTTCATGCAGTCTCTTTCTTGGACACTTTAATTGTTGTTCTTTTCCTGCATTCTCAGAATGAGAAAGCTAAAATCTTTAGTTATCTTCAGTTATATCTGGATAACAGGGGTCTTTTTACTCCTGCACATTGCTGTCATTGTCTTGGGTTTGGCACTGCTTTGCACCAAAAGATTGCAGTGTGTTACTAAAAGGGACTGGACTGAATGTCAAACTACAGACCAGTTGGAACCTGTAATAGCATTTTTTTTTCCCCTGGAGAAAAAGAAAACTCTGTGTAAGACTGTCAGCACATGAAGATGTTCCTATCCATCTCCACAGAAGTTTTTTTTAGAACAGGAGAGCTGTCTTCCAGTGTGTCTCAACAAAACCCTAATTAGTATAAAAACTCAAATGTAGATGCCGTGAAAGAGATGGAAGAAAAAATGTTGTGTATATCATACTTTGCTTTATTTCATTCCTATTGTTGTTAGAATAATCTCATGCTATTAAAGAATAAACTAAGAAGCTTACACTATGTAAACCAAACTGAGCTCGTTTTCCTTCAATTACATTGGATTAGTAAATTAGAGTAGATTAGTAAAATCCTTCTACACTAAGAAGCTTAAAAATGGAGGCAGATCATTTATTTTAAAAAAAAAGTAATTTCATACTTGTATTGTACGGGGACAGTAGTGTGCTTGAAGTAGATTTTGGCTTGTCTTTAGTTTTGAGTTTGAGCTAAGAACCCCACTGTAGTAGGAAAAGAATGGAGTTGTTAGTGAGGGACAGAGTCTTTTTGCAGTGACGGGGGTTTGGCCTTTGTTTTCAGGATTTCCTTTCAGCACTGAAGCCAGGCTGTTCTGTTCTGCACTACGAATTCTGTTTTGCAGTAACAAATGATGTGGTGAGTTTCTGGCAGCTGAATGCTGAGACCAAACCATATTTATCTCTCATAGCTAGGAGAGGTTTCAAAACCAAGAGCAAATCTGTCCTGTGTAACAAAACTCTGTCTTAGTGGTGGGTCAAGAATAAAGTTTCACCACATGTATTTGTATTCATTATTGCAAAACTCTAGAGCAGAAAACCTAAAATACAATAGGCTACACATGAAAGTGCTTCTTAGTCACTTTTGTGACAAAAAATAGAAAAGTGTTTTTGCTGTCATTGTTCCTAGAGTTCATACCATGATGCACAACTGATTTCAGTGTCATGAAAATGAATCGTTCTCTGGTAATTTTGTGACATCAGGAAAATAGTGTATCTAAGGATGTATTCATACAAACTTTTTTGCAACACTTCATGTGGTTTTAAACAGTGAATGCTTTTTCTGTAGAAACTGCTTGTTACTGCTCTTTCAGTTTATCTGCCCTCAGCCTTTGCAAATGGTTTTACTGTTCCTGCTCAGTCCTGAGCTGCACAGTTTTCTCAAAGTTTGGCTGCAGTTTTGTTCAGCAGAACTTTTACGTTATATTCCTCACATTTGCGTGTCTTCACAGCAGCAACCAGCTCACACAAGATGTGGTGTGTCATCCTCTCTCTGCCTTTGCCCTATAGCAAGTGCCTGAGTTACCAACAATGGACATGAACCGGGGGCTGCTTCGGACCCCGGCGATTTATGGGTGCATTAAGCCCTCCTGCTGTAGGATGTCTCTCACACACATACTTCACCTATTCCTGGTCAAAGGGTGTTTATTGTTTATAAAATGTGTATCTGCCTGGTTGTTTCCTCAGATTTAGGGGGTAGTTGTTGATTCACAGTGAACTGAAAAAGGTAACAGTTCTGCAGCCATGTGACTCCTAGGAAGTCCTAGGTGTATTCTGTCAGAAGCTGTAACTGTGTTCCTATGCCCATCAGTCTGCACCTGATGAGGAAGGAGACAAGGGTGGATGGAGAGCAAACCCTTTCCATTCTGCTGGTGCAGTTCCTGAAAGAGTCACTGGTTATTTGGCTTCTGAAAATCTGCATGTTGAGTATTCCATTGTCATTTTTACCTTGGTGACAGCTCAAACTGTGGTGTTATTACTGATGACCTAGTTAATATTCTCCTTGTCTGTGAGAGAATGACTTATTTCCATTGTATTACTACATTAAACACATAACCTTGTTTTTCTTCTTGTAGTTTCTGCAGTCTATGATTCTACCCTTAATTTTAGAAATAATGAAAATCCAACATTGCTGGGAGTTCTAAATGGAAAGAAATATCATGCAGATTTATATGTAAGGCAAGTAATCCATATTTTAATTCCTTTTTTAGGAGTGTGTACTTGAAATCACAATTGGTTAAATAAGGGAATGTTTTCAAGTGGGTTACAGAAAGCAGATCTCTACAAGAGCTTATCTTCAGATAAAAATTCATATGGGTTGGGAAGTGTTTCTGGTAAAGTTCTGTGGTTATAAGTACATGAGGAGCCCATAAATGTCTACAGATATCTATGTTGTTATTTTTTAATTCATTTGTGTGTCTGCACAGCAGACAGTGGGGCCTCTTTTCACTCACTTGGCCTGAATACCAAACACCATCTAAGTGTTCAGGTGGAGCTGCTTTATACCTGTCTCTGGCACAGGAGTTCCAGAGATAGTTCCAATTCCTCTGGTGGAGGTCAGGCTGAGGACTTTTCCTATCTGCTGGTGTAGTCGTTGATGTATTTGACAGCTACGCCCTCCCTACCAAGAAGGAAGTTGTTTAATAAAGAAAACATTACCTGGATTCCTTTTCATTAATGTTTCTATAAATTATGATTACCCCAATGGCTCCCCATGATCTTAATGAGAAATAGCCAATTCCCAGGTGAGGTTCTACCAGCAGCACCTATGCTACAGGCACCCAGGGCATGTGGTGATGCAGGGTTGGAGCACAAGAACCTAGAAGTGATGCTGCAAGTGATCAGGAGTTCCTCATAACCCCTTTAGAGCTGTAGTGGACCAGTGAGCTGGTCCTGTTGCTTTATACTGGATAACAGCATGAAGTGGAATAGGGTGACCTTTTCTTTTTACTTCTCCTTTTCTGCCTGTATGTAGAAGTATTTTTTTCACAACTGTTTTTGTCCAAGGGGTAAAAAGAAAGTTTCTCTTGATTCCTCTTCCCACGTGGTAGCTCAGGCTAGTGTCCTTGAGTTTGGTGTGCACAGCCTGGCTGGATGGCATTCACGGAGCCCTGCCTGTGTATGTTGGCTCCAGCAGAGCAGAGGGCTTCCTCTTGCTGTGTCTCGCTTTACACCATTCCAGCCTGCTGCAGTCAGTCTGGCAGAGTACAGAAATTGCTTTTCACGACTCAGGGTAGCTGTTTGCCTGTCCTGAAAATCTCTGACAGGCAGGGTAAACCTCATGGCTAAATTTGTTTTGGCAGTTAGTTGGAGACTATCACAAATTTTTTCAAAATCCTCCGTATTTGCTTGTTGAAGTGCTGAAGGTGTTGCACAAGTTAAAAAAAGGTGAAAAATGTAGTGAGTCTCCTGTCAGATAATCTGTCTCTGTAATGCAAGTGCTATTCATGGAAGCTGAAGTATTTAATACGCTTCAATTTCTCTTGTTTCCCATTGGCAGGAGGATTCCACTAGAGGACATCCCAGAAGATGAGCAGGAATGTTCTACCTGGCTCCACAAACTATATCAAGAAAAGGTTGGTTTTTTTGTCAAGACAGCACTTGGGAGCCACTAGTGCTCGGTTATTTATAGTGCTAGTAGACCTTTACAGTGTGCATGTGTAGTGTCCTAATTTGGAGGCTTGGGGTTGTTTGGTTTGTTGGTTTGTTTGGTTTTCAGGGTAAGTGCTCTGTTCCTCTACATGCAAACTGATCTTGCGCTGCCAGTCACGTTTGCTTTCATTTTGTACATAGAGCAACAGGAAGAAAGCTTAAACAAGCCCTTCTAGAGTAATTTTAAGCCTCTTCTTTAGGAAGTTGCATAAGGATACAAAAATCAAAACTGCCTTCTGATTGGCAGAAAGATCCCCTTCCCCTAGAAGACACCTTCTAAATCAAGAAGTAATTTGTGGGCTGAATAAGATACTTTCTTTAGTGTCTTAGAATTTTTGTCCCTTGTTTTACTGTGCCTTTTTAACCAAGACAAACATCCAGCACTAAAAGGAAAGGCTAATAAATTGTTTTCACACTGTGGGTATAGAAGGCATGCACTTAAGATTCCTAATTTCATAGGATGGGGAGAGAATAATAATGATTGTGTTTGTAGATGCCCAGTGGGGGTTTTTTCCTTTTTTTTTTTTTCCCTGCAAATGCTTTCATATGAATCCTTCAGTCTTTCAGAATCTGTTTCTTCTGGCTGTTTTTATGAATATTGGAGGTAGTTGTTGGGGGAATGTGCTCTTGGAATGCACACAGCACTCCCATTTCAGTCCGTGGGAGACATAGGTATGCACGGCATGAGGGCCTGGCAGCTCACTTTGCTTCAATACCTTGATCAAAGTTATGTATTCAGACTGGAGTGCAGCAGTGCTTTGGATTTAGAAGTGATAGAATATAGCTATGCTCTGTTTCCCTCTCCCTGGGACAGGAAAACTCTGCTGTGCCATCTGTCGTGCTCTACCCAGGACACCACATTAGCATTTCTGTATCGACTCTGCCCTGGCTGTTCTCAGTTCCAAACCACGACTGTTTCTGGTGTCATTCATAGCTCCTCTAAGCAGCTTGCTTACAGGAATGTGGGAAGTAAATGTGTCTCGAGACCTCACTTGTAGATCGATTCCCTTTGCCTGTGATCCCCCTTCTCACAGTTTGTGCCAGTGGCACCCGACTGAGGCACAGCCCCCAGCACCTTTGCAGGAAGGTGGGGTGTTGCCCACAGGCCCCGCTTGCTTTACAGGCATGTACACACAAATGGTCCTTTTGCTCAACACTGCACAAGCGCACTTTCTGCTGCTGTGACTTTGTAGCCCTATTTCATGTCGCTGAGAACTATTAGGATGTTTGCAAGGCAAGAACATAAATGTGAATGTAGTGATTGTTTTCCTGAATCCTTTATTACATAGTTTCAGTAATTCACTTCAAGGTTTTTCTGTTATTCCCTCTTTGGAAAACACTCAGAGTCTTCTAGTGCAAACAGAGTGTACATCTATCCTTCATAACATTATATTATACAATGTATCATAGTATTCTTCATATCTGTTCTTCATGACAACTTCATTTGCTGGTTGGTTAAATCTCTGGTTTCCTGTTTAAGTATAGGAGTTTTACATCCAGGAGTGAAGTATAGTGTGTTCAGTTTTCCATTCCACTAAAACCTTTTTTGGTTATGTGGAATGTTTTTGATTGATTAAGGTTGGGGGAGGTTGTTTGTTTGTTGGTTTGATTTTTTTTTTTTTGGTGATGGTTTTCGTTTTTCTCTGAAGGCCTCATGTTTCTCTTTCTCTAGCTGTTTTATGTTAGTGAAATTTATTTCATTGCAGTCATTCCTGGTTTACTGAAGCCCATGTCTTTGTGAAATCATACTGGCAGAATATAGAGCAGGGACAACTTCTTCCAGAGTTCTGAGATGATGAAAGCCCACCTGCAGGGTAAAAATACAATTTTGTTTCACCTTTCTGCCCTGCATCTTATAAAGATAATAGGCTCTTAGGTCAGATAACAAGCAGCAGTGCCACCCAGGTGCTGTTTCCAAAAATTAATTCTGTTTCAGACTGTCTTCAGAGTCAGGAATTACTTATGATAAAATATAAAAAATTGTTATTCAAAGGGCAGTAATTCATTGCAGGATACACATTCATCCCCTGCTTTGTCTGTTTTGGTTGCAGCACTTCTCTTGCTGTTTCAAAGCAAGACAAGGTGTGCATGCTACTGGAGAGCCGAGACCCTATTTTATCATGCATTACGGTTCCCTGTGCTGTTGCTTATTCTCAATGAGTTTAATAATTTTGCACTAGTTTCTCAAGACTCACATACAGTGTGCTGAATTATGCTGTAGTAGCATGATGTAGTGGCTGGAGAGTGCCACAGGTGCTGAGGTCAAGGCCTGCATGCTAAAGATGATCAGGATCGCAGAGCTATTGGACGTGGAGAGACATGACTTTTTTTTTTTTTTCTGTTTTCTTTTTTTCCCCCCAATTTATTTATTTCCCCATATTGACATTAGTAAAGGAGTGAGAGTCTTGGAGAAAAGTTTATTCCATTGGTTTTTTACCTCATTGTCTGATCTCACCAACATGTACCTCAATCTGAGATACTTCTCTCTGGGAGCCTGTCGTGTTTATGTTCTTGCTACTTATCACTTCATTTTTTGGCTTAGTCACTGCTGCAAACACAGTTGAACAGAGTCTTGCCAGATAAACAGTGCTGCTGCTCTAAACCAAACACTGTTCTCCTTCCTTTTCCAGGCTTACAGTAAGTACCATGTCCATGTGTTTCTTCCTTACTGGGAGTGGATTTTGTCCATCCACATATGGCCAGCACTACATCAGTTAATTCCAAATTATGACAGAGGTTCAGTTTGGGTTGCACATTGCCTTGTCTTTCTATTTCTTGCATTTTTTAAACTGCCATTGCTGGAAGGGCTCCCTTTGACTTTAACCCAGACCGTGTTGAGGATCTCATTGCCAGGTCGGAAGAAGTGATAATGTAGTAGTCACAACTCTGCTAGTCCTTGCGTGTTTGTTTTCTTTTTTTACCTCCTTACACCCTCAGTGCCTAAAATAGAAGTTCTGCTTGAGAAACTTAATTTTCATTAAAAAGAGAGCAAACTTCTAACTTTTCTTGCTTGTAAGAGAAGCTTGGAAAAGAGGGCCTGAAAATATATGCAGAATGCCCTAGGGAATCAGCAAAGCATAACTGAAGAGAAGTGTACAGAACTCCAGTGTTTGGGAACAAAGAATGTATTTTTGGGTATTCATTTTTTGTGGGTTTCCTCATGAAGGGGCAGTGGCATACCTCTGCCATCAGACCTCCTGGTGGGAACAGGGAGGAGGAATCCAGGTAGCCTCTCACAAGGAGATGGATGTCCTCTGATTTCCCCTCACTACATAACCCCTGCCCCACACTGTCTGAAGTAACATAAATTTGGTGGGGGCAATAGAGGGAGCGTGTTTCCATGTCGGAATGTGATACCTGTGTGGATGGAATTTATTACAAACGGAGAAGAGGCTCTCTGTGCAAAGGAATGAAAGGAACCTAATGTGGGTAAGGTGATTTTGGGAAATGTTGAGGTGTATTCTGTATTTAAAGCCTGACTTAGTGGTGGGTGTCATAGGCACCCTTGCAAAAGCTTACAAGACACATAAACGCACAGATGCCTTTTGCAAGTGAATGTATTTAAGGGTAAGGAATCATAACTGAAGAGCTGTTCCCCACAGCAGCGTGAAATGTGCTGGAGATGTTGGCCTTGACATTGTTTTGCCTTTTGTATATGTTTTCCATCTGTCTCAGCCTCTCACTGAGGTGCGCTCTGTGGTTTTGCTGCCCCTCATGCCGTGCAGAGCCAACAAAGAAAACCCTGCTGCGCTTGTTTCAAGCGATCCTGTCTTGCTCTCTGTAGTAGTAGGCCCTCTAATGGCAATGCCAGTAATGGTCGGGAATTCTTCACTTTACCAGCGTTTGGAAACCTAACTGTACACAGTAAATTCACTTTACTGATGATGAGTAGCACTGTGTTATAAACCAAAGTCTTCACTGCACTGTGAAGAAAACTTCATACGCTGTGTACTCTGTTGAAGGTGGCTCAGTAATTGGCCACAGTGATGCCACTACAATCCAGCTCGCATGATTTTTGTAATCTCAATAGAGTGCAGTGCTTTAATTACTGCATAATCCCTTAAAAGATCAATGTTCCCTTTGAAATAGATAAAATGGTAACAGCTTGTAATTGCTCAGGTTGCTATTAAGTAAGTAAAGAATTGTTTGTGTGAGCTGGAGTGTAAGTAAGTGTAAAATCATAGCATAGTAGAAAAAGCAGTCTTTTGGTTGATTAGTCTTGGCTTTGCTAGAATTTTTAGAAACGAAATATCCTTTCTTTAAAGAAATATCATACTTCATTCTGACTAAACTAAGGGTTTTTTTTATGTCAGTCTAATGCTGACTTCATTAATTAACCAGGTTTTTTGTGATAACACAGATTAATAGATAACAGACTAATTATCTTTGCTTTTGAACAAGGAGGAAGGGTTTTTTTCCCCCACCCACTTTTGATATCTTGGGTTGATGGGATCACTAAAGGCAACGCATTTCAGCCGTGTGGGCTATAGAGGAAGGTACTGAATTCAAAGTCTTCTGTGCTTTAAAAAACAGATGCTACAAAACAGAAAAAAAGCAACCCCCACTCCATTATCCTCCTTGTATTATACTTAGAGTCCTTTGCTGAAAGCCAGTGAGAGCTTGTGCACTGTTTGCACACTCAGCTGCCTGTAGAGAGGTTCAGCACCCAAACTTCCTTCCACACACTTCGTGGGAACCAGGTGAACAAGACTACATCCGTGGGACAAAGACAGGAGCGGGTGGTGTTCTTCGAGGTGTGGGACAAGATGGTGTCTGGTCACCTTTTCTGACAGGTCTGTGGGTGCTGTTTTGAGAGCAGTGGTTGGAGAAAACATGCGGGAACAGAGGATGCTGCTGAGTAGGTAGCCCAGACACTTCCCGCTTACTTGCGGTACTTGGGCAGTGGCCGTGGCTCCTGCAGGAGGTTCAGCAGTGATGTCTGCATTGCTGCAGGAGTGTACATCCCATCATCTCTCCGGTTTTCCTAGGCTATTATACTCTCCAGGTATGGCATTTTTCAGGCTGCTGTGTGTAGGAGAAAGTATTCACACATCAGTGTATGCTCCTTTTTTTGTTTTGCGGTTTTGATTTTTTTTTTTTGACTCTGTGTTCATTGAGTTCAAAGTACAAGCTTTCCAGCCATTAGCTGGTCTTTGATCTTCCCCTGTGGTTACGAGCCTCCAGAAGGAGGAACATCAAAGCCAGGAATGGCTAGTTTTGTTGGCAGATGGGGATTTAATTGTTGCCCTCCTTTGTTCTACTAGGATGCATTCCAGGAAGAATATTACCGCACAGGAACCTACCCAGCAGTCCCTATAATACCGCCCCGTCGACCATGGACACTTTTGAACTGGCTTTTCTGGGCCTTATTGCTGCTATATCCTTTGTTCAAGCTGCTCATCAACATGATCAACAGTGGATCATCACTGACACTGGCTAGTTTTGCATTTGTCATTATAATAGGTAAGTTTACTGATCTGAAAAGATTACAGCATAACTGTCCAGTAGGATTTATTGAGACTTGCTAAATATAAAAATGACTTGTGAATTCAGCGGCCCATCCAATATGTCCATTCTGGACCAAGTTAAAAAGATTCTTTTTTTGTTTATTTCTGTATAGTTGTATCATTTTTTGTAAGAGCTGCATACAAAATTTTCAGTTTCTGTGGAATTCAAACAGTGACTTCTCAAGTGGGTTGCCTACAAAGGCTTTCTTTTCTTGTGTTGTGTTGCTGTGTTCTACTTTAAATACTTAGAAGAGAGGCACAATGGTAATTTACTCCTTTGAGAATGCTTTTGTCTAATCGTAGTCTGATGTGTCATGCACTGGTAATCATGAACTCATGATTTAAGCACAGCCTGTTGTGGCCATCTACTCTGACTTATGTAGCACAGGGCATGGCCTGTCACAGGTGATTCCTACAGTTCCTGTGGCAGTTGTGAACTGCCTTGGTTCGTATTTCAATTAGTATGATACGTAAGAGAAGGAAGGAAAACAAAACAAGGAGCTGGCCCAGAGAAAGGGAGGGCAATCTCATTTGGTGTTCTTCATGGAAGCAGGAACCAGGCCAGTTTGGCAGATTGCATCACATCTGGGTGTCTGTGCTTGGGTGCTGGTTTGAAGGGTAAGTTCCTTTCCAGAATAAGCCATACATTTTTAAAGCAAATACTTCCTGTGATTGCACTGACCATCACTGGTACTTATGACTTCATCACCTTCATGTCTGTGTATATTACAAATGACGTTGGAAACAAGAAACAGAACTTCACAGTCTTTCTGGCTCTGAGAGAACTTGGATACAGAGCTGACTTAAAAAGCCATGTCCAGAATAGCAACACAGAGGAAATAGGAAAACATGGAGCATTTTCTTGTCTCAGAAGTGGATCTTTGCTCTCTACCCAGGAAATTGTTCGGAGCACATGACATTTCTTTGCATTCTCAGAAGTCTCAATCTTGAGCTCATTTGGTCAAGATTAACTAACGTGCTTCTTGCCATCTGTGAAGAGCTTGATGTGGTAGGCACACAACATTCTTTTTCAGAAAGTGCCCACCAAAACAAACACTGTGTTAAGCTCCTGTTGATGCTTCTTATAAAGATAATAGGAGAAGGAACAATTTGTGTGTGTGTGTGCATGCAGGCAGGAAATTTCCTTCATGATGCTTTGAGCCAGAGGAAGGAAAACAAGGAAGGAATAAGGTCCAGCATAATAGTTGGTACATTAGGTGGACAGAGTAGAGGAAAAAAGAAGGGAATCCCGTGCTCTTGTCTTCATCTGGAGAACTTGTTGGTGCTTGTTACCCTGGGAATGCTTTGTGTAAAATGTGTAAGAATCCCTTGGAGCAGCAGCCACAACTTAAAAGCCTCTTTTTCCACCCACCTTACTTGTTGGAAGTCACAAGCAGTGCCCCCTTCCCCTTCTCTGGCTGGTGAAGAGGATGGGAGTGTAGAGTGAGCACTGTGGTTGGGGTGTGCGCAGGAATTGGAGGCAATGGGTTCAAATCCCTGTCAGTTGCAGAGAAAGGTCCATCAGCCTCCCCTGTGCTCCTGTTCAAAGTGGTAAATGGCAGTGGGTGGGGTGAGGTGTGACACCATTGCAAATGCTACTGCCTGGCAATTTGCTCAAGGGGACATTTGTTCTGCCTTTAGGAGAAATGCTGGCATCATCTGTTTGGTGCTGGAATGTGGAACGATGGCCTAATGGTGCGCTGAAGCACAGCAATTGCAAAATGGTTTGAATTTCTCATCTTTCCTTCAGCATTTTCCTCTTCATTCAGTTTCTCTACTCAGCAGACTGGTTGGTTGGGTGCCATTCCAAAGTGCTTTATGCCTTATGTACCGTCCACAGGGAGCCTCACACCATCATTCAGGGTTTCTGGAGTTTAACCTCAGGGCCAGCTGCCTTACTGCTTGGCATTGTGGCATTTGTGATGGTTTTGGATTTAGCCGTCTTTAATTGAGTTGAGTGGCACCATGCCTCTCACCTTCCACCCTAAGTCTAATACAATCTTGCCATTAGTGACCTAGGTCACGTCTTTTCTCTATCAAGAAGTGAGACAAAGAACCTGTAAAGGAAAAAAGCTATGATGGCACCAAGAATAGACAGCAAGAATGCCCTTATTTTCATTTTTTTCCCTTTTTCTTGTTGTCTTACTCCCCACTTACCCTTTCTTCTGCTTCTAGCCACAAGGAAAGGTTAATAAGCAGGCTGCTCTGAGTCATCTCTTGAATGCAGTGATAATCCAAAGGCTTTATTCTCATGTTATCTGTTACCCTGGAGCTACCAGAGGACTACAGCAGCAGCCTGCTGCCAGAATGAACAGCAGCATTGGGTGTGAGCTCCCAGGCTGCCAAAGCCCAGCAGAGAACCCCTTGAGGGTGTGTGATGTGCTGCCCCATAGACACCTGCCCCGCCTGTGGGCTGGTGCAGCTTGCAGTCCCCTGCAGCCTCTGCAGCACCTCTGTGCTCAGCAGCAGCTGAGTTCTCACTCCACAAGTGATGTGACCAGTCCCAAAGTGCCTGTAATTGCCTGGGCTTTGCCCTGCAGTGGAGGATCCATAGCAGGGGCTGCTGCCCGATCAGACTCGGCTGCCTTCTGATGGTGAGCAGGGAGTAAGGAAGATGATGTCATTTATTAGCAGATAGCAGCCACTGTGAAGCTGTGGAGGGAAGAGGATCCACGGGAGTTGAAGGAAGCTCAGCCATTAGTCAAACCAGACAAAACACAGAGCTGGTTTATCCTGGTCACTTAAAACTGGATGTGTCATTATGTGAGCAAAAAAGAGTTGCCTTAGTATGTTACAGTCTGTTTCTGTTTTATTGTATTCCTTTAAAACCAGTGTTACTGCTAGTTGGGAATAATTGGTCTCTTTCTGTGGAAGCCGGAAAAAACCTCAGCCCAAGCTGTCACACTGACTTCAGCAGCCACCAGCTGAGTTTCTGTAGCAAGGCCACTCTCCCCAAACTGTGCTTTGTATCCTAAGGGGTATCTCTGTCGTGAATGTTCTGGATGTGGTTCAGCCATCTATCGGCAGAGGAGCAGCCAGTGTTTCATTTTGCAGTTTGTGTCCAGCTTTAGGCAAGGGCTGGAAGTGGCTCCTGCAGTGGCTGGGAGACAGCAGTGCGCTGCGAGGTTGTGGCTCTTGGTGCCAGCTGGAACCGTCTGCCCAGCACAGCCAGTCCACAGCAAAGCAGGGAGGAATGTGTTTGCTGTCTTTTCCAGTGGGAGTGGGAATTGGTACCTGGTGGCTTAACAGTGTAAAATGAAGGTTTTTCTGCAGATGGGAGGGGTTTATCAGATGACAAAACCAGCTTTTCCCATTGCTCATAGCAGACTTTTTCTCACTGTTTGTAATGGAAGCAGCAGGGGTAGTGGTTTGGTTTTTTTCTATGGCACTTTGACAGCTCACCTGATACTCCAGGATCAGGAACAGGTGCAGATAAGCACAAAATAAACCTTTTGTGATAGAGTAGAGTAACTGGGAGATCCTTTTACCTGGTACCCTCTGCATCGTTTCTAGACTGTCATTTGTCCTTTGGATAGTTTCTGCTTATTGTGCTCTCCAGTAAAGCACTGACTGGCTTGTAAGTAACTGGCTGTCCACGTGGAAAGAGCTGTAAGAAAAATGCTTCACTTGAACTGGAGTGGAAGGACTGTAATCCCTCAGACCCTAACCCTGAGATCTAAGGAATGAATAACCAGTGTGTGTACAGCTCTGCTTGGTTCAGCTCAAACTCTTTCAGCCCTAAATAAACAACATCTCTTTTTACTGTGAATGCTGTCCCCTCGTGCTTTGCTGTGCAGCAGTTTGGCTGTTGATACTCCATCACACTGTGCTCATACCTTACTGCTGGTCTGGGACTGGGAGCCCTTTATGATACTACTTGAACCAACGCAAGGCAGTCACTGCTCCAGAGGATAAATGCTTATGTAGTTTTGAGGGACAAAAGTGTTTTGAAAACCAGCTTTAATTTCACAGGACACGTGGCAAGAGATTTAGGTACTTAGCTCACAAAAACTATTTAAAACTTGGTGCTGATATTTTGGTGCTGAAGCAGTGAGCACAACTGTCAAATATCAATATCTGTATTTGACAGCAGCTTCTTTTTTTCTCCTCCTCCTGCCTCCCCAGTCTCATTTGGCTTCAGAGAACCAAGTGTTGGGTTGCCCTTCATGTTTTGATAACTTGTGTTGAGGAGGACACCCACCCTCCATGCTCTAGAAGTAATTTATTATAAACCTGTCAACAGCAGTTAAAAGGGGAATGTATGCAAAAGATGAGAGGGTTTTTAAAGGGAGCAGCAGCTCCTCCATGTTCAATGCTAAAAGCACAGTGGCAGCTGGGCTGATGGCACGGGGCCAGCAGCTACGTGTCAGTTCTAGGTGAGAGAAGTGTTCCATCTGAACCGAGTGCGAGCAGTGGTGAGCCAGCTCAGATTCTGTGGGAGCTGCTGTGTGTGTGCTGAGCTCTCTGTGCGTGGGATCACTGCAGACCTCTCACAGTGTCCAAGAGCAGTGTGGACCGAAGGGCTGAAGCACAACATGACCTGGGCAGCGCGGCTGGCGACGCCTGCAGGCTGAGATGAATGGAAGGTGAGGAGAGGACAAGGCAGCAAGGTTGTAGTAAGTTTTACAACAGGATACAAACGATGTGCAGGATCGTGCCTGTGTTTATTGTGCCTTTTGGTGGAGCTGCCAGATAGTCTGGCCTTTCAGCCTGGTGCCTAGAAATTGGGGGGTTTGGGGTGGGTTGTTTGCTTTTTTTGTGTGAGTGTGTTGGTTGTTTCTTCTCCGTCATAGTATGTAGGATAGGCCCTCAATTGAAATGTCTACCATTCATACAATCTTTGGTTGTACAAATCTTAATTTCAGTGCATAACGTGTATCACTCAGGTGCAAACTGTGTATGGGAAATTTTTATGCCCCTGCCTGCTGAGCTGTTTACAGCACTTGCTGTGTGGTATAAAGGCAGGGTAACAGGTGAGAAAAAATCCTGAGGTGTAAGAGAAAAGGTGGAAATCCTTTGAGCTAAGGTTTTGCTGAGGGATGAGATACTATGTGTGGAGGTGGTGGTTTTCTTGGAGCTAAAATGTGTTCCAAGAAAGAGATTACATTATTGGCTCTCTTGATTGTGTCAGCTCAGCCGTCAGCTCCTCTCCAGCATTCCAGCAGGCAGAGCAGGTCCTCAGCAACCTCCTGCATCTTTTGGATGCTGAGTAATGGTGGGCAGAAAGATGCAGGAGCTCAGTTACCTCAGTTTGCCATGGAGCAGTGCAGGGATGCTTCAGCTGATAGCTTCTCTCAAGCTCTTCTCAGGGTGGACTTAAACCCTCACAGCTATTAAGTTAGGCACTTCTGATTAGTTACTGCTTGATCTCCCTTCTTCCCCTTTCTTGAAGTAAAACCCCCACATTTCCCCTTACTACAGTTGTATGTAAAACAAGAAGTGAATAAATCATTAAATGTGATGGTATCACTTGGGTGTGCACTGAGGCTCCAGGAGGGTTGTGGCAAGGAGGCCATGCAGGGACAGACCAGTGAGGCACCCCAGCCTTAGCCTACCTTGCTTCCACAGGCTGGGCAAACATGAGTAGTCCTCTTCTCCTTGCACCCCACCTTCCCCAGGGCGCTGAGGGCTACTGGGTGAAATGGGGACAGAAGGCAGTGCCAGCTTCTGCCAGGGAGCAAAGGAAGAAAAAAAGAAATCTGAACTGCTGAACGAGTTGTTTTTTTGTGTCCAGGCAGTGGCATTCTTGGAACTGGATTAAATCCCCAGTATGGTGTGTGGTTGCTTTAACAGCTGCTCTTATTTATGCTCTGTGTTCATCTCCAGATGCTGTTTCTATCCCGTGTGGTTAAAATCTTAATGATCTCATGCTTACTATTATGTTATGATCCCAGACAGCAGGCTAGATGTTGGATCTTTCTCTTGTGTTCCCCAGCTCATGGCCAGTTAAATGTCAGAGATGGTTTTCTTTCTTTCTTGTCTGTCTGTGAGAGCGAAGCCCTTTGCTTGTCTCAGTGGTGTGTGTTTCTATTCATGGGCTGACAGTGGCGTGTAAGTGACAGTGAGTGCCCTCGGAGCCTGCTCCCTTTCTGGGCTGTTCACGGCACAGCTCTGCCTGTGAGAGGGCCCTGCTTTCCTGCACCCACAAGACCTGAGGGCAGCCCCGTGGGCAGACCAGCTTCCCAGCCATGCTGTCACATCATGTGTGACTCATCCCTGGTATCCAGTTACCACTTGCACTCTAAAAGCTGACAATTTACTGTCAGCCTACACAACTCCAGGCTGGAGTGATGGCTCTTTGTGGCCAGTGTTGTTGTGCCAAGCAGCAGCAGGTAAAGCACAGGGCAGCGCTGTTTGCCAGCTGCCAGCCCCCTCCCCTTCCAGTGCTGAAGAGCAGCAAATGCCAGGACACGGTGTTGGATCAGCCCTGCTGTTCACAAGGGAGGTCTGGTAGCGAGATGAAGCCTCTGGATTCTCCTGGTGATCTCTGGCACTGACTTAACCATAAAGAGTCCTTTGGCTGGTGGAAGTTTGTCCAGGGTCATCTTAGAGAAGTAAAGACCAATGGGAATGAGACGTTTAGAGCACCTCACTTTACCAGGCCTTTCCACCATCAGTCAGACAGTGGGATTTGGAGGCTTTGCGGAGGTTTGTGGCTTTCTTTGGTCTTTTTGTTTGGTTTGGGTTCCTTTTTTTTGGAAAGCATTCTGAGCAGAGGGAAGATGTTTGTGACTTCCTAGTAGGTTTAGGCCTGAAAGAAGCATGAGAGTTCTGAATATGGACAGTAGCTGAGCAGAAGCTTGAGGAATAATACATTTGTGGCAGCTGAGCCCCTTTACAAAGAAACCAAAAGTGTGAGGGAAGGAGTTAAGCTGCATTTAACTTAGTCACTTTAAATGCTACAGATAAATAAATAAATTCATTAATTAATTAATCCTTGCACATGGTGAATTATTATCACTGAATCATCTATGCAAGTCTTTTAAATTACCCTGGTTTCTTGTAATGGACTTTTTCATGAGCTGTCATTAACAAATGCCACAACTTCCATTTTTTTCATCAAGATCTGAAGTTCCCTTGCGCTCGCTTGTGCTCTTCCAGACACGGGGCTGTTGAAAGCTGGCAGAATTCCCTTCACCTGGCACCCAGGGGTGTGCACTCCTGTGCCTCTCACACCCATCCTGGTTCCTTGTAGCCTCTTCCCTGCTGATGGGAGGGGATGTGTCCAGCCTGAGGCTCTTCCTTCATGAGATGCCATAGGCAAATAAGTTGATGTGGAGGTGTGGGAGCATCAAATGCACCATTCATCCAAGGTCTCTTTCATGATGCTACACCAGGAGAGGTCCTCAGGCCTTGCCTCAAGCAGCTTTAACTGTGTTTGTTTTGCAGCTTCTGTTGGTGTCAGATGGATGATCGGGGTTACAGAAATTAACAAGGGCTCCACCTATGGCAACAACGACAACAAACAGAAACAAAAGTAGCATCTTCAGAGACTGCTTCAATCCAAAGAGAACAAATGCAACTGCTGAAAACTCTTAAGTGCATATCACAGTCCTTCAAGCGAGATCAGAGGATGCGTAATTGCCGTGCATATCTGAATTCGTGCTCCTGTTGTTTTCTCTGGGGGTTTGGGCTAGATGATGTGTTGGAAAGATGCACTCCTTCATATACTCCCAACAACAGGTTTGCACATGTGTGGTTGGTTTGTTTTCCTATGAAGTGTCTTAAGTTTTGAAAAAAAATAAATTCCAGCGTGCTTGTATGAAGAGACTCTACCTGGAAACAGAGGTGCAGGCTTTAATGTCAGAGGATTGTTACAAGATGATTAAACTTGATAGTTGTGTAGATCACACAGTTTAACAACCATAATCTGTCAGTGTTTAAATACAGTACAGCAGGATGCTGTGCTTGGTTATAGCAGTATTGGACTGAAGCAGCTCTGCTGAACTGGCAGAACTACAGTAGAGATTTTGTACATCTAGGACTTATTCCCACAGTGTGCACTACATGGGCCCTTTAAAACTTCAGCCAGACCCTGGATATCCAGACATCAGAGCCTGGCAGTAGCGTAACCTGGATCAGAATTTGGCCTTGTGGCCTGAGCAGAGCTAAGTTACCCACTGCCGTCTCTTTCCCCAGGCCATTCATCCAAGGCTTTAAATGCTACTGGAAATTCCAGGCCATCCTAATAATTGTGGAAAGAAAAAAACTGGGCATGGTGTAGTGAAATAATGCAAAATGTGCATTAAAATGTATGCCCCACACCCGTACTGTCGTGATCCTAATTAATCTGCTTGTCTGTCTTTTCTGATAAATTAGTTTACTTGGTGCCTCCTAACAGTCAGCCTAAGTAATAGGAAATTATTTTCTTCTGAGGAGGAGAGGGGAACTAGGAGAGAGACCTAGGACAATGGGTATAGCTCAGTTTTTATGTCTGTCAACTTGATCTGACACCCTTCTGAATTAAATAAAATTAGAATCAAGCTCTGAGGAAAGTGGGGTTGCTCTGACATTCCCAGTACTGATTTCTGGGCAGCCTCCTCTTTTTAAACTTTGAGAGTTAAGAATCTGCAGGTTACTAGAAAGAACTTGTTTAAAGCAGGAAAAGAGGGGTCATTAACTAACAGCAATTATGATTGGAAAAAAATGCCAATTTTTTAAAGTCTACAGCTCCTGACACTGAGTAGTGGAGGTTGTGATTGGCACGTTCAAAGATAGTCCATTTTCACTACGCACAGGACTAAACCTTGACAGTCTCTAGTGAAGAAAGTGAGCAGTCTTACTCTAGCAGCTGGTATAAAAACATTTCTTTTGTCATATGATAAAACTGAGGCCAGAAGAAACAGGCTAATACAACAGTTTAAATCATTCTATGAAATATGTATTTGCTATTCAGTACATCAGATAATCTAGAAACTCACCTTTTTAATACGCAGCACCTAAAAAGCAGGTGAAGTAGTGTTTTTAGCATGGAGCAGTAAGTTTATGGATAGAGGAGGCAGTAAAATTTACAACATGAAGGAAGGAACAGACCATGGGAAGTGTGAGAGACTGGTTTTGGGGGCTTTTTTCCTCACACATCTTGTGTACACATGCATTCCCTGCACTCTGAAGCTTTCTGGAATAGGTTGTATGATGTCATGAACGGAAACATGGGCTCTGATGTAGTTCTTCCAACATATGAAATAGAGCCCAAGAGTAGAAAAAAAAAATACTGCAATATTTACAATGCTATTTAATAAAGCACATGCCCTGCACTCTGTTATAACACTCCTAAACAGTAAAAAACTATTACATTGTGTAGTAATGATCAGGCACATTAACAAGCCAGACCTGAAGACACTGTACCCAAGAGTTTGAAAGTGGGTGGGAGGGGAGGAAGGAAAGGCCTCTCCAGGGTAGCATTTTACTGTAAACCTTACCTGGCAGGTCCAGGGGCCTTTTCTCAGGGTGGTGGGTGAGTAGTTCTGAGCAGCAAATACATACTCCTGGGGTTACAAAGGCTGTTCTGCCTTCCTAAGAGCCACAGATTTAACATGCAGCAAGGAAGACATTTAGCATTCCTTATGAATCTTAGTCCTTGCCCCTCCAACTGCATGCAGTGCCACTTCTCCCAGAGGAAAGTACCAAACAAGTAAGTACTTCTGAAAGAGTGCAGAGATTATTTCATACCCAGTTCCCTGGGTCCATCCTCCAAAGCACTTCTGCAAGTCCTGGCACACCACTGAGGCCCTTCCAGCACTCACTAACAAACAGAGAAAGCTTAATGGTCCTTGCCAAAGTTAAACTTATGCAGTTCACTGTATTAAAAGAATGACGTAGGTCATTAGGAGGCAGTGTTTGCCCCTCATCCCCACAAGCAACTGTATGTTCTACAACTGCCTTAACAAAATTAGTCTTAATGTTTGTTTATACAAAAATAAAAGTATAAAAAGCTGATATGCAGTAATTGTGTTTTCTTTTGGTTGGCAAGAACACACTCCTAACAGTTTGTCACCTCTATCCTGACTCCTCAAGGCTCTCCACAGCTCCTGTTTCTGTTCAAGGGCACCTGAAACAAGGCAAGTGAGGACACAAATCACTCAGATACTTCCGTTATACTGCAAAGTGAAGCACACAGCAGGCTGGGGGGACACTTTTACCTCAGGTACTTTCATAGTCTTTTACTGAGGATGACAGAATACTTCCCGTCCCATCACAGAACTGAAAATAGAGAACTAAAAAGGAGGGAAAGTCTTTGTTTAAATTCAGCATTATATTTTTGAGAGCCTAAAGACATGCACAGCAAGGCTCGTACCTTTCTACAAATGTCAGATGTTACGGCACCTCCTCAACAGCTCACCCTGCACCTGTGACTAATCAAGGATTTGTGGATTAAGATGAGAGACAAGACACTAGAATATAAAACCAAATATTAAAAGCAAGTTTTAAGTTACCTATTTTAAGTCTAAAGCTGTAACAGGAATATGTAAACTTGCATTAATGTTTACAAGTAACAGTTTTAAATGAGCTGTTTGTAATAGCAAGTAAAAAAAAAAATCAACTAGGTCATGCATTGCAGGCTATTTCTTCCAGTTGCTAACCACTTCTAATCTCTCTTCCTTGCCTGAGGCTGATGACAACTGGGGTGTGGTGGGGAAATGAAAGCCCAGGATCAGAAGTCAGTTTTCAAAGTAGGTTCTTGGTTTTGCCAAACAGAACACAATAGCAAGTTTGTACAGTTCTCTTCTAGAAGACAGAAAGGCCATACAGAGCACTCCCTGTTCACAGTGCATACATTCAAGAAGGAAATTATCCCTTAGATAAAAGGCAGTGTCAGAAATTGCCCATCACCCTCTTTCCTCAGAAGGCGATGAAAGGGGGAACCTTACTTCTCTCACCACTTGTGTAAGAAGCATCTCACACTACTTACCTTGACACTTGACCAAACACTGACTACTGCAATGTAAGAGCCGCTTATTCCAGTTAGGGCAGCTTAGCAGTCTTATCCCAATGTTGCAACAAAGTTTAAAATTCAACATAGCCCCACATTTATTTTTGCAAGAAAAACTCCTCACCAACATCTCCTAAAATAAACCATTTATTGAGAAAAACCTTTTTTTTAAAATTTCATTAATCAGCCTTGTGCATAACAAATCCAAAGCCTGCCAAAAACAAATAAACAAAAACCCCAGTAAAAGTTCACAGTCAGTGCACTCAAACAGATTAAAAAACAAGGTCCATAACGCCTGTTAACACTACAGCATTTTTCTGAACCTAGAGAGTTCAAAAATACTACATATTAACATTACAGGTTCTCAATCAAATGAGAAACAGGAGAAGGAACAAAAAGGGTATGGTCCATATACAGTAGTAATGGCACTTTCACTGAAACATGCAGCTTCTTCCAACTTGCGGACACGTCACGTGAGCAACATGTGCCGAGTAAAATGTACAGGAGCAGCAGAGGAAGTGACACTGTCACTTGTGCAGTCTTCGTTAAGGTCAACTTTTATACTGTTTCTCAGCACAGTCTTTATGTAAATATTACATACAGTAGTGATTAAAATCTTGTCAGAATAGAAAAGGCCAGAGATTGAGTAACTTCATTCTTCGTCTGTGCAAACCTGTGAAGGAAGCAAAAGGCAATTACTTCAGTCATCTCCCTCCTGCAGCAAGAAGATGACAAAGGATCAATTTCTTTAGCACCTTCACATCTTTGAAGCTTTTTTTTCCCTCCCTTAGACAGTAATGCATTACAAGTGTTTGTATGGGAGTTTGAATGGAGACACTCCCACTGTCACAGTGCATCCTTTAGGTGCCTAAAGCAGTGCCCGCGTCTGTGATGGATGGGATCTGCTACAGTTGCACTGATGAGGGATGGGTGATGAGCCCAAACACTGCTACTGAACCAGAACACCAAAGTGATCAACATTATGCTGGAAAATAGGATGGAATTCAATAACCTACTGCACTCCTACTTCTTAAAAAAAGAAGTTACTAATACAGCTCATTTTATAGCTGTGAATATTTGCCTGTACTTAAGGAAAGCATCACACTGCAGTTCATGCAAGAACTGCAGACTGTTACACCAGCTGCCAGATGAAACATTCAGCATGACCTTAACCTTAAGTATGAACTTAAAAGCAACGCAGCCCCTTGCACAGAAGAATGGAAGAGTTCTCAAGCATGTGCTGGTTTCACTTTTTATGCAGGGGGCCCTTATCTCTAAAAACCTGTGCATTTCTACTTGAAGTTTTTGCTGCAGAGCCCTTCAGATCCAATTAGCTACCACTGAGTTGAAGGCCAACTTGTCTTTTTAACATAAAGATAATGCATTTCCAAACAGCAGTGGAAGTTCATTGCATGGTGCACACCAGGCCCTAGTCAAATACTTGCTAAAAACAACACATGTGCTTCTGGAAAGCTGCCAATCCCTGTTTCCTGGACAGCATCAACTTGCTACCAGCCCCTCCCCATGGTACCAAGCCCTGTGGCATCACTGAAAACAAAGAAGCCAACTAAAAGCTGTTCCCAATTCCCATCTGCAGTTTTTGTAGCCAAAGTCATCAGACAAACCTTGACAAAAGGATGATCGAGAAGCTGGCTGGCCGTCCACCTCATCTTTGGGTCACTTTCCAGGCAGTGGCAAAGGAAGTCTTTCCCTTCTGGGCTCACTTTGTCAGGAATAGGAGGTTTATGACCCATCCCCACTTTATACATGATCTGGAAGTTGTGCTCATATTCATGCCAAGGCCTCTGCAACAGTTAACAGCATTGCTAAGTGCAAGCTTTAGTGAGCAACCTGCGACCCACTAGAGAATATATTTCTGTACTCCAGGAAATGAAAAACCATCCCAGTCTTTGCAGACTTAAGTGTGACAAAATGCTGAGAGTGGGACCAGAATGTGCAGAAAAACTGCTGAGAACAGTTTGCATTTCATCAGTACATGAAACATCCCTACCTTGCCGGTGACCATCTCTATGACAACACAGCCCAGGCTCCAGATGTCTGCTGCACGTCCGTGCCCTTCTCCTTTAGCTCTAGTGATTACCTCTGGAGCCATGTATGCTTTGAAACAACATTTATGATGCCATTAGTTCATACAGCAGAAGGAACAGTATACATCAAGTGTCTGACTGGGTAAATCAAATGCTTTTTAAAATACCCAGTGAATTCCTACTCATGTTTTCTTGCTAAGTTTTGCCATTTGCTGGTTTCTTGTTCTTTGACATGTTTTCAGCACAACTGTCTTTCAGTTTGAAAAGTGACAGCAAAAATGCTGTTACAATACATGCTTTCAGTTACTGCCATTTTCTGAAAATCGATTAAGCAGCTGTTTAGTGAAAAGAGTACTGTTTCAGTAAGGCTGCAGAGAAAAATACAACCCCAGAAAACACATGCTCCAGCATCTCTGTGGTTACAGACAAATACAATTTTATCTTTCACATTATATCATTCACTGATTGTTTCAGCTTCTGGATGTAAAGCACAAAACTAGCTAAGGTACAATCAAGTTTCCCTGAAACACATGGATTTACTCCAGCCCAGACTTCCGGCAGAGCTATCTTCTTTTATGGTAACTAGACAAGTACCTGCTGAGTACAGGCTTCCTTACCTGCAGTCCCCAAGGTACTGTTCACTTCTCCAGGCATTGTCTGAGTATTGTTCTTCAACTTCACTGAGCAGCCAAAGTCTCCTAGTTTAATCAGTCCAGATGAGGTAAGAAAGATGTTGGCTCCTAGGAAACACAAGGAAACACAGTAACACTTGTTTAAGCCAGGGCTGAATTGAGCAATGAGGGCTTCTCAATATAGCCTTGGAAGTTGCAGTAGGTAATAGCTGAATTCACACTTGGATCTTTACCTGTGAATTAAGTGTGGAATATGACAGCATTAAAGATGTTCTGGTGGGTTTGTACTAACATGAAGTGTACTGGAAGTTGACAAGTGTTCAAAAAAAAAAAAACCAACAACAACAAAAAAGCAGTATGGCAGGCAAATTAAACAGCTTTCCATACAAGCTCGTTACAAGAAATTACTCCTTCAGGAATTCCAGTGCTTCTCCTTGTGAGCATTAAACTAGGAAGAAACTGCTTCCTGGCAGAGGCCATTGCTGTGTCCCTCCTACTAGTACCTCTACAAGACAGACAATACCATGTTTGTCAATAAAAATAGTGTGGCCAGCAGGATGAGGGAAGGGATCATCCTCCTGTACTCAGCTCTCGTAAGGCTGCACCTCAAGTTGGGTGTCCAGCTTTGGGCCCCTCACTACGAGAAGGACATTGAGGTGCTGGAGCAAGTCAAGAGAAGGGCAACAAAGCTGGTGAAGGGTCTGGATCCCAAGTCCTGTGAGGAGCAGCTGAGGGAGCTGGGGGTGTTTAACCTGGAGAAGAGGAGGCTTGGGGGAGACCTTGTCACTCTCTACAACTGCCTGAAAGGAGGCTGTAGCCACGTGGAGGTTGGACTCTTCTCCCAGGCAACCAGCAACAGGAGAAGAGGAAATGGCCTCAAGCTGCACCAGGGGAGGTTCAGGTTGGACATCAGGAGGAACTTCTTCACTGAAAGGATGGCCAGGCATTGAACCAGGCTGCCCAGGGAGGTGGTGGAGTCACTGTCCATGGAAGTATTCAAGACACAACTGGGCATGGCACTCAGGGCCATGGTTTAGTTGTTTGACATGGTGCTGGTCAGTCAAAGGTTGGACTCGATCTTGAAGGTCTTTTCCAACCTTAATGACTCTGTGGTCACAGCTGACTTGGAAAACAGAGCTTAGAGCCTTTTATTACATATATTACCAAGTGCCTACTCCATTGCACTTCCCGAGTAATTTTAGGAGGAGGACTACCATTCAAATAACTGGCTATACTGGCAGCTTACACTAGAACAAACTTCCTTAGCAGAGAAAAATCTCCAAGGGGAATCTGCAAATGGCTTCAAGTCAGTTGCTCAACACAACAGCGCAAAATAAGCCAAGTGGTTTTGACAACCTGTGGCTTTCTTTCATTCAACATCCTGCCAAAATATTCATGTTGACAGCAACAGAAAACAGGTAGAGCAGAAGGAGCTCCTTATGTCAGGCCACGTTCTGGATTCTACAAGTCTCACAATGAAAGCACAAGCAGATTGCAAGTATCACCTGGCAGAAATAAGAGCTTCAGCTGTGATCTTTCTTGAGGAAAGATGGATGGTATGCACAAAACAACACTACTCACCTACTCTAGAAGTAGGCAGATATTGAGGATTTCACTACACATAGCCTCTGCCCACGTCACACAAAAGATTCATTCAAAAATGGCTCATCTCAATAGAACCTTCCAAAGTTTCTCACTTTTGTTCCACCTTGAGCAGTGCAGAAATTCTTGGCTGCTCCTCCTTTGTGTTGTCTTAGTTAATAACTTCTTCCCATTCACTTGGTTGGGCATCCCCAAGATATTCACAGCAAATACAAAGATTGCTCAAAAAGCTCAAGTCAAAAAAAGGCAGTGCAGGTTGATGATGCCAAAACCCTGCCTGTTTCTCAAAGGACTCTCTGACTACTCTGACAATAGTTGGTAACTATTTAGTCCAAGAGGTGTTACACAGAACTGCAATTAATGGGTGACCAAAATCATTAACAGAATTAAATGCCAACCTTTAGTTACTGTAGCTTTTACAAGTCCTGAAAGAATTAACATTCAGGGAATACAACTCTTCTGTACATTGTGTCCAGTGGTTTTCCACTTCTGGCATTCAGATGCTTGCACATACTCCAGAATTCTTCCACTGGATTCTGCAGTTTGCCATCAGGGGGACCTATGTTCAGAGTCACCTTGCAATCACAGGCATGTGTAATGGAGCTGGGTAGACCATCCCTCAGCTTCCTGAATTAAGGAGGATCCAGAAAGACACAAAGCAGTACAAGAAGGCTGCTTGATGGCACACTAAGTATGAGCAATGCATTAGGAGAGTGACAGCTTCTTTTTCCTTTGAACTACTGTCAACTGCTTTTCTAATGTTTTCAAGCAGTTGCTTGTCAGATAGAAAGTAGGTGCACTTAGCCTATACAAAGAGCTTAGGAAAAACAGTCCTCACTAGCAAACACTTTTTCAAGGATGTTTCAGAAACCTGTGTTTCCATTCCTCAAGAAAGCAACATGAAAATTTCACAGAAGGTTACAAAGTGGTTTCCAACTACTACAGTGGGAGCAGCCTGGCAGTGCTGAAGTTCAACCATCTCTCTTTCTGACTGAGTTTAGGCTACTGGGATAGTTTAGTTAACACAGTTCAGAACCTTCTTCCAAGGCCTTTCAAACTAGACTTTGTCCCTTTTAATAAAAAGTAATGACAATGTAGCCTAAGTGCTACCATGAAAGCTGCTGTGAACCCTCTTCCTGAAAGCACTTGGAACTGTCAAAGGGAATAAAGCACTGAACCAAAGTTTCACCAAGAAGACAGAGACAGCACTTGAAGACTCATGTTGCAGACACGTTCTGTCAGCTTCCACTGATGTGCTGTCGCTGGAGCCTATTTTGTAAACTGCTTGTTCAGAAACCAAGACCAGACTGTAGAAGGAGTCTTTAAAAAGGGTCTCCTTGTTAAATGAAGCCTGCACAGAATCCAGCAGGACCCGTGTAAGAAAAGCAGACAAGAGGGCAGTACTTTGAAGATGCCCGATGCTTTTTACCTTTGACAGTTAACACTACTGGGAATGTAACAGAATTCCTACATATCTGCATGGTTAATAGGCAAAATAAAACCAAAGACCATGAGTAAAACAGCAGAAAGGGACCACCCTGCCACGTGTTCCTTTTCTCCCCTTACACATCCACTGTCTGAAGCATTGTCACTGGATGCACTTGGCAGAGGCAGGAGGTTGCCCAGCTGTGCACAAGCCCTCCAGCTGTGACACCACAGGTCCTCCTGGGCACACGGCAAAGAGCAAGTGTCAAAAGCCACTCCTGCTAGAGTAGCCAAAACCTAAAGCATTTAAACTCAAGTTTTGTGCCCTGTACCTCTGCCAAATCAGCCCCATAGTAAGAACAGTGAAAACTGCACTAGCATGACAGTCCAAATGCTTTGGTGGAAATCCTGTGAGTCCATGGAGCGGCACCAAAAGCCCCACAAAAGGCTGTGCCGTAATTCCAGAAAAAGAGGCAGCTCAAACAATCCACAGCCAGTGCTTAAGCTGTGCAGCAACCGTATCTATTCAAGAAACAAGCAGGCCAAATGCTCCTCTTGGATGAGAATATCATCTTTCACATACTCTTTTTTCTCAGTCTCTTGGAGAGCCATGACACATGCCCACAGTCTCGTGCTCCACAGTTTTCCATCTCTTGCTAAATGACCTTCCTTCCTTTGTGCTCATCAGGAAGGCAGGATGGCAGAAGTTTTGAGTAACAACAAGGTAAACAAGAAGACAATAATACAGTAGCAGTTTGATGAAGACTTTTTTCATATAGAGCATCTCATTCACAGGTTTCTGAATTACTAAAGCTTCAAATACAATCCTTTCATTTTCTGTATTCATCCAAGCACTCCTGAGGAACATGCCCTCTCCTGAGGAGAATCCACCAGGCAGGGCCTCATTGATAAATTCCTCTCAATTCAGCACTTGTGAGACCACACCTTGAGTGCTGTGTCTTGTTTTTAGGCTCTCCAGCACAAGAGAGACAATGACACACTGGAGCAAACCCAGGAGAGCGGCACCAAGATGTTCAGAGGGCTGCACCCAACGTACAAGGAAAGGCTGCAAGATGGGTTTGTTCAGCTTGAAGAAGGGATGCCTGGGGGCGTGGGTGGGCGGGGGATTTACTGCTGTTTTCAGCTGTGTAATGGGAGGACAGCAAGACTGTGGAATCAGACTTTTCCCTCAAAGGCACACTGTGAAATGGTTATGCGGCAATGGACACAACAGCAAGCTCTGCACATTCCAGGGAGCTATCCAGAAAAAGCTTTTCACAGTGAGGATAGATCAGTCATTGGAACAGGGCCTCTCCATCCCTGGAGATACAAGTATATCTCACCTCAACAATGTCCTGAGCAATCTGATCTAATTTGATAATTGGATCCAGTACTGAGGCTGGCCCTGTTTAGGACAGAGGGCTCAGAGATGCCCACAAGTTCCCTCCAGCATTAAATATTCCATCATTCTCCATCACTGACCAGAACAGCTTCCTTACAAAACGTGAAATAATTCTAACCAAGAAAACTGGGCTTAGCCACAGGAATTAAAATTCAATACTCAGAATAGAGATTAAAAGACTCTCACAAGAGACTATCTCCTGCTATATACCAGCACCACACCTGCTTTTCACAATGATGCAGACTAAGCAAAAGCAGTGCAGCCAAATGTAACACTCAGCCAACACAACCCTCCATCTGCCCTCACCACCACAGGTTGAAAAACATTTTTGGCAGCTGCATCTTGCTTTGTCTTTTACCCTCATAGAGCTGGAGGCCATAATAGCATCTGAAAGGCAATGGTGGCACAAGGGGACACTACTAACCCAAAGTCTGGTTTTGAGCACAAGGTACTTGCAGACACCAAGTACAAGTGTCTTCCAGGACACAGATAAACAATCATTATAAGAATTGCTTATCTGCTGCTAAAAGAAATAGATCCACAGTGATGTTTAGCAAACTGGCCATGAGAGATCTAGTATGATCTGACAGAGAGATTTTCATAGGAAAGCAGTTTTAACAGTCTGAATGTCATTTTTCCCTATCAGAAAAATAAGAGTACCAGTCTACATGAGAGATAAAATTAAAATTAGAGTGTTCTTTACTGCTGTTAGCCTGAAAACTTGGGGATGCAATGTTAGCATAAAAGAAGTCAATGAGAAAAAGACTTGCAATGCATCAGGTAATCTTTACAAAAATATGAGCAAAAGACTTGTAATGCATCAGGTAATCTTTACAAAAAAACCTCTGTGGTCTGTCTTTAGATTCTGCCATGGAGTTTCAGGAAGGTCTGTCCACAGATGTGCCTGCAGTGACCCTCTGTTACTCTCAAGAAACACCCCAATATTTGATGTAAGGAACCCATTGTGACAGAAATGCCCTCAGATAACACATTACAGTTCTGTCAAACAGCTTTTCTCACTCCATGCATTTCCCTAAAGAGCAGAAGACCTATTTGGAAACATATCCAGATATCAGCAATGACATTGAGCAGCACAAAAGAAATCCCTGTCAGCCAGCCTTGGATTTTGATCACAACGAGCTTCCAGGAGAGCATAATCCAGCTAAGCAGAACCTGGACAAGGAATGATCAAGAAAAGGGCAAGGAGGGAACTGTGAAAAGCACAAAGGGAAATCCACAACTGGAGAGAAACCTTTGGTGAGGAAGGAGAACCAGAAAAGGTAAGATTGCTGGGGAATGGGAGAGAGGGAAAGTGTTTTCTAGGGAAAAAAAAGCCAAAACTGACTCAAGAGTGGCCTACCTGGGTGGAAGGCCTCTGGATCGTAGATAGTTCTTTTCCCAAATGAGAAGCACGAGGCCAAAGGACCAAGAGCAACTGGGAACCTCCTACACTGCTGCGGTGATTCAAAACCCTGTGAGCAAGAGGGACATAGAAACCCAGCATCGTTGGGTTGCACTGCCTTGTCACAAAATGAGCATTCACAGGGCATATTGTGTGCACTGCTTCCCCTACCTTCGCCTAAGTTTCCTGCCATCAGTGAGCCAAATATGCCAGACTAACAAAACCAAGATAACCAGACATGGAGGATGTTGTTGGAAGGCGCAGAAAAAGAAAAATGAACCTGAAATGAGGACTGACACTGGGTATCTAAAAAGCCAAACCCAACCCCTCTTTGGTTACTGTAGTTTCAGTCTGCTAATTATGTAAGCAAATGCTGACAGCCAGGCACAAGAAGATAAATGTATGGAAAAAACCACTAGATAAAGGGATATCCTACAATAAGTTAACAACCGTTTTGTTGCTAAGTTTAATCAGCCATTCATCTGAAATTCTAAAACTCTTCGGGAAAATGGAATCACAAGGAAAAGTTCTGATGCACAACTCTAGCACTGTACACTTCCTGTCAGCTCCAGAAAACACCACATATTTGCACAGACAAGGAGGAAAACAGCATTACATAACTCAGTACATTATTACTAAAAATGCAAGGACTAATAACTGAGTTTAGATAAATCCCCAGTAATCTTAACAACCTCTAAAAAAACTATATAAATCATGGGCAAAATTTATGAGTTTGAAATGACAATTGTGAATGTTTTTTACGATCTACACTTAAAAGAAAAAGCATGAAACCAGCCAATAACTTGTAAACTAAAAAGTTAGTGGAAGGCTTTATACAAATAATGGCTGCATAGATAATGCACACTAAATATGCAAATACATCCTCCCATCCTTCCCCCTGCTCTCATCTACCACACTGGAACAACATTACCTTTTTGGTTAACATTACCTTTAATGTCTCGATGAACAATACCATGTTCGTGTAGTACATTGATAGCAATCGTGATCTGCTTTGAGTAGAGCCTAATGACATGCTCCTGAAGGCCCAGTTTGGACACCTCCTCCAGAGTGCCCTCATCACAGTACTCCATGAAGATGTACATTTCTTCCTGTTGTGGGAACCAAACCACATTTCATTGGGTGTAAATTTTTTATATTTTAAACACTGAATTAAGATAAAGTTTTTCTTACATCCTTCGTTGTTCATGAAATGAATAATAAAAGTATCATGTAATGTCTTAAAGAAAGTATCACTTACCATAAAATATCTAATAAATCATCTCTTCAGAACTCTATTCTCTCTAGCATGCTGCAACCTAACATATTCTATTGCACAGCTAGGGAACTCTGCTACATGCCTATCTGCATCATTTATACATAACTGATACTATTTGGTGGTATAAAAATACAGTGCTTTGGCATCAACCAAAAGACACTTTGGAAGCCTTGCAGGCATATTACACAGAAATGTAAAGAGATCTTTTGCTTATTTAGAGAAGGGGGAAAAAAAGGCATGAAATGATGCTTTGGGCTTGTTTTTCATCCCCTCTCTCTGTCCCAGTTCCTGCAGTATCATGTGTTGATTACTTGGGATGGGCAAGTTTTTTGTTCTTTGCTGTGGCTTGAACAAGCACACCAACTCTAACTCACTTTAAGGAAAAATTAGGTTTCTGCTCCCACTCTGTCTCCAAGCCCATCTTATTTCAGCCAGACTGAACTATATAAAAAGATGGCAAAGACACCAAGCTCTTCGAAACTAGTCCGAGAAACCAATGACCCAGTGGCACAGACAACCAAATTTGTGTCTCCAAGTAGAGAAATGCAGAAAGCAGCCTATGTCCCCTTCTAAACCAGCAATCAGTCACCAAAACAACTTATTCCATACTGAGCAAATCAGTCAAATCCAAGCAGCACTTTCCAGCAAGACATCAGGACTTGAGACTCACAAGTGGGAAGAACAGAGTAATAAAAAGTTGGGTATCTCAGCACGCAACTCCGGAATCCAACTCCATAGAAAACTACATTTCATTAGTTCTGCTGCTCAAGGAAGAAAACTTGCTTTTTCCTTCTGAAGAGATGCTAGCTGAATTCCAGTACTTGTCTGGCATCAAGATTTAAATGCCAGCACAACATTTTTCCAGGAATCAACATGATACAATATGAGTACAACCTTTGCTGCTAACAGGGATAGGTTTTAACCTGTCTAGTCTTTATCTACATACAGAAGTTACCATACCATATATGATATAACTTGCTTTTAGACCAGTTCAACAGAGTAGCAGCATAGAATAGCTCCAGCATTACTCATTCTATTCACTTATTTTAAGCTTTCTCTGTTTTATGTACCAGTTCCAAAAAGTATGTCCGAACTATGTGTCAGAGACCTCAATATTCAGAGGAAAAAAGACACACTACTATTCACAGAGATAACCAGACAAGAGTAACTAGAATGTTCTCATGTAAAAACCTCCAGTAAAGCAAAGCTTCTTAAAATTTTCTCTTTGCCTTATAAAAAAGCCCCAATAATTTATGTTTTCTTACCCTGTGGAGCTCCACACCAAAATAACGAACCAGATTAGGGTGTTTGATGCCTTCAAAAATCTTCAGTTCATCAGCTGTTTCTTTGATGGTTTTGTGATCGTTAGGTTGAAATCTTATCTGCAAGACAGATTTGTCATTATTTTGCTGCTATTTCAAATTAAAAAGGAACAAAAAAAGCAAACAACCCATCCTAAACTCAAACACAACAAAAAGCTTTTTTTGTTATTGTTGTTGTTAAATAGCATCATCACACAAAAAGCCCCAAAATACCCCTCTCCATCCCCAAACTGAAACAAATAAAGCACACTAAGCTACTTCTGGAAAATTACCTACAACTATGATGATTTATAAACTTTATAAGAGCACAATGCTGTTACTTAAATGTGTAAATACACGTGTGCACATACATATCTCTTCTGTGCTTGCCTTCTAGCTTAAGTGTGGTAGACAGACACAATACAAGAGAATCTGAAAGCAACGGCAGAGAGAGCTATCATTCAACAAAGACTATTTGCCAGGCACTTCATCACCAGAGTCTACAGAATCTCTTTGAGGGGTTTATTCACTGATAACAAGGCAGCTGCAAGGAAAAGGTGTGGCATGGGACAAATACAATCAAAGGTTTTGATGAAAGAAACAGGTTTTCATTACTTCTCCTACAATATAATGTGATGGACTGTTCAATGAGGAAAAACATTATCAGGTGTTCTGAAAAACTGATTTAAAGCTCCTAACCACACAAAGATAAGCAAAAATATTCAAAGATAAACAGCAAGTTATGGAAGATGCTACTTTTACCATATTGTTAGAAAGTAGAAGTTTCATTAATTGAGTACAGGACAACTGCTAAAGAAATGAATGCACATATTTTGCCTTCAGTTGCTAGGATGTTATGAATGTTATGTTCTGTATAACAATTCCAGGATACAGTTTGTACTCAAACAGCAGTAAAAATAAATATGTGAAGATTACAGAAAGGTGACAAATATTCAAGTATTTTATATACACATATATTTTCCATAATGCATAGTTGCAATACTATGTATTTGTAGTAAAGCCTGTCTACTATAATTTGAAGTCATTTTAATGACACTGTGGTTGAGGTAATAAAGTGTGACGAAATCTTGGTGCAAGTGCAGGGGAATGCAGTGTTCTTAACCAGTTTAAAAAAAAAAAAAAAATCAATAAATCTATTTTCGCCCAAGTTATTCTTAAAGAAATCCAGAAAAGCCTTTTGTTTGGAAGTTGCAAACAGCTTGCATTCAAGCCTAGTGAAACAAACATCTGTCAAATACGATCTATTTATGAGCTTTCTTCAGCTTCTGCTGAAGAGTACACACATGCTAATCTGTCAACAGCACCTGCATCTAGAAAGCAACTTTGAATTACAGAAACAGAGTGCTACTGATGGGAGGGAAAAATCTTATTTCATCAGGAGAAAAAAACATAACAGCAACAAAATTTCAAGTGTTGGTATTAGTCAGTGAATGAGTATGGTACAAGAAGTTAAGCACAAGCCCAGTCTTGCTTTTCCGCACCTTGGAGATCACATACATATTGTGTGTGTAAGAACTGGCACGTAAAATGTAGCTGCTGCAACATCCAATGGCTGTCACAGTAACTGTTGTGAACAGTTAATGCTTGCAGTTGTCTAAAGATGCAGAAATGCATTAAAACTAAACAATAATTGAAAAGAAAAACAACCACAAGGTGTTGTAGGGGAAACAGATCTCTATGCCTACACAGCTTTACTTACTTCTATCCTGAAAACTAGATTTTCTGTACCCACCAAGTTAGTCAGCAGTTTTGTGACTCAACCTAGCTCACACTACAGGAGAAGCTGAAAAACATCTGATGTCACACTTCCTATCTTTTGCTCTAAGGAATGAAGAAAAAAGTAACAAAATGTGAGACGAAACACTACAAAGTAAAATATAAATTTGTGTACAGTTTTCACTAATCTTTCAAAATTATTTAAGATCTCTTAATGGAAGTTCACAAATATTAAACAATCATTCATTTAAGTTCACAACCAGCCTAGGAGATTAGAAAAAAAAACACATTATCCATTTTACATACCTTTAAATTGAAAGTTATAAACTGAAAACCAACTTAAGGAGGAAAAAGTACTAACAGCAGCTGTGGCTACATGAAGACACAATTTGTCTTCCCATCCTTTCCCCCTTAGCTAACAGCAGTGTGCAGAAACCCTCAGTGCCTGCTACGTCACCCACATTTGGTTTAGAAAAAAAACAAGGGCAGCAGTGATTCTTGTAGACACAGTACTCACTTCCTTCATAGCCATCAGCTCTCCAGTGTCAACGCTGATACAGGTATAGACCTTCCCATACTGGCCTTCACCTGCAAAGTAAGGCAAATTCACTACACTACCTTCAACAAGCAACAGGTACATCAACTGCAATGAGGAAACATCACTGAAAGCAGCTTGTCAAGGCTTTCTACCTTTCTTTTAATTTAAAACTCCAAGTAGCTTTTAACTGTAACACTTAATGCAACATCCATAGCCCTGAATTCAAGCTGAATAAAAGTAAAAACAATAATCGGATGACCTGAAAGAAAACTTCTCAAGAACAAAGATTTTCCCCCAAAATCCCAAAGCAGAGAGTAAAAAATGATCATATGGGGGAAACAATAAGATTGGTGAATTAAATCCCAGAGTACAAACTCATTTCCATTCATATTTCTGGTTCTTCCAAATGTAGAACTTGAACATTTTATAGGGTTAAAAACATGCAGACATGACAAGATCATACCTAAGTAATCATCCTAACCAAATCCTTCTCCTTGTTTCCTGTTATTTGACCAATGAAAACTTCAGAGGCGTGCTACATTAAGAAAATCCTATCTGCAAAAGTATTTTATATTTTAACATTTGATTTCAGTAAGGCTGATAATACGTATGCAGAGACCCAAGATTTTTGAAGATAGTCTTTGATTTCCTTCACAAATACTAAGTTTGGTATTTTAGCTTGATAAATGAAAGTATAAAGAACATACCAATTTTGTTTCCTCTCTGCCACTTGAAAGTCACTTTTCTCAAACCTACGTGCATGACATTATCGTAAGATTTCGGTGTGTCACAAACTTGGCCAATGATGTTCTTCCTTCTCATCTCTCTGTATCTCCTTTCTTCAAACAACTGAACAGACTTTTGAACAGCTTCCATCGGGGCTTGCTTGGAAGCAGTGTCTAAAAAGAGTGATGAACAATTTCCTTGACTGAGAAATATTCGCTGTCATATTTTGTTACCTTTTGATATCACATGAAGTGACCAGAGTTAAAAGAAAACTACTTTGTGAGTTTAATTAAGATGTAGGAAAAGAATAAGACATTTTAACAATCAGATAGGAAACCATCACTTATGAATCACACACGAAACTAAGGTAAAGTGAGAATAGTGGTACTTTCCTAATCATCTCTTACTCAATTCAAGGAAATCACATTTATGAAACGCAACACATTTGTTTGCATTTGACCTGTAACTAACCTCTGACAGTGAAAATACGTTAGGGTCATAAAGGCACTAAGGAAAGAAGGACAGGTAAAGTTTTGTTCTACAGAAATATCAGGTTTCTTGAAAGACTCATGGCATCTGTTATTTCAAAGATTTTGAGGTATTAGAAACTCCAGCTCTCAAGTCTTGTCATGAAACAGCATCCCAGTGGGTGAGACTAAAGAGATCTCAGGGCAGCATTAGTTCATCCCCTCCTTGTATAGCACAAAAATTACACACCTGTCACTGCTGACACCAGCAGCCTAACCTGCTCCTGGCAGTCTCCAAAGGATGGAGATACTGATACTCCCAAACTATATATTCTACTCCCCTACCCATAATTAATACTACTTCCTCTATATTAAATATGCCTTGCTGTAGTTTTAAAACAAAATCTTTGTCTTATTCACAGTGGACAGTAAAACCAGTTTCCATTACAGCAAACTTCTAGAAATTTTCAAGTTTTCCCTCATTCCTTTTTAGTGGAAACAAACTCAAATTCTTTCAGTATTTATATTCCAACTTCTAGATTTCAAAAGAAGAGTTTGTAATTCTTCCTGTGTTCTGTGTAAGACACATAATGAGACCAGTTTCTAATGTGACAGAAATGTTTTTCTCATGTTTCATGAGGTTCTACCCTGCCACAATACACGAAAACAAGCATCATGTATCGATCCATACAGTATAGGAGTGTCTGACGTAATCCAGTTACATTCAGTTTCCTGAAAATCAGTAGTAGGACAGAGAGGAACAGGCCCCACAATAGCCTTAAATTTAGGGAACGGTGTGGGATCACACACTATTAGACATCCAGAATAAGAAAATCACACACTGGGGAGAGATCTTTTTGTAATTGTTAGCAATATCCCATACCTGCAATGAGCGTTTTATTTTTTCTATGTATAAAGCTGTGAAAACCTCTTCACAATCCACAATAAAATCCAACTTTTCAGTACAATTTAACAGACATTAAATTACAGTGACTCCTAAACACATACCTTTGGTCTGGTTGATTAACGTTCTGAGCTCCCAACTCCGCCGGGATGAACCACTTGAATCTCCTTTTGGATACAACGGCTCTAGAGAAATAATAGTGTGGGCACAAAAGTAGCTTTATCTCTTAGTAAGGATTATGCTACTATATTCAGCAGAAGCTCAGATCTTACATATAGGACTAATACACCCTACATGTAGAGCAACATATGCTCTTGAAATCAAAATCGACTTCTCTTCAGAAAACAAATTATAAAATAGAATTTCATTTATATAGAAACAGAGACCTCCTTCCACAACTGAGGGAAGCACTTCAAGCCAGGGCACTCAGAATCAAATATGCAAAATATCTGTAGAAAAATAATTTTCTAAGGTTCCTTAGAATAAGATTTGTATTCATTCCAACCTAAGCCACCTTCCTTTTCATACAAATACAAAAATAATGGAATAAGCATGAGGCAGACAATGTTTTCAATATTTGCTTAAAAACTAACAAAGATGAAAAAAACATCCCACACCTCTTAATATAAATTTTTAAGGCATTTCTCTCTATGAAATCCAGTGTGGATGACCACAATATCCACTCTATTTTGCTTCAGATTTTGTACTTCCTTTCAATTTTCACAATCAATCTTTCAAGTATTTGTTGCAATAAATACCACATATGCAGGGGCTGGGGAAACCTGAAGGAGAAGCCCTGATCAGGACATCAAGTCACACATCCTGTCCCTTCTTCAAATAACAGCAAGTATTTCTAATATGAATACTGCAGGGATAAAGAACTGGACAGAAAACACTTCACTGTCCTGATGGATCCAGTTCATACCTCATTAACAGTGTTTTGAAATTTACTATCAAATGAGGTATATAATTCAGAAATCATATTACTAATTTCATTTTGAACACTGAAACTTAGTCTGGCACCAGGAAATCCCTTCAGATACAATTCAGAAACAATACAAATGGCAAGAGAATGGTGGATATGTCTGAGAACAGAAGGACTTACTCTGACCATATAAGCCTACAAGTTAAAAATCTAAGATTTCTGAATGCGATGAGGTGAAAAAAATTTTTGGAAAGGGTAAGAACTGGGAACAGAGAGAAATATGTTAATGACATAAAGCATCTGCACATCCAGGTCACAATTTGTTACTGTGACAATCACCTTCTCGCTCTTCAGTGGGACTGGAGTGACGACTAAGGGATCTGAACTGCAACTCAGCTGCTATTGAAGCAAGTCGATCATTTTCAGGGACACTGGAACCCCTGTTAAAAAGAGCCATCATACTAATTAACTTGTCATTAGTATTTATTTAGTGCAATGCTAATTTAACTGCAGTTTTTAAGAGACAGAATCTCTGAAGCCTTGGATATGAACCATGAAAGCAACATGAAAGAAAAACTGATGCCGAAACGTAAACAGAAAACCCTCTCTATGGTATTTTGCCCCCAAAATGAAGACTTTTTATATGATTTTAGTTATGCTGCTCTGTGAAAAAGACCTAAGCTTCCAAAGCATAAACTACTTCAAACTGTTTCTTGTCCATAGCAACAGAATCCATTTTCATGACTTGTAACCTACTACTAAGACAGCTGCTGCAGGATGCAGCTTGTGCCAGGGTTGGATATACAATCAGAAGTGATTCAGCTGGGTGATAATGTGAGCCACATCATCAGATGAAAGGTAGTAACTGAATTCATATGTGCCTACTGCACTGCAAATACAGCCATAGCCCATAGTCATTAAGTCAGAATCAGTGGGAAGAAACACAAGCTGGGTGGCAGGAAGGACACTGTTAAATGACAGCAGCCTGATCGCTTGGAGGCCCCAGTTCTTCCAGACAGCACAGAGTGGAATCAGACACCTCAGAGTAAGAGCCAGATGAATAAGAAGGCTGAACAGAAAGGAGAACAATACTAACAGAAATGAGACTTAAATTATTAGGTCTTCAGGCATCTTCTTCCAACCCTAGAGAACGATTAGTCCACTCATGTTTTAGAGACGTAAATTCCTTGTGGAAGTCTTTCTACTATTAACTCCCTTTTGGACAAGGCTCCCTTTCAATTTTTGAAGTTTGATGGGGAAGAATTGTGACTGATGTCTCCTTAAACATAATGCTTTAGAGGTATGAGCTAAACATTACTGAAAAGTGGGCAACATTGTTAAATCCTTCACTGAAAGCTAACAACTACAAAAAGATGAAAGATACCTGGCATCACAAGGTGCACGCACACCCATGACAGGACTACCCTACAGCCCTAAAGTTATTTCAAAATTAACTAAGAATAGTTAAAAAAAAAGGAAAAAGAATCCAAAAACAACGACCTTGAGAACAGAAGCCAAAACCGAAGACAACCTATTCCCATGCAAATGTTCTCCATATGACATTTGCTTTGCACTTCCTTCTACTGCCCAACTAGAGTTTACAAGTTTGAGCAGGAACTGAAACTAAACTAGTGCAAGTCCCCATTATTCTTCAGGAAGTTGAGGCTTTAATGAGCAAGAAGGCTAAGGTGGTTCTCAGCATACACAGAGCAACAATTCCTGATGTGCAAAATGCTTAAAAACAAGCAAAGCTACACCACCTCTTAAACGAGGCAGCAGCCAAACAGAGGACCCTAAGCATCACAGCTTTGAATGCAGGTGCCTAAACCCCATTTCAGGCCCATCTTAGGCACCCACACCTTTTATTGATCCAGAAAGTCTGTACGCACATTATTAGGCAAAAATTACAGTAAAACAGAAGAATGCTTGATACTTTTTGGCTCCAGCCCTCGATAAATAATAAAATGATGAATAACAACCCCAGTTAGCTCATAAATTTAACGTCTATATAGGTTATTAGCATGAACCTAGTGTAAATGTATAAATATCAGAAAGCTCAATGTAAAGAACCAGGTATTGGTGCTTTGAATTTTAATTTCTAGATATATTATATTGACCTTTTTTCTTTTGGTTGTTGTTGTTAAGAAAAACTTCACTAGAACTATGGTGGCATTTGTGCACTAGGCACTGCCTAGTATAATTGATTTACAAAGTTCCTACGTTCAACTTTTCATAGATATTTAATGCTTATAATCATGTCTTAATTGTCTAAAGAGTTTCTGGAAAGCATACAAAGTTTCTGTCTTTGTGATATTCCAGCACTGGACTCCACACTTTGCCAAACCACAAAACACTTCAATTGATCCAAAAGATTCCATTTCTCTTTTGGAGCACAAATAAATGAAATTCATAATTAAGACTTCAATGCATCTAAGTTTGCAACTTTCTTTTAACTACAATAAAACATAAAAAAGAAAACTGTAGAAACAATTACATTTTAGTATTTTGCCTTCCTCAATAAACACAATCCCTAAAAAAAACCCAGCAGCCTTCAGAACTCTGTCTCTGCTTTCATAATTTTTTTCTTCAAATTATTCCTAGCTCACACAGGGTATTAAACACTACTTAAAAATCCAGACAGTGCATAAAAAAAACCAAAATCATGGGATATTTTATGAACCATCAGAAAAAAAAAACCTGAGAACTCTAAGAAAAATACAAGTCTTCGAAAAAACACTAATTATCCATCCCACTGTCAGCTTATAAAGCTGCCAGAACCTCTCAGTGAAAATTCTCCAGAATGTCACTTCTTGAAAAGGCTATTCAAATGCTGCAAACTACTGCCTACTCTGTCTTTTTCATGAGGGGGCTTAAAACAGAGGCATGAAGGATAAATAATGTCTATGTTTGAATGACAACAATTTCAAGATGTATTTTCAACCAAAAAAAAGGCCTAGATTCATAAGCTATACATCCAGGGGCTACTGTAAAAGGTACAAGTCACATCTTGTAATAAAAATGAACTGAAAAAACTTGCAGAAAAGATTGCATATAAAAAGTGGCCATTTACTTCCCTCTTAACAGTTTAATGCATGCTTCTGCTACGCATCTGATAACAAATCAAACGGATGGTTTGCTGGCTCACAATCAAAAATTATTTATTACAAAACAATTCATAATCAAGTCATATCAATTTCACTTTGGTCACCATCAATCTGTTGTTCCTTCACCACCTCTTTTTTTTTCTCTACCAGCTATGTGTATCCATTCATATTAATTTCTGTCCCAGAGAACTTTCAGTACTCTGCAGTAGAAATAAGAATCCAAAAAGCTGTTTTTAAACCATAAGGTAACACCACTGTGTTAAGAGCAGGCTTTTCACAGTCAGGGGTACAGGGGAAAAATACGGTAAAATAAAATTTGGAGACATGTCAGTGGTCTGACTGTAATATGGGAAGAAGAAATACCAACAGTCTGAAATTATAACAGCCTAGTCAAAGGTCAAAAAACAAGAAAGATATTAACATAGGTCTGTCAAAAAAAAAAGTAACTTGTGATGATACAGGAGTGGTTTCTGTTACATATCCTGATACAAGAATAGTTTCTTTCATGTTAAGTTTATTCTGCACCACCCTAAGAAGCCAAAGGTGTAGCAAGAAATAATTTTTTTAAAAATCCTCATGTTTGATTTTGCATTTGCCACTATACAGTATTTCAAAACATTTATGATGGACACTAACAATACCAAAACTGTTCACTAACATGAAAAAAATGAAAATCCTTGCATTTATTTGTATCTTACAGTTATCTTAGTGAAAGTGATGCTATGATTCTAAGTGTTAGTTACCAGTACTAATTATTTACTAAAGTTATACCAATGAGCTGACTGGCATATGTTCATTTCATGGACATTTTACTGAGCAAATCTGTAATCTATGTTAGAACTGCATGCTTCAACTACCACATTGTTCAGGCATTTTGAATCTGAAAGTGGTCTCATCATCAATTTCTAAGACATGTGATTTTGCTCAAGTCAAACATGAATGAAGGAGCCAGAGGAAGACATGATGCGAGGGAAGAGCACGGTGCAAACCATCTATTAGGATGTATGTGGAAACAGTTATGTGGGTGATGTAGGCAGGATGAGTCTGCTACGTCAAGGAGCGGAGCTACCTGGTCTCATTTGCACTGCTGAGAGGTTTGGGCTGGGCTGAGTCGCTCCCGACGGGAGCGGGGCGACAGACAGCAACACTGCCATGGCTCCGCGCATCGCAAGGGACACTCCGCGTGCTGTGGCAAGAAGAGAAACTTCAGGATATAGTTAAAAAAAAAAAAATGTATGGAGCTGAAAGTTTGTTTTAGAAATAAAATATTGAAGTGTATATAATGATGCCTGATTTTAGAAGTTTTTCAATTACATAAAGATTTTTATGTGGAACAACTCTGGGTCTCAGAGGCTTTGTCGGCTGCCAATGTGTACAGCAATAATAATCCTCAAAACAAAAATCTTCAAATCTTTAGAACAGCATTCGTTTCTGCCAGCAATTGACTTCTGAAAAAAGTGTCAACTGTAGAGTTTCTCACTGTTGTCATATTCTTGAAAAATAGGGCCCTCTGTGTAAAATTATGCATGGCAACGTTTATTTCGCAATTTTTTAAAACTATTTTTGCATTAATTCTCATGTCAACTCTTTCAAAGGCAGGAGAAAAGATGATCCACTGTTCCAGGCTTATTCACAGCAGGTTGGTAACAACGCAGAAATGCCACCATATTTCAGAATGCTACATTTTAAAGTTCCATGTATGTAAACTACAGAAAGCACTGACACAGGAACTTAGGCAGGCATTCAAAGTGGGGAAGGAAATAAAAGTCTTGTTAATGAGTAGTTTTCACTGTCTTAAAGCTTTTTACATTGAAACACTGGTTTCAGGAAAGATAAAGGGAATAAGAATGACTTCAAAGTGAGAACACATGCACCAACAGAAAGGGGGGTGGGCAAGCAGCAAGAAAACGAAACTTGTATTGTCCTTAAAAGCACATCAATAAAATCCGGATCACTTACATGCTAATTTTTTCTATCTGCTTTGCCCTCAAAGGGAAAGAAAAGGTGTTCCATTTACTGACATTCTGCATAGCCAAGAGAGGATAAAACAGTTTAAAATGCCGTACTAATGCTAAATACCTGAAGCCTTCAGGCGTGGGGATAATGAGATGAGGATTTGGTGGATCGCTATGGCACCGAGGCACTTTTACAGGACGGGGACTGTTTCGATGAACAGCTGCAAATGTAAAAAAAGATCACATTTACTCAGATGTCAGAAAAACTGTTAGGGCCATTTCAAGACACAAAATTAAAACAATTCCTATCTAAAGAGTTAAGTGTGAACTGGAATATATTTTCTTATCCTTTAAGAAAAATACAAATTATTTAAACTTTAAATAAATCAACTGTGTATATTAATACTTTTCATATTATTGTATTATTCAACTGATCCATAAAATAAGGAAAATTCTCCAGATAGTTAAAAACTAGCAATTAGAAAATGTGTACGTACTTCATAAAAACTACTTCATTATTTCTACTTCACAAATTAATTTCTTATTGCAAAAATAAACATTAATAAACCAAATAATAATTAGAAAACCAAACAGCATTATTATGTTTCCTTTGCATAAGAATTGAGATTTCTCAGACAATAATGGAAAGCAAATTAAACTGTGGAAAAAACCCACATGACAGTTTTACCCATACTAATGCCCCCCATGACAGTCTGCCCCAAGGAAGTGGTACGAATGGACAGGGCAAAACCTAAATGAGTAGTCACTGTCCTCATGCCTAATTCAGTGCCTCCAAGAGCAGTGTGCACCATCTGCCCTCAATTCCTCCTTAATTAGTAAGAAAAATACTGTGGCAGTCACATCTCAAGACAGCCGGTCGCCCACCAAACCATGAGTCAGTACTTTCTGTCAGGCTAGGTTCCTCTCAGTGAGCTGAGTTCCTGCACAGTTTCGTTTGTTTGCACTACAAGGGCAGACCCTAACCCACCCAGGTAGACACAGGCTGTTTCACAAAGCAAAAAGACAGGATAAAACACCAAGAGATACACAGATATGTGTCTAGAGGCAGCAGTGTGAACACAACTGGATCCTCAGTTTTGGGAAAAGGGGTAAAGACGACAGTGGGTTTAAGTCCTTCAAAGTGGTATGCAAATGTAACTGGAAAGTCTTATTTTTCTCCTAATCAGGAGATAGGAATGGGTATCTGCAGTATCTGCAGCCAGGATACAGTTTATGTGAAATTTCACATGTATTAAAGTTTCAGACTGCTGTTCAAGTCTGCAGCATCCATTTGTCACCCCCTCCCCATGCGTCTGAGACAAGAGCTGTCAAGCAATGTAGTTTGTGTGATCTGCTGTGTCTACAGTAGCATTTATAAGAGTTTCAGTAATTTGGCATCATCACACTGGTGATTCACCTAAAACAGGCCTCCCTCTCAACAACAGTACTAAAAGTGAATGTACAGGTTTTACACCACCGTACAGAATTTGGCTAAATTTGATTTTAGACTATGCTTCTTTCCAAAAGATTGGACTGAATCATTGCAAAAGGTTTGTCAGCTATTAGACTTTCTCATCAAAATTGTATCAAATCGAGCTTTCCTGAAAAACTGGAAAACCTCCTCTTGCTGGGGGCAGACTACCCTCCCCTTATGTCTTCTATCATCAAGCCTGCCCAGGCAGTGGACACCAGCAGAAAGACAAAAAAGATGACAAAGTATTTTGAAAAGTAAACCAGTCAATGCAGTTGAGAGGAGAAAGAGAGAAACAGTGCTGAGAAAGAAATGGGTAAAAGGGACACACTGCTGACAAAACATTCTTTTCTCAAGATACGCAATCAAATATGTTGATTTCACGCTAATGATATCAACATTTATATCTATAAAGATGTATCTGACACTATGCCATATTTTATATTGGAGAACTATTTTGCACAGCCCCCATGTATAACCTGTGTGCACTTGATAATATAAAGTCCATTAGAAGCATAAACATCTGTGGTGCCAAAGTGTAAATAACTGCAATGCCACAATGAAAGTTTGGGAGAGGGAGCTGTGACTGCCTTCTTAATGTTAAAAACACTTCTTTACCCAACACGGCCCTCTCCTATAAGATTTGCAAGACTTCACAGGAAGAACAAAATCAGAGGAAAGCATCTGTAAAGCTTCAAAATTTCTTGAGTAAAACCACCACGTATTTACACTTTTATCAGGCAATAATGTTTTTACATTAACAATCACAAAAAGATTGAAAATGCTTTTATTGGTTATTTCTCACATTTTAAAAGAACTTTACAACCAAAATTCTTTAACAGCAGCAGCAAAGCTCCAGAACAAATGCCAGTAACTTCTGCCTTACCAAGGTACAAACCTGTTACAGGACTGTGAGGTTTTCCAATAACATGGCCAATGCACTCATTCATCAAAGCCTGTAAACTCTAGAAAAGACAAACATAAAAAGTTGTGATGTTTTGTTACAAGAAGGTTGATGGTCATACGATAAAAGTCACATAACAAAATTACATTGTTCAGGTATGTAATCTGTCAGATAAGCACCCCTATATTCTACCTATTATATTAAACTTCTGGATCCACATTAGTGTTTTGACTTAATTCTTTTAAAGCTAGGAAGTCAGTTTTGTCTTGCCTTTTGTCCTTGTCAAAATTACACAACTGTTAGAACTGAACAGTGACATATTATAAAGAACATTTCAAAATATAAAGGTAGTGGAACCTAAAGTCCATTGTCAACAAAATTAAAATCAAGCTTCCTGGAAAAAGCTGTAACAACCTTCTCTGCCCTCCCTCTTCACACGCCAAGAAGAAACACCTAAAAAAATTGAGTGAGAATATGGTTGTCTGAATCGCAAGATGAAAATCTGTAAAACAAGACTTATGAAGCCCTGCATATTAAAAGAAACACACTTTCCTCATCTACCCATGAAGCTATCAAAACTTTCATGCAAGGGATTTTAATAGTTAAAATCACTGAATTGGGCCTCAGGCGATCTGAGCTCAATTATTAGGTGTACTATTCACTGTGTATGTAAGCCTGGACAAGTTATTAAATCTTCCTCTGGTTCAATTTACTTGTCAGAACACCAGGGATATCATATCTTCACAAAGTAGTAAAATTATGTTCTTTGGTAGAGCTGCTGTGAAGGTCACTTCTATATGCTCAGAGTAGCCAAAATATCTTCCAGAAATTCAAAAACTTAGTCAAGACCAGGAACTTCAAGGAAGAAAGAAAAAACAAAACTATGAAACTAAAGAAGCGTTGAGCTTGAGACTGGCATATTTTACCAATGCAGACTGAGCTAGAATTTCATCTTGAAATGTAGAGCTCTAAATCTAGATCATCATTATTCCATGACATGATGCAGTATCTAAGAGATCAGGATTGACATTGCCCTTTCCAGGTAAAAATTGTGACCTGTGCTATACAGATTAATCAAAGTGGCTTCAAGTGATGATCTCCAAAACTGAAATGCCCTTTAAGAAAGAAAGAAGTTCAAAAATGTAGTTAAGGTTTTGCACTCCCCCCGTTTCACTCCCCTTTACTTGTTCAAAGTCTGTTTTAGAAACTGTGTCAAAGCAAAAGAATTTGAGGGGCTACTTCCTAAAGCTAAAGTATCAGTGTATTCCAAACACCAGTTTAACTCTGTCATTAAGGCAGACAAGCCTATCACAGCAAGACAAATGCAGGACTAACACATAACTTACTAGAAAGCTCCTGATAATAACACATGTGAAAAAAAGACTAAACCATATCACTTCTGTATTAAGCAAGATTAATGTGGTTGGCATTTCATAACACATCTTGAACTTAGTAAAAATCAAGAGGTGCTGACACTCACATTCTGCTATTTTGTGGCCACTGTGCTTTCACTTCTCTGTAGTACTGAACCAAGATCAGAGAAATAAATTCTCAGAATTTTACTTTCACAGGAAAAGGAGGAAGGCAGAGCACACAAAAAAAAAACCAGCTTTAGTCTACTATTTTTTTCACAATAAAAACAAAAGAAAGATGCTTTAAAGTCTGTGTCATGTTGGAACAATTTGAAAATAAAAACCTTTAAACAGTTGTGATTTTGTATTCATATCCACAGATGAATTTGGGTGTTAGTTACGCCTCAGAAGCTTACATTTAGAAATTCATTATGACAACTATAAATCTCTGTAGAAAGCTGCTGTCAACTTTCCAAGGCACAAAGGGAGGTGGCCTCCCAAGACAGTACCAGCAACTTGAAACCATTACTGACAATGGTCACAAACCTACTCTCTTCAGAATCTAACAAACAGAAGAGATAGCAGCATCAACTGTGATATACAACAGCAATTGTTTCAGAACTGCATCTGTGTTCAGATGTTGTTTTATAAAAACGAATCCCTGAAAACATACACTGATAGTTTCACAAACATTTACAAATAAACACCTGCAGAACAATTTATTCATACCAAGAAGTCATCTTCTGGGAGAGCTGAAATAAATGCTGGCTCAATGGCTTGAAGAAAATCAAAACCTTGAGTTGCCCATCTATGTAAAAGAAAAAGAAAAGACAGAAAATGAAATACTCTTTGGCTAAAGCCATCATTAAGAGCTTCAACCACACCCAAGAACAGTAGATAATAGTTAATTATTTTTCCTCTGGAAAATATGATAAAATCTTTGTAAGAAATAGACAAATATATAAAACATAAAAATTTTACCTTGTATCCAGTTATATTCAGATAAAGACTGATTTTAGCAAGGACACTGCCAAATAAGGTGAGCAGGCCATGCTACCTATCTAAACCCATATACATGCTATCTTCAGAACACTATCATCAACTCAACCATAATATGTTTCAGAGCAACAAGCCAAACCACTGCATGCCCTGCCTGAAGTCTCCTCTCTGAAACAGGAGGATTTCACGACTATCTGATTAGTAATGACTGGGCATCAGTGGTTTCATGGCCTAGATTGGTAAAGTAAAACAAGTAATTAACTTGGCTAGAGTGAGTTTTGTCTTCAGCCACTTGCTGTACCCCACTGCCTCCTCTTTGACCTACTAGAACTAGCAGCTGCAACCTACAAAATACAAATAGAATCACAGGATATTCTGAGTTGGAAGAGGCATACACAGATCATCAGAAGTGAACTTCTGACTCCACAGAGGGCAACACAGAAGTTAAAAGCACAGTCCAAACGGTTCTTGAACACCAACAGGCCTGGGGCCATGACCATTTTCCTGAGGAGCTTGTTCCAGTGCTTGACCACCTCTCAGTGAAGAACTTTTTTCCTAATACCCAATCTGAACTTCCCCAACCTTTAAGCCATCTCCTGTTGTCCTGTTACCAGAGAGAAAACATGAAGAAGCTGCAGACAGTAACTCATTCTCTTCCCTAAGCTGAGCCAACCTAGTGTCCTTCATTACTCCTCATTACATCTGGTCTTTTAGTCCTTTCACCATCTACACTGCCCTTCTTTAGATACATTGCAATATTTTTACGTCCTTCTTAGATTGTGAAACCCCAAAGTGCACACAGTACTCGAGGTGAGGCTGCACCCATGCTAAACACGCTGGTACAATCACTCCTTCCAGCTGGTCAGATCTATTGTGCCTAAGGCAACCCAGATACAGCTGACCCTTTTCACTGCCTGGGCACATCGCTGACTCAAAGCTTACAATCAACAAGAACCCTGAGGTCCCTTTCTGAATGGCTGCACTCCAACCTCTTGGCCTCTGATATACACGTATACCCAGAGTTACAGCACTCTGGGTGCAAAATCTGGTATTTGCCCTTGTTAAATTTCATAAGGTTGGTTATTGACTAGCACTCATAATCTATTAAATTCTCTCTTTATGGTCTCTGTGCCCTTGAGGGAACCAGTATCTCCTCCTAATTTAGTATGGCAAACTTACTTAGTATGCACACAACTCCTATAATCCAGGTCACTGATAAAAAACATTGAAAAAAACTGGCCCTAAAATTGAGCCCCAAGGAACACCCTAGTGACTGGCCGCCAGCCACATGTCACTTCATTTACTCCAACTTTTTGAGCCCAGCCCTTCAGCTCTTCCAAAAACTACCATGGCAGTAATAAGTTGGCTGTTACCTGGGTCGAGTGCCTCGGCCACTCTCACATTTTGTTAGCACATAATTCATCCATTTTCTGGCAAAGTTGATATATTTGTCTCCAATTTTCTGCCTGAATTCTCCAGACATCAGACGAACAACTTCTTTATGGTACTGTAAGAAACTGAAGATTACTTTTCACATATTAATAAGAAGAACAATATCCACTGGAGTATTTGCAGGCTAACAAAACTCTACAGTATGGTGACAGTCACATCCTATTCTCAGACAAAATTATTTTATGCAAGCGGTTGCCTATTTATAGAAAAAAAGTGAATCAAGAAAAGTATGATACAAAATATGCTACAGTGAGATGCAATACTGAGCCATACTGCATTCTTCTGCGTGCATCAGGCACATGCTGATGTTTAACAGTGTACACATCACTGAAGAAACATCCTACACAAACACTTGGTTCTGTAATCAGAGATCGAACTGCAAAGTAGTGTTTATTTTTAGTTATATTGCAGTAACATTAGGGGATCAAAAAAAAGTTATCTATGTGTATTTAAAAATCAAACAAATACCAGCTATGTCCTACAAGGCAATCCTACAAGTATGTTAGGGTATGACGCAATCTTAAAAAAATTTTACAAAGCCCACAGGAATCAAACAGCAAAATAGTTAAAGCATCTGAACATAAGATGCACTCTAAGGCAAGCACTCAAAAGCTTGCACTGCATCAAAAGAACCACCATAAACTCTGAAGGAATGTCTCATGTTACAGGATTACAGTATTGTGCTATTCTAGGCTGAAAAACTGTGAGACGGAAGTTAAACCACAGGGTGGTGGAGTCACCATCCCTGGAAGTACTCAAAAAATGAGTAAACGTGGTCCTTTGTGATATGGTTTAGTGAGCATGGTAGCACTCAGCTGAAAAGTTGGACGTGACCTTGGAGGTCTTTTCCAACCTTAATGATTCCGATACCATCTAAAATGCTGTCAAGCAGCAGAGCTTACAAGACTACACCTGAAATCATCAAGCTCTTAAAAGCTTTTTAGATTTCCAGTCATTGCTAATTTAACAGATATATCAGATTCATCTATTGCTTTCCAATTAACTTAATGTAAAATTTCTGAGACAACACATATTTTTACGATGCTCTGCTAAAACTGGGAAGTCACAGTTCACTAGAAATTACCAAACGTGAGGCCCATCTATATGAAGGACTGCAAGGAGGATCCAGAAAACAACAGACCTCTCAGTCTGAAGGTTATGAATCATCCAGTACAGGGCAACCAGGAGATTAGGCCCAGACAGCATGGGTTTGTGAAAAGCAGGTCCTGCTTGACTGACCTGATCTCCTACGACAAGGTAAACCACTTAGTGGATCAGGGAAAGGTTGTGGATGTCATCTACCCATATTTTAGTAAAGCTTTTGACATGGTTTTCCACAGCATTCTTCTGCAGAAACTGGCTGCTCACGGTCTGGATAGAGGTTCACTGTTCACTTTGTAAAAATCTGGCAAGATGGCTGGGCCCAGGGAGTGGTGGTGAGTGGTGCTACATCCTGTTGGCAGCCAGTCACTAGTGGGGTTCCCCAGGACCCAGTTCTGGGGCCAGTCCTGTTCAATGTCTTTACCAATGATCTGGACCAGGCGACCAAGGGCACCTTCAGTCAATTCACAGGCAACACCAAGCTGAGTGGGAGTGTTGACCTACTGGAGGGCAGGAAGGCTCTGCAGAGGGATTCGGACAGACTGGATGGTTCACCAAGTGCCAGGTCCTGCACTTGGGTCATAACAATCCCATGTAGCACAATAAGCTGGTGGAAGAGTGGCTGGAAAGTTGCCTGGGGTAAAAGGACCTGAGGGTGCTGGTTGACAGCTGGCTGGACATGATCCAGCACGTGCCCAGGGGAAGGCCAATGGCATCCTGGCTTCTATCAGCAATAGTGTGGTCACCAGGACTGGGGCAATAATGGTACTGGGCACTGCTGAGGTTGCACCTCAAATACTGTGTTGGGCCCCTCACTACAAGAAAGACATTGAGGTGTTGGAGCAAGTCCACAGAAGGACAACAAAGTTGGAAAACAAGTCTGGTGAGGAGCGGCTGAGGGAGCTGGGGTTGTTTAGCCTGGAGAAAAGGAGGGTCAGGTGCTTATTGCTTTCTACAACTAACTTAAAGGAGGTTATAGTGACGTGGGTGTCAGTCTCTTCTCCCAAGTAAAAAGTGTTAGGACAAGAGAAAACAGCCTTAAATTGGGCCGGGGAGGTTTAGATTGGATATTAGGAACAATTTCTTCACTGAAAGAGTGGTCAGGCATTAGAACAGGCCACAGGAAGTGGCTGAATCCCTATCCCTGGAGTTATTTAAAAGATGTGTAGATGTACACATGGTGTAGTGGTGAACCTGGTAGTGGTGAGTTAACAGTTGGAATCTGTTATCCTAAAGGTCTTTTCCAACCTAAATAATTCAATGGTTCCATAAATTCTTTGTATTTCCACAGTTATTAGTTACCTTATTTGCACCAATGTAAAAACAGAAATTTCAAATGGTTTTTGTTTCCTTACCTCAAACCCAAAATTATAAGCCTGAATCATGGCTTCCCGGTAGTATTGCTGCAAAGTGGCAGATTCAGATTCATCAACTTCAGCATCAAACTCCGATGTGAACATGTGATCAACTCTATCAATGGCACTGCTTATCTTATTGCATAGCTGTAATGCATCGTTCTGAGTAACAACAAAAAGGGACGGGGGGAACATCAAAATATTATTTAGTCTTGTCAGCTGTAGAATATAAGGCAAACATGAATCTAACAATTACACTATTTTAAATGAAAAGGTATTACAATGCCACAAAAATTCATTCAGTCTTGGAAAAACAAACACTTTCCAGCAGCTGCACAAAGCAAGTCCTGTAATTAACTCAAGTATTATAATAAAGTTGGCTTGCATGTGATTAACTTTAAAAACAAAGACAGCAAAAGGGTGAGTGGGGAATGAACAAAAAACCACAAAACAAACAAAAACATCCAACCAAAACCAGACAGACAAGAAAGGAGAAAATGAGTTCTACTATCTATAGCGTGACCAAGCCTTTGGTTCTATTTTCACCTTAGTATATGGACACAGAATCTATTGAATGTAGGGACTTGATACTGCCGCTTTTAAAAGCCCAACAAACAAACAAACAAACCAAAACTATCAACAAAAACACTCATCCAACAAAACCAAAAGCAAACAAACAAAAAAAACCCCCACACCACATACACAAAACAATCAAAGAAAGGTAAGAAACCCACACTAAATCCAATTTAAAAAAACCAGAGAGACTACCCACTTTTGCATTTTGAAATATGGGAAGTAAAGTTGTTTGTTGCAGATCACTGATTTTGACAGATTTTGTTTTTAGGAAAACATGCACTTTCTTTCAATTCAATACTGCTGTGACCCAAAGAGGTATTCACTCTGTTGCTATGGTATTTCATCTGCATTATAGACTTGTTTCCCAATTACCCAATGCAAAAATGATTACACCAATATAGCTCAAAAACACACTTTTTGAGTGTCATTTGCAAAAACAGAGCGAATGTTGTACTGAAAGTAAAGTCCATAGAGGACTACCACACAACTTACAATTGCAGAATATGCCACTAGCTTTGCAATCAAATCTTCTTCCACTTTTTTACTAATCAGTGAGCAAAGCACCATCAGTTTTGACAAACAATCTCAAAATCTGCTTACCTTTAGCTGCTGGAGAGCTTTGGCGATGATCGGTTGGCTGGATGTCTGTTCCTGGCGCAGAGATATGAGCCCTTCAATAGACTGCTGGAAAGCTTTTCTCTGACTCACAAGGTGGGCAGACTGAATGACTACAAGGAGGAGGTTATCAACCTAGAATACAAGATGCCACTAGTCCTTGTAAACAAAATCCTCTCTGTAAAAACATATCCCATATCACCAGATTCCAACCACTTATTTTTGAAATTCTAATATATGAAAGACCTCTCTTGTCACTATTCATGAAAATCTGAATTCACACAGAAAAGCTTCATGCTGGCAACTAAACTCAAACTCTCATCTAGTGAGCAGAGTTCCATTAGGGTAAATGCCACAGCAGGTTTTCATGGGGAATGTAGTCCTATTCACTTCTGGAAAATATGGGAAACACCGCATTAAATCATCTTCAGATTAGCTATACACAAAAAAAAGCAACAGCTAAGCAAAAATAATTCTATTTTCTCAAAGCAGACAGAAATAACCATCACATAAGCAAAGAGGTTTTATCCAAAAAACTCAACATACTTCAGGACAAAATCCCACTATTCAGTAGGGAAGGACACAGATTTAACACATAGTATTTGCTCAAAATTTGAAAATTATCAATATGCAATATGTTTTGGAAACCAGAGCTCAGATATTGCACAAGTCTATAAAAGCATACATCACAGATGGTGTTGCCACACTAACCTCTGCTGATTTCAAACTACAGACAATGCATCTGCAACGAGTTACTCACAAAACAAGACCTACTTCATCCTGATTTTCAATACCTCCTCCCCAAAGAATAATTTCATGCCTAAAATTGTTTAAGCATTGATGAGATTCTTTCATTTGATGAGTATTTTTTAAATAACACCTTACATTTTCTCTAGTTTGCAATCAAAATGCATTTTTTTTAAGACACAATCTTTCTGAAGGACTTTTTATTTCCTAACCTTTCAATCCTGGATTTACAAAAACCTAGTAAGTGTTATAGACATAAACACACACACATAGTGTTTTATGTACATATGTAAGAAACCATTTGCAAACCAAATTTCATCTATTGCCGTTTTCATTTTCTGAATGAAATACTAACTTTGACAGAAGTCCGAAGAACTTGCAAGCACTTAATCAAAGGCTGGTTTTTTATTGTTCAATTGGAACAACAGGCAAACAAGAAACAACATGTTTGCACGTCAAAAGCAGCAGTATGCAGTGGAGTGACTTTTTCAACTGCCTGTAATTGCTGGAACCCTCCGAATGCTAAAGGTCAGGCATAGTGACATGGAAAGTCACTCTTCATGGACAGTACAGCCCATTTATGGTAGGGATCTAAGGAACTGCATGACGTACCAAAAGGAAAATTCATGTAGCTTAACTTAAGGATATGAGAACACGAGGGTCAGGGAGCTGGCTCAGCTGTCAGAGTGTAGCAGAACTGCTGGCAGGGAACCCCTGCTGGCTTGGGAAGAAGGAAAGTATGACTGGAAACAACTTCTTTCTGCAGAACTGCTGAACATCCAGTAACTTCCAGAGAAATTTAAATTAAATGCCACAATTCATCCAAGATCAAGAGTAACTGATTTCATGCCTCAGTGTGTGGAAGGCACACAACCATCGCATGTTCTTGGAGACTGATGACTTCTTAATAAAACGTGCAGTTTTCAAGTCTGGTCCGCACTTCTGAACACTCAAGTAGATACTAAAAGAATCTCTATCGTACGAGTTTGTAGAGACTGATCCCGCCAGGAAATGCTACAATTCATTTAATATTTGCATTTAACACAACTACGAATCAAACCTATTCCTGAATTTAACTTTTTATTACCTATAAAAGGACACATGCCTGACTTCAATCATTCCAGTTAATCTGACAGCATCAGCATTCATAGAAGTGTGGAGACGACAAAGAGAGGGGGAGAAAGACTCAACCCACCTGCATGGTGCGCAGCGTATCAACGGTTTCTACTTGTGGCACTACTTTGACTGGCTGACCCTCCCACGCACTCCAGCTGTCATCTAATTCATGGTCTTTGTCACTGTGTTTGGTCATTAGCAAGTAGGCCTCATACGTAAGCTCATCTGAATCCTTGGAGCAATCCTTCCCAGCAGCCGCATTGAGGAGCTGCAAAATCACAGACTTTTCCCCCGCAATACTACCCGGTACAAATACTTGTAAACTCTCAAGTCCGGGAATTTGTACCTGTAGAAAAAAAAATACACTGAATGAGTCAATCTCACTGTCTTTTACAACAAATAAAAGAGATAAAATAGGTATATGTAGTATCATTTAAGCAACAGGAAGAATTTCCATCCTAAAATTCTGTACAATATACACACTAAAACGATACCTTCAACTATTTTTGCATTGAAAGTCAAAATGCATTATAAATTCTTTCTTTTGAAATCCACTGGATTACCATTTTTCAGCGACTTCTTTCCGTGTACTTCCAGTTAATCCTTCTACATATTCTTTTAAAGGAATCTTGTTACAAAAGAAGTCCAATTTCACATATATACTATATATGTATGCGTACACAAGTATAAAATACATATACTCATATTTTAAAAAGTAAATTACTCAACAAAGACTGGAATATTACAAGAAAAATTCCTTCAGAATTCATACATTTCTCAAAGGCTACAAAAGATAAAGAGTAAACAAAAATCCGGCTAAAAAAGTATCAGTTACTCTTCTACTTCCATAAAAGCTAGACTCAATCCAGTGAGAGTGTCTTCTTTTAATAAAATACTACTGATATTACTTAAAAACTACTTCCAATTATAACTGTCACATTGCTAGCAATACTCCACCCAAGTTAGGCATCAGAAGAAGACTGTGAAAACAGTGAAAGATCCAGTATCTTGATTTGACGTGAGGTAATTGACTCACAGTGGAGTTAAATTCTCTCTTATCAGAGTGGGATGTCTAAACATCCCACAAAAAAACAAGCTAAAACAAAACACTGCACTCAGCACTTCTACCTTTAGACAGATGTATTTTATAATTAAAACTATTATAATCTGTAGGCCAATGCAAAATACTAGATGGTTGTTACTAAAACCTAAATTAGATTCCCAAAACTAATGAACATCTGACTGAAAAGGCTGTTAAAAACTTAAGCTCCCTACATGATATTAGAGGGCCAATATATAAAGTGTTCATCACCAAAATGTGTGTCATTTAACTCATCTACAACAGATGTGTCAAACTCAAGATTCAATTTTTTCTTCAAAAACCGATCTTAAGAAAGACAATATGATTCTTAAAAGGTCTACCAAAATTAATATGGTGTCTTAAAGCAGCCAAGACTAGACACTTGGGGGAAAAAACTTTTTTAAATTAAACATATATTGATTTCCCTGGCAATTTTCCAACTCTTATCACAGACCAGGGTGCAGCTGAGCCCGTTGTTTCATCCCTGTATTTAACGACCCTTTATGAACTTCTCTCCTATGAACTTGCTTGTGTCCCCTTAAACGAATTTCTGTATTTGGCAAACATTTATATAAATCTAACAAAAATTACGTCATGAAAAAGTTAGAACATTTCCCAACTGGGAATTATATATATATATTAAATGTATGGAAGGACAAAAAAGAACCCAAGATCTAAATACATTCGATCCGTTGAAGCAAATTACTTAAACTACAAAAAAGACTTGTTGGCCTAGGAATTTTTAAGGAATTTTGCAAAACTACACATGCAGGACTTTACAGTGCAGTGAATATAGAGCACGGAGAGCTTAACTTACTTTTGCTGTACAACAGTTTTCTAGTAAGTTATTCTGGAACAGAACAGAGTCCTTGCATTTCTAATGTCCTTAGTACTCTCTAGGAAGCTTGCTAGAGCAGACCTCCACTATAATACTGCTGCTTTATAAAAGCAAAACACAGGTCTATAGTCTGAGATTATCTACTCAAACATGTATCCATTTACCTCATAGATTCGAAAGCACTTGTTTCATAGCACTCACTTTTAAGTGTTATTAAACAAAAAAGTTTTTCCTCAGTCACCAAGAGAATCTTTGGAAAAACAAGGAATTAAGACACCCATTTCCCAAAACATAGACTACCGTTCTCACTCACACAAACACAAGTACAGAATTTGGCTACCACAATTCAGTATTAAATACACAGCACTTTAAATGTTGAAATATAGATGTCTCATGAAAAAAATCGAAAGCATGCCAATATCCTTTGACGTTCTGCTTAGCATACTTAGTTACTTTCATGCCTCTAAACTTTATTACCTATGTGAATTTACCTTCACATACTCTTTTGTTTTCAGGGCATTCAGAAGATCTCGCACAGGGGCTGACAGTGCAAATTCTGCTGCTATTTCAAGGTCCTACAAGTAACGACAAAAGAAAGGAATATGCTTTCAGACTAAATTTCTTTAAAGCATATAAATAAGAGGAGACTCTGTTAACTTACCTTCCTCAGCATTTTAGCAAAACCAAGAGCTTTGGAAGCCCTTTCTCTAGCTTCATGGAACAGCTCTTTCAGTGCTCGACTGGTCTCTATAACAGACCTCCTGAAACATTGGCAGAAATGAAGTGACAATGTTTTAATAAATCATATTACATTTATACAGTCACTAGAAAATAATTACTTACATATATGTTAGCAGAAAGAACATACATATTTGCAAGCAGCTGACAAATAAGTTGAACTTGTGTAGACACATTTTTTGTAAGAATATAAAAAATTAATTCAAGTATCACTACATAGACAACCTCTCATAGACTGAACTAAAGAGAAGGTTACTAGGCTTCACAAAAACAAAATAATGGTTCATTACTACTGCATACAGAAATACAGTGATACAGTGTATGGAGCCTTGCATCTACAAAGTCTGCATTCTAAGAAATAAAATACATTATGTATCTGTCAGAGGTAGAGAAACATTAGTGTTTTGTTATTATTAAGCCAAAGGGCTTAATACCTGATTTCATCTGATGCAGTACTGTCATCGGCACTGGCCCAAAATTCATCACAACTGTCTTGTAGTCCAGAATCTAAAAATATTCCTGTAGATTTCAGCAGCATTCCTGCAATGTCACTGTAGCAACAGAAATGGTGGAACTTAAGAGTCTTATTGAGGTAGCTTGGCACCTTAAACTTCCTCCTTCCTAATGCAAGAGAGCCGTTGCCAAGTCCATGTACAGAAACAAGCAGCATCTTAGGGGCCACAGAAGTCATGTGTGGTACAGCCAGCGTCAGGGCCACCTGCACCTACTGCATCCTACACCTACAGCCACTGCAATAATCCATACATTCACAAAGACTACCAGCTGCTTACTGACATCTCAAGAAGCCCCATCTGGGAACCCCGAACAAGTGCTGACTTGAATACCCATGTACAAAACAACAGTATAAGCAGGGTAATTAAATAAAACCTACCAAAACAGTTTTCCAGCTTGAGCTTCACCTCCTCTTATATAAGGAGTTATTTCTTTGGTGAAATTCCATTCTTCCTCCAACAGATTTTTTAAACTATGAGATGCTTGAGGTAACTGCTGCAGCATTTGGATCCAGCTTCGCATATAATCAAAGTAAACCTGTACAAGGAAACAGATAATTTTAACAGAAACTGTTACACAAGGTGTTAACTTAAGGACCAGAACTTCTCAAATCAACAGAAAAACTCAGTATTACACAATTTTTAGAAGGTATTTCTACAATAATTTTCTTTTCCTCTAACTGAAAATGAGCTCCATGTTTCCACACAAAAGGTGCAATTTATGGCTCAGGAAGTATTAAATTCTATGTCTCCACAATACCTACCTAAAAATATTAACCCACTTGCTTGCTGTGCTGCTGTTTACCACTGTATTATTGAATATCCACAATAGCCAGAGTTTTTAAAGCTGAGCTTCTGAAAAACAGTCTCTATACCTTTTATTAACAGGATTACTTCAAAAGGTTTTATCTGAATATATCCTCCTGGATACAGATAAGTGCCATGAAAAGGTTTCTGAGATTCTACATTTACACTTTGTGCTCCTTTACATCAAGTCTTATCTCTCACCTTTATTTAATTACTATTGTTTCAAACCAACATAAAAAATCCAGGTAAATACAATTCCTCTTCAACCATCTGCCCTTCAGGATCATATTGAATGCAAAAAATTACCCACAATTTGTTTCAGTTCAATAGTCTGTAACATCCCTCCTCAAAAAATCCACTTTCTATCGGTTTCAGGTATTTTCAGACTATGCTGTAAAAATGCCGAGATCATACAATCATAGAATGTTTTGGGTTGAAAGGGACCTTAAGGACCATCCAGTTCCAACCCCTATCTTTCAGAGGCCAAGTGTTTTTCTTAAAAAGACTTTTTTAACTAATTGCAGTAATGAATAGACATTAAAAATAAGGTATCAATTATGCATTAATGCAATACCAATACAGTAAGATTTAACATTAGTCAAAAAATCAACTTTTATTCAGTATTAAAAGGTTATTGAAAGTTTACTTCAAACCTTTGGAATTTACAGTTCTACAGAAGAACCATTTCTGGTAAATACACACAATTTACAAGTCTACTGTACCAAAGAAAAAAAAACAGTACTACTAAAATCATTGCTAAAACAGCACTGGCTTCTGTTACAAGTCCATTAAAACAATAAAATTGTATCAAAGTAGGGGAAAAAAAAAAAGGCAACTATCCCTAAAAGGGATAACAGATTTCTATTAGCAGTATTCAGATTAATACACTTACTTGAACTCTCCTTTTTGAAGCTTACCATTAACATTTTATGCAGATCCTCTTCAAAAGAATCAATGTTGCAATCAATCTTTTGTAAGTCATCTAACACTTCCCGTAACATGAACTGGTAATATTGCTTCATTAAGAGTCCACCCTTCAGAACTTCTTTACACTCTCTCACTAGCTGCAAGAGAAAAAGCCAAAACTGCCATCAGTCAAGACAGTACTCTTAAATTCACCTGGGCAGCGAAAGCTTTATTTGTCAGTCCAGTTTGTCTAAATGTTAGTTTGTCACTAAATAATTTCTACAGCTTTTTGAAACAAATACAGTTGCTCTACACATCTGCAGGAAAGATGTCAGTAGTTTTCCAGGATTATTTAATTGCAATCCCATTATTCTCCACATAAATGTAAATGGAGATGGAGGCAGATGTTTCAGACTTAGTCCCTGCACAATGCCACAGCAAGCAACTTACTGGATAATTAGTTTAGAAAAGGGCAAAAGGACTCACAGTCACAAAATCACCAGTTTCAATGGAAGCAAGTCAGGAAAAAATGCAATGTGTTTAACGTATGCTTAGAGAAGTGTTTTAGTACCATGGCAATCTGCTGGGCAGATGACCTCAACTCCAAAATCCATACCAAAGCAGAAAACAATTTGTGGTTTTTTTGTTGCTTCCCTGGGCAAAGCTAACACGAGGAAAGTTATCTTTTCAACTGCAGAAGGGGTCACCTTTGGAACAGCTGCCACCTCTCCCTGAAAGTTTAGCCTTTGTTTATTTCAAGAGACATGCACAACCACAGGTACAGGAGTACACAACGAGCAAGGATCATTTCAAACCTATACTAACAAATGCCTTTCTTTCAGAAGCCCTTCAAGTGCTTAGTGTGTATTCTTCTGAAATCATTATCAGTCTTCAGGTTTGACAATCCCTGATCTTTTCTGAGGGTCAGAGGGAATGGAATTGCTGGATGATTAATATGCTTTTTACAATCTTGCATAATGGCTCTCCTAGCTAAGTAATATATCAAAATAGTAGACTCAATTTATGAGAAATTATATTGGCACAAAAGCAAAAAACCTACAAGAATGCTATTCGTATGACAAGAGTCTTTGGAATCCTTTACAAGCCAGAACACATTATGTTGTGCTCCCCTATGTGCAGAGGAAACAAGAATAACACTCTAAACTGTACAGTTTAAAATTTACCAAGTTAGGTAAAAAAGGGGGGGGGAAAGTAATTTTTTATAAGGTGGAAATACAAAAGGACACTTTCATATCCCTAACACGTCACATATTTTAAAATGAATGTGCTTCTTCACTCCACGCAATCACATGCAGTGTACATTGTGCTAACCTATGGGGGATGTTTTTCCCTTCAATCTACGTCCATTCCAAAACAAACTTGCAAAACTTCATTAACAACAGAGTTTTTTATTTCGATATTACTCTTTTACAGGGATATGCTATTGAAAAACAGAATATAGGATTTACAAAAAACCTGTAATGCTAATCTTAATGTAAACTTTTGAAACTTAAATTCACAAGGCAGTGAAACAAAAATTTTGGTGTATAATGAGCACATGAAAGAACAAACACCTTAAACTGAAAATATTATCACTATTTTTGGTTTGATGGATTGCTTTTTGTTTAGGTAGTTTCTCAAAGCAGGTGGGGCAAGACAAACAATACCAAATTTAACCACCAAACAGTAATAACCCACATGCACATAGACACATCCACCTCTCAGCATGAATGCTGAATTTGAGAACCATCTTGAAATATTCAGGTACTAAACTGCCATTAAAAGAGATCGAGTATCTCTCCAATAACACAGGATCATCAGGATTACAAAAGCTAGTACTGAAAGTGAAACATGGACAAAAAAGAGGAAGGCAGCAAGAAAAGACAGGAGAAAAGGCACATTTTAAGAGGCATATAAGCTGTGTTAGTTTTCTTTTTGTGTATACACTTTTTATGGAAAATCATATTTTTTTTAATACAACTGACTTTCTAATAATACAAAAATTTAATGTCACCTTGAAAAAGTTAAGTAACAAGACTAGCATGCCTGATACATTCACACAGTACTGCTACATATTTCAAATGGTACCAAAAAGCAGGAGACACTTAAAGATCTCAGTGCCTCAAATAAGATTCACTAGGTCAATCACTACCAAAAACAGACTGTGCTATGCTACTTGCATAGGAAGAAGAATTCAAAGAATTGGGTTTGTTCAGCCTTGAAAAGTGGGATTTAATGCAAGAGGGATTTAATCACAAATTTCCAATGCCTAGAGGGCACTTGCAGAGAAAATGAGGGCACTCCAGTCAGAAGGATGCACAGTGACCCCACATCATGCAACATGCACAAGTTGCTTAATGGAAATTCTGTCTAATACAAGGGGGAAAAACCCAACCAACCAGCCAACCAACCAAAAAAACATACAAAACACACACACACACAAACCAAAAAACCAAAAAACAAACAAGCACACAAAAAAAAGAGGAAAAAAAAAAAGAAAACACGTTACCAGGAATAAAATTAAATACAGGAACAGATTGGCTGGAAAAGTAGTGGACTCTCTCTAGCTGCAAGTATTCAGGATCTGACCTAACAAGGACCTGAATTACAGAATGGATAAGGTTGGAAGGGACTACAGAGAGAGACCCCACAACCTCTCCGAGCAATCTGTTCCAGTGCTCAGTCACCCACACAGTAAAGAAGTTCTTCCACATGTTCAGGTGGAACTTCCTGAGCATCATTTTCTGCCCATTGCCTCTTGTCCTATTGCTTGGCACCATTGAGCAGAGCCTGGCTCCATCCCCCTGGCACCTCCCTTCAGATACTTACAGAGACAGAATCATAGAATATGCTGAGTTGGAAGGGACCCAGCAGGACCACTGAGTCAAACTCCTGGGCCTATGCAGGACACCCCAAGAATCACACCATGGGCCCCAAGAGCATTGTCCAAACACTTCTTGCACTCTGTCTGGCTTCGTGCTGTGACCACTGCCCTGCGGAATCTGTTCCAGTGCTAAACACTGTGGGTGAAAAACCCTTTCCTAATATCTCATCTAAACCTCCCGTGACTCAGTTTCAAGCCATTCCCTTGAGTCCTGTCACTGGTCACCACAGAGATCAGTCTCTCTCCTCTTCCCCTCATGCAATTAGATCCCCCCTCAGTCTCCTCTTGTCCAGGCTGAACAGACCAAGTGACCTCAGCCATTCCTCATATGGCTTCTCAGCAAGGCCTTTCACCATCCTCATGGCCCTCCTCTGGATGCTCCCCAATACCTTAATGTCCTTTTTATATTGTGGCACCCAACACTGCCCCCAGCACTCAAGGTGAGGCTGTCCCAGTGCAGAGCAGAGCAGGACAATCCCCTCCCTTGCCCAGCTGGCGATGCTGTGCCTGATGCCCCCCTGCTTGGCCCTCCTGGCTGCCAGGGCACTGCTGGCTCACGTTCAACTTGCCATTGACCAGGACCCCCAGGCCCCTTTCCGTGGCACTGCTCTCCAGCATCTCATTCCCCAGTCTATACACACAACCTGGGCTGCCCTGTCCCAGGTGCAGAATCTGGCACGTGCCCTTGTTAAACTTCATATGCTTGGCAATTGCCCATCTCTCTCTGCCATCTCTCCAGATGCGGGAGAGGGTGCCTTGAGGACTGCAAAGTTGAATGCCTCCCTTGCACCAAAATCACAACAAAAATAATTAACAACTCCTCTACTAATAAAGTCTCACCAAAGTACAATAAAGCACTGACCCCAGCTCTCAATGCAGAGAAAGCCAAGGCACAGCAGCCTACCCAGAAGACCATCTTACAAAAGGAAGTGGAGCAGTGGCCACTTCCAGAACGCTGTGCTGCAACACCAGCTCTCCGTCCTGAATAATACTTGAAAGAATTGAAAAATCTTATGTCTGCAGTTAAAATGGCCCAGTTGTCTTGAGTTGCATGGAAGTTCTGCATCCCTGCCCAGTGGCCAGGAGAGCAGCAAGACTGAAGATAGCTGGGTTGATCATATTCCAGACGGTCAGCTTCTGAGGGCTACAGAGTGTGATGCAGGACATTGATGAGGTCCCCTCTCAGCTGTCTCTTCTCAAGGCTGAACAGGCCCATCTCCCTCAGCCTTTCCTTACAGGAGAGACGTTCCAGGCCCCTAATCATCTTTGCTGTCCTACACTGGACCCATTCCAGGAGCCGCATATCTCTCTTTACTGAGGAGCTCAGAACTGGACACAGCACTCCTGATGCACCTCACTAGGGCTAAGTAGAGGGGCAGGATCACCTGCCTCAACTTGCTGACTATGCTCTAATATGATAATAAAACAATTTAATTTGGGGATCAATCTAATTGTAGGACTCAGCTTCCAGAAGGTTGGACCAGAGCATCTCTAATCCAGACTTCTCTGTAATTCTGTAATACTCAGTGAACTTTGAGAATAACACAGACTCCTGGACTCTTGTTTTGAGCTTGCTCAAGATTTTAGGAATTACTTCTTCAGGAAACTGTAAACAGATCTATTTGTGAAACATCCTCCACAACTCCTTTGCCTGTTCAGAAATATTGTGTGGGACAGGAAGCATTTGCTGAGTTGAATTCATTTTTTCGATGTCATTAGCAAGGCACTATCCACCACCAAAACAGTCTGGTACAAACACATTGTTTTCCAGGAAGAAAGTGTAATTTTTACTCAACTCAGAGCTGACAAGGAGCACACAAAATATTAACGGGGAAAATTTCCCTGCATAACCGGATTGGGGTTTTATCAGATGATCTCTAAGGGTAAACATGTAAATAACCTGTTGGACTGATTATGATCTCACATTCCAGTTATTTGCTGATCCAAAATCCATTGCTATGTTACTTTATGGTCCCAAATAAATTTGTCCTCTCTTCCTTCTCCCCTCCCGTGCTCCTCCTTGCTCCCCCCATTGATTGAAGCCTACAATTTCAGCCTTAACAGTCATACAGTACTGACAATCTTGGGTCACTGCCCACAGAAAATAATACAATATGCTGGGGAAGATTTTTTTTTTTCATTTCATTTTTCTTCTTAATTAGCTTCACTATGTGACTACTGCATGTTAGCAGATGTCTTACATTCGCAAGAGAAGAATTATTAAATCAAAGAAAAAAGAGAAATATAGATTATTAAAACGACTTTTACTGCCTAAGAAACCCAGTGGCAGAAGATGTGCTAGAGATTATATAGCTTACAACATGAATGCAACCAATACTGTTTACTTTTGCTGGCTAACCATATTTTTAATCACCAGTTTTGATCTGGAAGCCAAAATCAGAGGTATATATGATTAAAGTTATTTATTATGCAAAAAGCAGATCTCCATATGAAATACAAGACTATTTACAAAAATTATTACACAATTATACACTGCAATTTCTTACAATAATCCTCTTTAAACTGACAACCACATCATAATGAAATGACAAAGTATTTCAAACAGGAAATAAATATTAAAAAAGCAACTGAAGCAAACCTGTTTAATACTCAAAAGAGACGGTTCCCCAGCAGGTCTTTGTTCCAACCTCAGCTTGAGACATTCATGGATAACATTGAGCAGGACTCGGCAGAGGACCAAGAATGCAGGTTCGAAAGATGGCAAATCCATGGATTTCAACTCCTCCCATGATACAGCGCTGCATTTTTGCTCGCAGCAAGGTGGGAAATTTAGTAACTGCACATAATCTGAACACAACATGGGATCTGGAAAGTCTGAAAACTGTAACAAAAAAATAGGTATCATGAAAAGGTTCTTTATAATTCTTTAGTATTTTGGATTTGTTTAAAGTAGCATGCACAGAAGTATGTTTTAAAAAGGTAATAGCCTATTAGCTAGCAAGTCAACCACAGAAGTTTCAGGTTTATATCACTGTGGGATTTTTAAAGCTAACTTTTTTTTTAAAGGATCATCAGTCTCAGGAAAAACAATTACGGACCCTTGGGAATGAACAAAATCACTTACTTTATGTTTCTGTTACGACAATATCTACAGAAACAACTGTACACTAAGCTACATCAGGTACGTAACCTTGTTCCTTTTCAAATACATAACGCGTATATTAACATAAAACTCCACACTGTAAATGAATGCAATATTCAAAAAAGTCTCACTAGCTAAACTAAGCCAAAGTATTGAAAAAGTAACTTTTGAATTTTGGCGGATTTTAAATTCAAACTGGTTAAAAAAGAAAGATGAAATACAGAGATCAAGCTGGTTTGTTGTTTTGGGGATTGTGGGGGGTTTTTTTAATAATAAACTTACTCTTCATTTAGATTAAGATTATATTTAAATAAAATTACTTTTCTAATTAGAGAAAATAGTTGAGGCTGTATGAAATAAACGTCCTATAAATCTAAACTATACACCCTGTGATAACATTCTAAGCAAGGATGTACACGGAGGCACTCTGTGGCTTAATTTAGAAAGAAAAGTTGGACTGCAGAACACCTGTAGCTCCTGAAGATAGCAACACACTGGTCATCATTTAAGGATGACATTTGTTTCAGATTAAGTTTTATTCCTATTCTCATTTCTCAGCTGCTAACTATGACATCTGAATATCCTTCATTCATACAGTAGACATAACTAGCATTTCCTAGGTTTTTCTTCAGCCAAATTTAAATAACACCACTACAAAAAGGAAAAAGACATTATCAGTAATTAGATCAATGATAAAGTACTGCCTAGGAAGTTTAGAAAACCTTTTAAGCTTATAATTTAGCAGAAAATTAAAACACATATTTAGAAACATATCTTCTTAGATGGAATATTAATGTCTTCTTTTTACTCTCTTTAAAATATACAGCACCAGAATAGCACCAGAGCTAAAGATTCATATACAAAAAGTTTTCATTAACAAACAGATCATGAAAATACTACACTTCCACAGTACAATAAAAAAAGGAATACAATCCTCATGGTGATGCAAATATAGTTTGGGTAAATTCAGCTGTTATAAAAATATTAAAGAACTAGTCTATGAGCAAAAATAACACAGCCAAACTGAATAAATTTGTAATATCATTTTCCAACATCAAAGATAACAGCAAATGATATTAGGGCTTAGTACTAGACACCTGAACTTCCATTGTTCAGTCTGACTAATCTTAATCTTCTGCAGCCCCAATCTGAAATGTTTCAAATACTTTTTAATAAAAACTCCAAGAAAAACTCTAAGCCACTTATTGAGATCATATGAAAAACCACACTCAAAAGTGCAGCCATTTGAATAAACAACAAACAGGGTACACAACCTTAAATATGCTCTATTAAAATAACATCCAACTTTGTAAGCTTAGGCTAGAAATATTATCCATCTTCATCAAGAAGGAAACTGCACAACTTCTATTCAAAATGGACTTCATAGTGCCTAGAGCCTTGTTAGAGTATCAGGGCCTACAGAGGAATCAAATGTATGTTTTGGAAAACATTAAGACCAGCAATATGTATAAAGATTTACATATATTTAGGATGAAATGAGCATTAAAATGTATACAGTGGAAGAATCCAGAAAGCACATTTTAGATGTGTTTTAGACAGTGTTTAAACAACAACAGAAACAAAAGCATGTCCAGAGACTTAAAAGTGTAAGTACACACATAATCACAAAGTTACAAAAGTAACAGAAACAAAGATTAACAGAATACTATCAACTCTGTCTGCATACAAATATCAAACTGAACTGCACTAAAAAAAAGACACTACATTCAAAAAGTATTGTCAGGTGCAAAGATCAACCAATTGAAATCCATCTCTTCCATTCTAGTGTAATATCATCTTTTGATGCAGTAGGTACCATAGCTCTGATGAAGAGTTGTTTGGGTTTTTTCTGACAACGTGCTTTAAATGTTGGTGCAGGAAAGAAGTTCACAATTTTATAACATTCACCTTTACTCAAAATCATTTCTTAAAGGAGAATAATATTCCAAAGAAAAGGTAATAATTACTGAAAATGAACATTCAAAGTAGTCACAAGGGTAGAGAAGAAGGGAGAAAAGATTAACTTTACATCTAATTCAAGTCATCCAACACTACATTACCAGAGAGCTTAATTGTGTGAAGCTGCAGCAAAAACTCTAGCTACTTTATGTTTCATTACTTTGTTTTAAAAACCCTTATGCAGTCAAAACTCTTGAGGTATTTAGTAGTTTCAAAAATATATTCAAATCCATTTTCAATACCCCCATATTATGTCGTTTACTTTGATTTTTTTAAATTTATTTCAACCAATATATTAAGCTGACCTGTTTAAGTGTACATGGTTTGGGGATGCTTTTGGTTACTGTAACAATATACCTGCAAGTTCTGCTTAGGGACTTGACTCTAAGGAAATTTTCATGTATTTCTAATGCAAATTTTCTAAAACACAAGCTGAAACCAATTAGAGAATAAATAAAAACTTATAGCTTCATTTCTACAGTAGTATCTACACTAGTAATGGTACAAGTAAAAATTCTCAAAATCAACTTTAGATTTATAAATTCATAAATCCTGAAAAAATAACCTCCAAGGGAGATAAACAATTCTTTTTGAAGAATGGGCATGTTGGCTAAGATATGCCTTGGTCCAGAATTCACAATGCCACTGTACCAAGCAGAGCAAGTAATCCCTACCACCAATTTTTCCTAGCATAATAATGTCTACAAGTGAGATAACAGTTCATATTAAGAAACAATACTCTGCCTTGAAAGAATTAGTGACTGCATCTTACAATATGAAGCTACTGTCCTTCACTTACTGCTTAATTCCTAAATTGGTTTTATTAACTCACATTCTTAATTATGAATATAAAATGGCCCAAACAAAAACAATAATTAAACTAAAAGCCAGCTAAAGAATGTAACATGCTAACATGACTGGTTTACATAGATGTCAAGGTTAAGAGAATCCATTCATTTATCCCATCTCTCCTCAAGCATCACGTGCCAGCACAGTACTTCATTTATGTAGACAAGAAAAACCACAGAACTATAGTGACATTTTTATAGAGAATGTCTTACAAAAACATCCAATCTTGAAGATGAGAAAAATTACCACTTCCATAGCTGATTTTTTCTCACAATTCTATTGTTGTGCCTAATTTTCCACAGTGATTTTTCTGACTTGTTGATTTAGACATTAGAAAATATAATGAACAAAGATGTTATCATAAAAATGTCATTTCAATTACAAACAAGAACAGAGAACTAGCTTGGGCTTCACACAAATTCAGTCAAACAACACATTCATTTCCATGGAAGGAGAAATGGGCTCCTGATCATAATATACACTGTCTTCCAAAAACCAACTAAGCAAACAAAACGTTCATAAGATCCCAATTCCTACATTTTCAGAAACAACACAGCAAGGAGGTACTCCTGTTATCCATTTACACTAGTAACCTACCTCCAGCTGGTGATCACTCCTTACCAACGCCATACGGGCCCTTTGCAATGAACCATGCATTAGCTTGTGCAGTCTTAAAATTAGTTTCCTCAACCCCATTTGCTTCAATGCTTTATCAACAAATGGCCTGTAAATAGAGGTCAAACAGTGCTGGCTGCAGTTTCCCTCAGCACTGCATTCTGGAATAACCCAGGAACCAGAATCATCCTCAGATTCAAGCCTATCAAGTCTCCTTGAAAAATGGTCCTGAAAGTCAAAATTTGGCTTATTAGTAAAATTGTTCTTGATGGCTTGTCTAAGTTCCTCAACATTCTCCTCAGAGATTTGTTCTTCACTATCACTCTCCTCTGTGCACGTTCCTGAGGATTCCTTTACTTCTGCTTCCCTATCAATGTCTTCATTATCTGGATCATTTTCCTTAGACAGTCGAGGAGAAGGAATTTCAAACACTGGCCAGCCAATGTCAGAAAGATTTTTGATGCCCAATACAGTTCCCATAATCCTTAGTTTCTGGTTTAAGTCTTTTGTAATATTTAACCATAGACAGAGTGCCTGCACTCTGTCTTGGAAGTCTTTTGCAGCATACTTTTCATAGTCCTTTTGAAGAGCCTGCAGAGATGGATAAAGTGCTTCTATGTACTCCAGCAGCTCCATTATTCGCTTTACCTGCTCAAATGAGACCCGCTGGCGATGAAGGTGTTCATGGTAATTGGAGTAACCCAAAGCACTAGCTCCATGTGTCGATTTGCAGACTCCTTCTCCTGAAGTACCATTGAGACTGGCTCCATTTTTTACAGAGGAGAAGTTTCCATAGTCCACTTTGAAGGTGAGGATTTCATTGATGATATCAGGGATAGCTTGACGGGCTGCATAGAGATAGAGGTCTTGGTCATTAATGCTCCGGCCAGCATGCCAAGCCTGCAGCTCCAGCCAGATCAGTTCATTGGATCGGTTCAACCAGACAGAGGAGGTGTTTTCCTGTCCTCTTTGTTCCCTGTCCTTTTTCTTTGAGACTGAGGTAAGTTTTAACAAAAGCCGAAGGGTTTCAAAGAATTTTAACCGGTCTGCCGGGCAGTCAGTCCTAGAAGTCTGGCGTGTAGTTCTGGGTATTGGCATGGGCACAGAGACTGGAAGCTTAGCATGGCTACAGCCAAGGCTGAGGTAAGGCTTATTGAGATCAACATCTGGAATTGGTTTTTTTGGCAGAGATCCACCAACTGAGTCTAACATAAATGAGCACTGCACATTTTTCTTGTGATCTCGTTCTGTTGTCCTTAGGGCATCTCTGATCTTTTTCCCTTGCTTATAGCTGTGCTCCTCCACATTCTCAATGGCTTTCCCATTGTCTTTATGCAAAGACTGAGCTGGCACACTCATCTTTTCTGTAAGCAAAGAAAAAAGAATGTGACTGCAGCAACAAGAACAAGCATTTTTCAGTTCAGTTCCCAATCACTTTTCTTAGGTTGAGCATAAAAATGTTTAATATCAATAAAACAAAATAGGCATGGATAGAAGTAAAATGTAGTCTCATTTTTAGAAGTTACCAGTACTATACCCTAAACCAAAGGATTTTTACTTCTTCTCTCGCTTTACCTCTTTCATAGAAAGGACCTCAGAGAATTCTCATTTTGAGTATGACATCTACTGAGAACTGAGTATGATCAAAAGGAAAAGAATGGTTTTCAAGTTCATCTTCCATACGTTTGTCACACAACCTCCCAAACAAAAACTCGAAATGCAACAAAGCATTGTTACAGTATCAAAGTCAAACCGAATTAAAAAGACTCCACTGCATGTGCAATTTCATAAAAGGTGGAGCATATATAGATTTCGAAATTTAGCTTCAACACACCAATCCTGCCTCTTGGGGAGGTTGATCTTAGTTCTGTGAACCCCTCTGTAATCTTAATACACTGCTGTAGCACCTTGAGCCTGCCTCCCCATTGTCGCAACACACGCTTGTTTTCTTCCTTACTATGGACAACAGCCCTTTCCTGCCTAAAGGTGCAATCTCCTCCTCTCTTCCTGTTCTTTCCTCAGGAGCAGCAGACCTCGTCACTTTCTGCACAACTAAGAAAGGCACTTCAGCCTAGGCTTTGCAGATCAGAATGGGAGGAACTACTTGGCATGAAAAGAGTGGTTCTCTCTCTCAGAAGCGGTGGCAGGCTGAAGGGAAGAACCTGCAGGCAGACTACTAAAGTCCAGTAGTTCCAGCTGATTAATTGCTGGAACACAACAAGCTCCATGGTCACAGGGCCTCTGCTCACTCAAGAATGGAAAAAACTTTCAGAGTGACGGTTGAATACTTTGCCTATTTTCACTGACCACAGCTGCAAGGAGGCCGTAGCCCAAAGAGCTAGGCCAGGAAAACAGCAGGAAGGGGCATTTTGCATAGGCAAGCAAGCAGACTGAAAATGGAGGTTGACAGAGGTGAAACATACATCCTCTCCACACAGACTTTAAGTAGATTAGAAATTAATCAACTTCTAACAGCACTTTGACGTTGAAGATTTTGGTGGCCTTCCCAATAAATTAAAATCCTATTACATGTAAAGATCACTTTCTCAACTTACATTCTATATAGAACCTCTAGAACCTTTCAGTTTGTATTTTTAACATGTTATTCTCCCTTATAATTATTCTTCAGATTCCCCACACCACAAAAACACACTGAAAGAAAGGTAAGTTAAAAATTATTCATTGTTAAACATGCAAAAAGCCATAATACTTGAATGTTCATCATTCTTAACAAAGCCCAGTCACAATAATCTACAAATTGTTTCAAAATCCTCTCATCAAACAGACACCAATGATTCAAATACACCAGACAGTCCTGCAATAAATTAGTATCAATGCTATAACTGTACAACTTCCTATTACTAATTTTACTCCAGTATTGCAATACAGACTTCAATTAATTTGCAAAAAAAGTTCAGCTGTGCTAACAAATTTTGAGTTATGATTGCTTTTAATGCTACAAAGGGCAGTGGGTTTCACAACTAAGCCACTATCAGTTGGTGAGAGGAAGCATGTGGTGGATGGAGTCTGAGATCTTAAACAGGTAATTAAAAGAAAACATGACAAAATGCATGTGAACAACATGATGGGGGTAGGAAAGCAGGGTGAACAGTGACTCCCTTTCAAGTATGAAGCTGCAAAAATTTTATACTAAAAAGCAGACATAGGTACTCCTTTTGCATAGTTCACAGAGAAGGTAAACACTTCAGTAAGCAAGCATTCACGGAGTTCAGGAGACAGACAGATCTTACAAGCACCTCTGAAATGCATTTAGCTTAGAAAAATGTGAACCCCATAGATCTTGGGCTACAGGAGAAACAATTCAGAAACTAAACAGATCATTGCATCAATTTATGTTCAGACACTAAAAGCAAGCTATAAGAAACTTGGTGTGACAGAAATTAAATAACCAAGTATCAGAAGCACAAGTAAGCCAAGCCCCTAATTCCCAAAATTCTTTCAGTTGTCTAAACAAAGATACCTTAAATCTTATTCGTAAACATCTGAAGTTATTTCAAATTTACTTTTTTAAGTGATTAGTTGCATCAAACCAACCCGTGAATGAATTCTCTTACTGAAGTATAACCATTCGAGCTCAATAAGAGCATATGCATACACATTCAAGGTCAACGAACCACCCCACAAGGTTTTGGGGTGGCTTATTCTCTCTTCATTATACAAAATAACTATTCTGAGATGGTACACATAGGCAAAGTTTAAAAAAAAAATTCCACACAAAAAACAACACACCACCCACAACACCAAACTATGAACTTTCCAGAAAAAAGATACTTTACACAATCCTATCCAATTAATCAGAAAAATAATGCAAACATATTTTAAGATACACTCATAGCAACTAAGAACAGGATATTATCATGCCAGAAGTAAGAACCATCCCCCTCACAAATAGAAAGACCTTGCTCCAAAAACTCTAAATCTATAAGCAGGGATAAACAACTCCTTATTTCTCATAAAGGTATAAATCTTCCATATGTGTTCAGAAGCAAAGGCTAACAATTAAATATAATACGTTATGTTTCTTTAGTATCACAATGTCTATGTTTAGAAACTAACTGGTTTTTAAAGCACAGAATGAAACAACAAAAAAATCACCAAAAGCAAGAAAAGTTTACATAACTACTATATACAGGGTTAAAATAAATAGAGTTAATGGTGCAACAGAAAAATTTTACTGGCTTTTAAATGTGCCTTTTAGCAAAGTTAAAGAGGCTTAATAATTCCAATGCCTACACTTAACTGGCAAGAGTAACAAGATTTCTCTGTAATTTCACATAAGGAAGAGTTATTTTGGTGGATGTTTTCTTCAGTGACATTATTTGGAAGTCGTATGAAGTGACAGAGAAACAGAAGCTTTGGAAAATGTTTGTACTGGCTCTTCTTTTATTATGAACTTGCATTACACAGCTCTACACAACCAAAGATTTGACTACATTCCCTTATTCACCCTAAACAATTTACCTTTTTCTTCCCTTCATTTTACCTCAAAAATGTAATCCTTGCTACACACACTAATTTTTCCTTGTTTCACGTGAAGCAATTTTAAAAACTGCTTCCAAAACATTAACTGGCAAGAGTCAAGCTGTCATAACTCTGCCAAATAATCCTCTGACATAGTTTGTTATTTGTTTTAAAATATATTAAACAAACAAACAACAAAAAACCCACACAAAAACCTAGTTGTATTCTGTATGAAAATACTGAACATACAATCTTAAATGGCTTTTTTTCACCAATTAAATCTCAACAACAACAAAAAAATCACTTTAAGCTAAAAGATTTTATTATTAGATACCATTACTTAGCACCTTTAGGAAAAGAACATCAAGTATCTTTTGTGTTTTCCTCTGTTATCTCTATACTGAAGCATCAGAAGCAAGCAGGAGTAACTACACTTTAAGTGCTTCAGTGACATTGAAGAGTAAAGAATAATCGCTGAAAACTGTATTTTCCAATAAACAGCCTGTGAAGTGCTTCAGAACATGAAATGTGGGCAGAAGAGCAACTATACCATTACTAGAGATCATAGAATCACAGAAAAAAAATGACTGAAAAATACTTCTGAAAGTCATTTTTTCCAACTTTCTGCACAAAAGCTGGGTTTATTTCAAAACTAGTTTAGCCTGCTCATGATCTTAACCAGTTCTGTTTAAGAAATCTCCAAAGATGGAGATTCCACAATCCAACAATCCCTCTGGCAAACTGCTCATTGTTTAAATATTCTCGTAGCAAAATTTTTCTTCTAATACCCAAGAGTTTTCCCTTGTTGCAATTCACAACAGCTGCCTCCTGTTCTCTCACTACACCTCAGTATCTGGCTGCATCCTGTGTACAACCCCTCCATCAGGTAACAACAGGCTACTGCTATGACTATGATCATTTAAGGAACAAACCAAGACACCACACCTACCTTTCAAAGTGGAGCGGCCGGCAGGTCTGCCGACGTTATTTTTCTGATGCTTTGTTGACATACGTTTCATCTGGCGGGGTGTGCTAGGGGGAGAAGTGCCATAGAAAGTGTCAGCACTTGCTTCATCTGATAATTCCTCAGGGTCAGATTCAGAGATCTTGGAAGTAGCATCTTCTGATTTGCACTCTTTCCTGAAGAGAACAAGATAAACAATTACATTCAAGCTAAAAAATTTTTACTTGTGATATCTGTTTAGAAAGCTAATTCATCCATAAATTCCAAACACAGTCAACCTTCCATATTTTATTGCCACATCCATGTGTATTGACCCCAGTTTTTTTCATATCCCTAAGGACAAGTTTCCAATCAAATAAACAAAGGTTAAAATATACAAACATAATGCAAGACATTCAATCTAATCAGCAGCAGGGACAACAGCAGAGGTCTTCCCTTCCATCCTTCACCCCCTAAACCCCGCATACCACAAAGGCAACTTCTAAAAATCACTCTCCACCCTTCACTAAACTTTTATCTAGCATAGGAGATCTGAAAGTTTTTTTCACAGATTTTTCACAGATTTTAACATCAACTATATTAATACCATTAATATCATATATAAATACTATCACTCCCTAACGGTGCCATACATGGAATTCTTTTGCTTTAACACATATCAGGGAGAAGAACACACCCCATTTTCAAGGAAAGAAAAGAAACTATTTGCCTCTATTCCCTCACTTATTTCTGAAGCAGGTGTGCAAGTAACAGCTTGACTCTACAGAACTTTCAGTAACTCTTGACTCTAGTAAAAGACTCTGAGGCAAAGAAAGAGTCAATCTAAATCAGTGCAAGATCACATCAGTATCTGATAACTTCAATTTCACTCAAATCACAAATTATATTTTACTTGCTACTATTTTAGGGGCAGACAAGGAATGTTACTCATGCTCTGGTTGAATGAATCTGAGTTACTGCAGGAAGAAATACGTCAGAATATAGCCAGCTAACAGAACAGCAGTAAGGCTAACAAAACAAAAACAAACAAAACACAGATACTGTACTTTTTCTTTGCCTTTAGCTACAAACAGAAAAAAATACCTTAGCATGCAGAACAGTTATGTTCTCTACAAAGCCACAGAAACATTTACTGCATGAAATACTCTTTTCATTACTCTCCTCACTCTACTACTTCAGCGTTGAGGAGGCAGCAGGCAAGTTCACCAACTTCTACAGATAAACCTTACCGGTTACCTAACAAAAATGGCCCAGGTGGTACCGCAGCACCACCTGGAGTCTAAGGAGAGCCCTACAATCTGGTCATAATGACAACCACACAGAATCACCAATACTTTTAGTCTGGTTTCCTTGCCCTGGAACATCATGCTGTTACTGTGTCTTAGCAATCTGATTTAACCAACCCCCACGGTCCAAATATACAAAAAAAAAAAAGCCTAACATTTGTTCCTACAGATCTTGTAAAAATAGGTGGATGAATAAGAGAAACAATTTTTTAAGTGCTGAGCTGGGAAAGTGGAACTCAAGTTTACATCTTTCTGGACACCAGAAGAGCTTTATTTCTAAGAATGCTTACAAACAGCCCTACTGCAAAAAACACTTCAGAGAACACCCCTCCAATCTTGCCAAAGACAAATCAACCACAGGAGACTAAACCACATAAAACAGAAGTCATTAGTTCCAGTGCTTATGGAGCCATTTATTTTTTCAGTGATCTCACTGGCCTGGCAAGGCAGAGGGTGGGGAGGCTGACAGAACAGATCCTGCAAGCACTCGTGTTAGGTCTCCAAGGCAGTCTTAAACTAGGACAAGTTACCTCATTAGGAAAGACGAGTGAAAACACTGTTTTCCTTCTGTTTATAAGTAAGCAACCTCTTCGGAGAATGTAACAATCAAACCTCTCCACCAGGCTGAATTAACTGATCTTTGAAGAACATAAGCTGGTTATTTCGGTCACTATTGCCGGAGGCAAAGACCTGTAGATGTGGCCCTTACAGGACATGGTTCATTGGTGGACTTGAATGTGGTACTTTACAGTTGGACTCAATCTTAGAGGTCTTTTCCAACCTAAATGTGTTGGGCTACACTGTGTGCTGGAAGAGAGATTAGGCCTTGTTGGCTGCAGAAAGAGCCTCGTTCTCAGACCCAGAGGTGACCCTGGGATTACAGCCAGGTCACCGGGGATGGGCTGAGAGAGCATTGTGGGTTTCTGGACAGTGTCAGCCCTATGAGATGTGATAATTGCAGTTTGTGACCTTGTAAGGTATTGTTTACCTTTTACCATAATAGGCAATGTCTGGGAAATACTCCAGGTGATTGGGAGACATTGAGATGAACATTTTTCCTGTTTATATGATGTGATATCCTGTTAGCTACTGGTATTTAAGGGAATTTCGGATACGCAATAAAGGCTTTTGCACTTTTCCTCCATGTGTGCAGAGTCCTTGCCCATGTGTGAATACTGCATAAATGATTCTATAATTCTACCTTGTTTGCTTCTTGCTATGTCTGATGAGAGGGCATAAGTGCCAGAAGTATCCAAATTACCCTCCAACCTCACACGTGAATTACACACATACCTATACAGCGGCATCCAGTATGACTTACTTAACATTAAGCCATTTTTTCTGGGTAATTTAGTAAGATGTTCTTTGATAAAAAGCATAGCAGGCATCACAAAACACGCAACACTCGAAATCATATCACTAAACAAGCAATTGTGCTCTCGTTCGTAACAACAGAACCACTCTTGTTAACAGCTGGTGAGATGATCTAACCAAAGCTGGCTGGTCTGCTTAGAGACAGCAAGGCACAGGTTGCAAAGAAAGTTTTTAAAAATCCAGCATATTCAGTTTAGGGTTTGTGTGCAAAGACTATACATCAACTCATAACTCAAATCAGTGCCAATTAACACGAAGATTCAGTTTCATCAGTGCAAGCCTTATGGTACAACAATGCACTAAACATACAGGGTCTGAACTAAAGTAGTCACATCAGCTTTGACATGGTAGGATTAATTTTTCTCATCCAAACAACACCAGACATATATGACCTTCAGCAGCAACACTCTGGTATTAAAATCAGTTATGATTTTTACAGATTACTGACACAGCATTTGCAACGTTTGTGTGTTATTTGCTGTCACGAACTAACCATAGACTAATTTAATCTGCCAATCTCTAAAATGCAGTGCTGGCAAGCCTGAATCAGATTATAGTGTTGGTTATTAGACAGAATTGTTGGTTCCTAAATACTGTTGCAACCAGAGTTGAGAAACATTAATCAAGGCTAATTTCTTCCTAGCTTCCAAGATATGCAGGTTTTCTCCCCCACAGCCAGTGAGAACCATCCAAATCTTAATCAGGCTTACACACAAAAAGTGAAAGCTAGAAATGTGACAACTGCAGTTACTATTTGCCAATAACAGCCTAAACCAAATCCCTACAAGGAAAACTAGAAGTGCACAATTTCCATAGTCTATTTACAGGTTCCCAGCCTCAATTTTAATGAGAAAAATGCTTCTTAGAATTTTACCCTTGGAATATAAGAAGGACTGTTGCCAGGATGCATAAATCACAAACACTGGGAAAGTTTCAAGAGCAGTATGGTAAAAACAAGAACCAAAACAAAACACCTTGACAGCTCTGAAATGCACCAAAAAAACCCCCAACAAACCAAGAATGTTTCAACCAGGATCTGAAAAGACAGAAACACATAATTTCTTTAATTTGCACTTCTAGACGACAACAGGATTTTTTTGTTTTTTGACTAAGTAAAAGTGAGGGCAATGTATGTACAATTCCAGCTCAGTCATGAAAACCAAGATAATTCTTCTAGATTTCAAAGGCCTGCAAACAAAAATGGAGGGGGGGGGGGGGGGGGGGCAGAAATGGAGGTATGAAATTTGAAGGAGCGGGACAGGGAGCAAAAAGTCTGGTAACCACCACTATTGATAAGGGCCATAACCTTTGGAAAAATACATTCATTTATCACTAAAAATAAATTAACAAATGAAAAGACCACTGAGGATCACATGGGAACATGTTACAATTGATTAGGCTGAAGTCACACTGAGGAATACAATTTTTAACCAGTACAAACTTTTGCACCTTCCTGAAGCATTATTCAAACTTGTGAAGTTTGTAACAACCATTAATGAGAGGTCATTCTAAAAATTGTGACAGCTGTATGAGGGAAACACCTTTTTACTCTTCCCTTTATATCAGCTACCCTCCTCATAAGCAAGAGTTCAAATACATTAAGCACTTACATAATTAACTCAGGTTCAGCCACTGCTTATCATCCCACATGCAGCTTAAAAGCTTGCTGGGATCAGAGCAGTACAGGTCAACTGACTGGACTACACCCACACAGCAATAAATTTGAGTGAGGCAGCTACCACACAGTAGCCAGGATAACCACCCACCACAATGGTGTGGAAGCTGTGCACTCCAGAGACTGCTGCTGTAAACAACTTCCTGCAGTTTCAAAGACATCACACCACGCAGGAATCAGTAAGGCTCTTTCTCAACACTTCTTATGGCACTCTGCCATTTTCACACAAAGAACTGCAATATCTGTACAGGGTCCAGCACCAAACTACCAAGTACCAGCTCTTGACATTTAATGGCTTTGTTTTAAAAGCAAACTGTATTTTTCAAATATATACTGCTTAACTCAGATTCAGCTTGATAATTAATGCAAGAAGACAAAGTTACATTGGTCTGCTCTTAGTAATGCACATTCCCAGCCAGTAAAAGCAGCAGAAAACACATGCACTACACACTGCCAAACACGTCTTGTTAAAGCTAAGGTAGCTCTCCCTAAAGGTAGTCACAACCAGTCTATTTCAGGCAATACTCTGACAAGAACTGTCATCACCCAACAGCTGTTAGCAATGCAAAATGCAAACAGAATTTTTAAGTACCCACCTTTGCACCTGTTAAAACAGAAAAACAAAGTATCCAGTTGGTGCTGCTAAACACCACACAGAGCAAAACTCAGGGATCAGTAGCTCCAATTTTGGTGGGGCAGTACTTGATTTCATTTTATAGCAAAAGAAGATGTAATGGTATTCTTGGACCAAGAGCACCGGAAGGGAACCTCACTAAACAATCAGCAGCACCTTGGGTGAAAAAGACTGAGGATTAGACAACCCAGTTAGGAAAACAAGATGAAAAAAATCTGATGTTTTACTACAATACAGGACAGCTACCCGGTGTAAACACATAGTGTTACGTTCCAACACTAGGAAAGCATGCACCCATATATTTTAATCACTTTTTAAACATTATGTTCTGAGGGAAACTGTAAGCTTAAATAAATGGACATGGTTCTGAAAGGCTCCTGAACTGAAAGCAGAAGTGACTAAAAATCCAGCTTTGAATAAGGTATTTTGAAAGAGCTGCTACACATGTGAATATAAAAATGAAGTGTTTGATGCTACTGCATTTACTATAAACTGCCCTAAGCGCAGCAAAAGGAAGTCTTCAGTAGAAGGCAAGGAAAAGATCTTGTTGGGGGTTTTTATTACATTTTTTTATTACAGCACAGCAGGAATTTGCACACAGTTTGTACAAATAAAACTGTATTTTTTTGCTAAACACATCCTGTGTAAGTCTGGCACAGCACTTACAGGTGGGAAAAAATAGCGTGTTAGCAGGATACAAAAATTCTATGATGAGCACAGACATTCAAATAGTGTACATGTCACATATTCCTCCTGTCATTATACCTCCACAGAGTGCAGACAAACACAGTGTTCACATTAAAACCTGACACAGAGTAATGAAGATACTTGACCTTGTTTTCACATTCGAATCTCAGATGCCTGAGCTCAGTATTTCTGACTAGTCAATGTTAAATCTTAGTCATCAATAAATAACATGTCATTGCTACCAACATATTAATAGTTCTTACTGTTACAAACTTAGTACAATACTTGGTAAGATTTTTAACAGTATAATTGAATTCAACTTGAAAATAAGAATATGTCTGGCTTTGTAATTTGTTATCCTAAGTATAATTTGGGTAACCTATAGAAAAGTACCAAGTTTGCGGGGCAAGAATCACCACCACAAAGATAAATTGCAGATACAGTCCTCCTTAAAGTTGTAGTGTAAAAATTTTAAACAAACAGAAAAGTCTTCAAATGATGTAGGGCAAATGCAAATAAGACTTGCAAAAAGTACCACATCTCTATTAAAGCCTAGATCAGCTTCCTCCTGAGAAAAAAACTTCATTACTTTTGGAAAATTCCTGCTTGGCAAATGAATATCCATGGTTTTGGATAAGGAACTGGAAGGAATATGTTACCTGTAGCTTTTCCAAATTTTAGAGAGAACATATGTCACATCCCACCAGTATAACAAAAAGATCTGAAAGCAACTTTAAGCTGGAAGGGAGAGCGGTAACAAAAGCTTTGGTGTTCCAAGTTTCTAGCTGGCAAGGATCTTGTAGACGCTACTTTACTCTAGAAAAGAGACATCTGGATAACCTAACTTGACAAGTAAGCCTGGCAGAAAATCATCTAACAGCACTCTTACTCTGGAAAAGGGGAACTTCAGAGTACCACTTCTGGCATGAACACTGCATTAAAAAAAAAATAGCAGGGAGGAAGAACAAAATAAAAACATTCTTCTCTATATAACTTGTTGCCTTTGCAACTCTTCCTTCAGTTGACAACTAAAAAGCAAGACTGCTAATGCCTTTAATTACTGCTTTTCAAGCAGGCTTCTCTACCTCTACCTTGCATTTACCTACGATCACCTTTATATCTGCACTATTTTTCCTTTCTACAGCAGGTGACTAATCCTGTCCAGTTACATGCATCCATCCCAGCTCTTCTGAAAGCTAAGACATAAATTTATTTATGAGGGTCACATTCAACCTTTCATTGATTTCTCTAATGACAAAAGCAGATAATATGTAAGGCACACCAAAGTAAAGGCTAAAATGAATAGGGGGGGAAAAAAACGAACTTAAAACTTGTCTTTAAATTAGAAGAAAGGTTGAAGGAGACAGATCTTAAAAATAACACCTAGAGGTAATCTAAGTAAACAAAAAAATACTCTGTCATGTTGTTGACTTAAAACAACATTTCAAGGCAGAAATCTAGGGCTTTTCTGTATCTACTAAGTATTTCAAATTATGTTTTAAAGAAGATACAGTACCAGCATAATAGTTTCAGTTTTAAGAAATATTAAAAAAATATATAATTCAAATTCAGTTGTACATAGCTACATTTTTTTTCTACCAGAGGAATCAGGGGAAGGCAGGATATGTGATCATTTATCTCTGCAGTCTAGGAATCAATAACCAGCATGCTGGGGGAAAAAAGCTGATACCCGGACAGGAGGAAAGGAGAGCAAAGAATCTACTTATAAGAGACAGTAATTTTACTATTCACTCCTGACACAAAATGCAAAAAAGCACTTGCATCTTTCATCTAGTATGTCCATATATGCAAATCTTACGGAATCTAAGTTCGCATTAAAACAGCTTACTTGTTAGACGCTTATACAAGAACAAAAAAGGAAGCAATATTCAAAAAAAATCTTGATCAAGTATGAAATGTAATGCTACTCACACAACTTTTTACAGTAAAGACCCTCAGAAATTACCAACACTACAGTCACACCACAATGACGCAGGAAGGGGAACCTGTTCCAGGGCACCTTTTGTTTCCCAGGTCGCACATCCCTGACCCTTTTGCCATCCCTTCTGCGCCATCATGTGGCCTCAACCACCAACCTGACAGTGAAAAAACCCAGTAATTTTTTGGTGCACCATTTACCTGTCAGATCAATACACACAAGCAAAAAGTCCACAGCCCCGTGACAGCCAAGCTCCTCCACTACATCCTTCCTGAACCTGGCATTCTCTTGTAGAGAGAGCAGGGGGAAGAAGGCAACCTGCTGAGTATTAAGTGAAATCGTGCCCTCAGTCACTCTCTTCCGGCTGCACATGAAGCAATTTTACGTGACTCTGTCCTTTCTGCTTTCCAGACACTCTGCCAGAAGTCACCAGCACCCAAGATGCACATGTATAACTTAAAGTACCAACCCTGGCTCTTCACTGGTGCTGCCAAAACAATCCAGCTTAGCTGGAATGCCTTTGTTAGCAGGATTTTTCCAACTTCAGCCACTTTAATTTTGATTAGGCAGCCAAATGTACTTAATGTCACGCTAGCAAGTTTCATGTGGCAGACACTCCTAGTTGAGGGAGGGCAAGAGAGGGATGTTTGGAGATGGGAACAGTAATTTTTAGCTGAGTCAGCTGCAAAACTAATGCAGACTTTTACTTGCAGCAACGAAAAACCCAAAATACTTGAGGAGGAAGATGCTTAGGTAATACCGGTATCACCACCAAGACCTGACTGATTACATAACTCCAGTAGCTTTTTTATAAATTAACCTATGAGCAAGGGCTTGTGAACATAGAAATAATGACGGAAACACTAACACTTCATTAGTGAATTGTCAGGATGTAACAGCAGCCCTTTAAAAGCCCATCTTTGCTCACTATTTACACTTTGTTGAACACTAAGCTGTAGCAGGGCTGCACAAATGCAGACACTCGAGGCTGCTATGAAACCCGTGCCACCCTCTTGCAAACTGCAGGTTTACACCACAACAGCCCTGCTAACAGTTCAGAACCAAGTACAACAAATTCCCCATCAGCTGAGGGAGCAATATGAAGCAAGTATTTCTGCTGCAACACAAACAGCGGTTTGGAGCGAGACTTCACTGTGACAAAACCACCACTATTTCTCCAGAAATCACAAGGAAAAAAATAAAAGTCATTACTGGGGAGAAGGCTAATGTACAGCTTTGAGCTCAACAGTTAAACTTTAATTGATTCCCAGCGACAACTCTTCCTCCTTGGTAAGTCTCAATTAAGCTCTTTAATTAGAACAGGAAGGACCCAGCAAGTGTGAACACACTTCATTTCTAGAGGAGACCTCGAGCACAAGTCCGACTAGGCATCACAAATTTCCTTACAGCACTAATGTACTTACTAGCAAATTTTAGTTTAACAGGAAAATTTTAACAGAATTTTCTGCTTCTCAAGACCTGGAAGCTACCGGAGTCAGTTCTGCAAATTCCTACTACTTTGGCACTTTTCCCAGAATTCTCCAATATTCCTGGGTAAAAGCTTCTATATGTGGTTATTATATATACAACAGAAAAACAAAGTCACAGAAAAATCTAACAAAAGCTACTGAAAGAGTGGTGAGGTATTGAAGCATCTTTTGGCTGATTAGAACAACATGGTAAACCTCAAAAAAAAGAAATTGTCAAACAATGATTCAAAATTAAATTAAGCAGAATGCAAAGTATTATTCAACATATCTTTTTATAGCAAACAGTGATAAGCACTACTGAGACATATTTAAATGACCTAAGGAAGTAATTTTTCTTCTGCAAGTTATACCAACTAGAAATAAGTATAAAAAAATAAGTAAAATAGAGCTCTTATAAAAGTTTTGGCAGTTCTTCATGTTCTCATCTCAGAAAAAAAAATACTCAGAACTTTCTGTTCTTTTTTTACTAGCAAATTTGAAAACAGAGAAAGCTTAACTAATTTTCCATCTTGGATTATTATAAAGTTTTCATACAAATTTGAACTATGATGTAACAGCATTTACACTAGATTAATCTCTAAGCTAGCCCCTGATAGATTATTTTATTAAAACTATGCCATATTTTATCTCAAAAGAAAAAAAAAGCCTATTTAATTCTACCCTTGCTCTATAATGTGTAATAAAGTGTGAAAACATTGATGGGTTTGTTAGGTTTCCACATCCATGTTTAAGCCTGCCAAGTGAGGCTGCAAATGGATCAAAGGTTAGAACTGTAGAAACGGGAGCTAAGAGAGCTTCACCCATCACAGTTAGCATCCAGCGCTCTTCACTGAACAACTGATGTTAAAATATTCATTTATTCCAGTCCCCATGCTTCTCTATTAGTGCTACTTTTTCAACCTCAACTATATCCTAGCTCATATTTGGGAATTTAAACTGATTTTTTTTTTTAAATAAGAATCTCTGAAATATGTTTTCCTCACTAATGATGTTTGAGCACTACATAGCACAGTATCAATCCAAAGGGTAAGTGCTGCAATTAAGCTCTTGGCACTTGCACAGATCAGATCCCAAGGCCTCAAGCCACACACCAAAGGAGTAAAGTATATTCAGTTAAGAACTATTTATGAAAAATCTGTACTAACACATCTGCATGGATTTTCTGGAAGATTTAAGCTACACCGAGAAAAGTTACATTCTACTGGGAAAAGAGGTATTATAAAAGATTGTTAGGCTGCTAGGTTCAACTACAAATATATCATATATAGAAGTGATAAACTGGGGAACACACAGCCCTGTGATAAAAGGTAAAAAGATCTGTAACAGCCATTCTTCCTCTCCCACACACATTCTATTCTTCCAGCAGAAAGTTCCATTCCTAGATAAGGAAAAGCTAAAACTGGTTTTGATCCCAAAGTTTCAGTTCGTCATTTAGATAAAGCCAAAGTCTACAGGAACCCTGAAGGCAAAGTATTGAAAGTTAAATAGGTTTTCAGTGGAAGCTGGTGTCTAAGCACTGCATACCGGACTTCTTGTCTCCGACCTTTGGAAAACCCATGCAATGCAATGGGACTTCAGTACTCTGCACTACTTGGAGCATCCTAAAAGCTCAGTGGTCATGCCCATGGAGAGTTCTACAGTGAGGCCAAGAAGTAATAGAGGCATGAGTAACTGTGGCCTTGTTATCACTTACTGAATGGATGTTCTACACCAAAAATGGTAAAAACCTTTACAAATACTGCTCTCAGAAAAAGCAACAGCAAGTAAACCAGCAGCACACATAAGCCGTGGGCAGAATAAACCATACATTTATACCACATTAGAAAGCAACACGTGACACTCAATACCACTGAATATCAGCAGGACACAGAAGGAACAGAACTTCCTCCTTCTACCCTAAGACAGCAGGAGACATTCATCAGGACAATAATTACATCTCATCTTATCTGGCTCCAGAATAAACCTGATCAGGTTTCACGGCAAATTAATGTGACTGTACACACAGGGTTCTTGGACTGGACAAGAGTGGACATTTGTCAACTCAGTAACACTCAAATTCAGATGTTAAAAAAACCAAACATTCTCATTTGGCTTTACATTTGCAGTACGCCAAGAGTGAGCATGGGACCATTATCAACTCTTTAAATAAATAAGCTTCTGAGTTATTTTTAAAAATTCAAAAATTATTTAGTTAATAAATTACAGACTAAACATAGCATCAGTGCAGTTAACATCTGAGAGAAGAATAAAACTGAAGGAAAGTAACAGTCCTGCAAACACAAATGTTGTAGGCAACAACAAATCCAACCACGCTACTGAAGAAACGAGCTGAGATTCCTGTGTTGACAAAGGTCAACACACTATTGACCAGCAATTGCTACTATGAAAAATTGTCTTCTAAATGTATTTTAGTTGCAGTTTAAAATAATGATTTGTATATAATTTAAGAAATGTGGTTGTCATGGAAGCCAAATCTTTGTAAGCCTCTAAAAATCCAAATTAGCTCCCTGAAGTAAGAATTACTGCATATCCCTTATGCTTTCCTTTAAATTCAGTAGATTTGTTTTCATCACAGCATGGTTTGCATTCCACAAAGGTCAATATCACTAGCTTACATAATAGTAAAACCAACCTTGACACAGACAGCACTAATTAACAGACATAAAAACAACCCAAGCAGCCACACAACACAGACTAATCCTTACTGCTACAAATGCCAAAGACATCTCAACCAGCACTTCATGTGTGTTTGCGCGTAGGTGGAGCAATCAGTCATTCATCCCAATCTTGCACATGTAAACAAGAATATGCAATACATGTAGAATAGAGATTGCATCTTACCTCATTTAAATGCATGGGGGGTGAAAAAACCTATGGCAAAGCTCTTTATACTTAAATCATTTTCCCACTGAAGCTATGATCTTAAGTTAATAAAATAATTTTAAACTCACTGCTCATATACTATCAGCCATACAGATAGTTTGGCAGGCAGGAAAATATGCTGAGCACAATTCATAACATAACCTCAGGCTTCCCCCAAACCACAGATACTGCAGACTGACAGCCCAATTCATTGTCATCCTAGAGACAACAAATCTGATAGACAGACTACTGAAAAGACCCCCAGCAAGAGGAAGCCTTCACATAATTCACAATTCTGTCCCATTTTATTCACAGCCTTGGTCCTTCCTTCACCCCTTGCACTGGATGTACGCCAGGAGGAAAGAGGGCTACAAGCAATCAAGGCACAAGTCACAGTAGTCCTATGGCTCTTAATGCCTTTGCAGTGCCCCCAAACAAAGGACAAAGTCCCAACAAAGGACATGCTTAAAGCCTCATTTTTCTCTATAGCGGATTTTGTGCCATAAAGTTCTCGGGAAAGCCTAAAATTTGGCTTGGGAAATTTAAAGCCTATGGGCAATAATCAAGAAGCATAAAACACATCTGTTTTAATTAGCATTCTAAATTATCTAAGTGGAAACATCTTATCCTGAAAACTTTCCACTTGTTTTGTTATATGTATTGATACTTAAACGCGAATTCTTCACAAAACTTTTCAGTAGTATCTTTTCACTTATCCATAACCACTGCATGCTATCCAGGGTCAAAGTGCAATCCTCTCTCAAAATCAACATCTGCTTGTAGGTTCCCTAAGCATTTTTCAGTTTAATGCTGCCTCCCCTCTGTCCCCACCCCAAAGTGCATTTCAAGAAAGAAAAGAAGGCCTGGGGAAAAGTGTGCTTTTGGAGAGGGATTCCCAATCAAATGCTTTTGACCAAAGACTGAGTAATTTAAAAAAAAAAAAAAAGAATACATTTTATGCCTGCCTTCAGTTTACAAAATGTACCACTGCATTTATATTCTAACAAGACAGAATCCTCACACAAAGACAAGCAGATTTCTCACACGAGGCAATCTCAAAACAATAAATCAATAAGCTTTGTTTATTTAACAAATGTAGGTGTATTGCTAATTCAGAATGACTGAATACTTCTCCATCAGAACTAAAGTTAACTTAAAGAGAACGCATTATTGCAATGCATTTTAGCACTAGCCAGAACTCTTTATCATAAGAACACACTCATACTCTGCAAACAGAATTAAAAGCTATCTGCCATCAAATGGATTTCGATTGCCCAAGCAATCTAAACTGATTTCAACAAGATTCTGACCTCACAGCTCCAAGAATAAACACCTAATGATGACTCCAAAATTTAAATCAACAGTGATCATATTTGAAAAAGCTTCAGATACTTTACTTGTATTACATTTAAGTAAAAGCAAGTGCTGCAGAAAGCCAGAGAAGGTGTGAAGCTGGGACACAAAGTACAGACAGAAGTGAATCACAGTGGATGGAGTATATGCATTACCCTACACAAATTAAAGCTACCTAATTGTTTTGAGACATCTCCTTCCCACCCACCAGCTCACTCTGAAATAACTAATTCAATTTTCATTTGCTGGGTGAAGTTGTCACCACATTATCCACACCCACATCCGACTCATATAAACTGTCCTGTAATAAGCAGAATCCAGCAGAGGTCAGAAATGGCCCTGCACAGGAAATGCCTGGGTGTTTTTCATTCAGGCTCTGAAGATCTTGTACACGAAGACAGCCCAGGTCCAGGGTCACGCTGTTGTACAAACTTTATTTCAAATCATTTTCTGCTTAACCTGCAGTATTAGTCTTTGAAGAGTCCTTCGAAAAGGAACTTAGAAGCTTACTAATTCAGTTGCCCTATAGCATTCGCATTTCATAATATTTCTGTTAACTCCCATTAGTTTTATGTATCTTCTGATTTCAGCATTCTCATGACAGAAAAACAAACCATTAATGCACATTAATGCAAACTCAAAGGCACTGTTCAACTCCATAGCCTTGACCCAAACAGGAGCACATCACAACTTCCCTTCTATTCCATCAGTACAAAACAGCAGCTCGCAATATTCAAGAACAATCTCAGCAATATGACAGCAGGCTTTTTGCACAGCACACCTGGAACACAATGCACCTGACTACTGCCTTACAGTACTAATTGATCACACAAGCGTTTTAAAAACGTTTCCTGAATGCCTCCTAGTGAGAAGTGAAGTGCATCAACAGGATGTTATTTTAAAATGAGAAATAATTGCCACGGAATTAATAACGTGGACTTATGCAATACTTCTACAGCCAGCTGGAAACACTAAACTATAAAGTAATTTGCACCCCCATCTCTCAGCGGGGCACAGATGGAGACTTGCAAAAAGCCAATCTGCAGGTCAGCAAATTCAGGAGGTGACAGCAGCTGCAGAAAGCTTTGAAGCATCACAACACTTCTTTGTGAACGCTTTTTCTTTTTTTTTGTTTAAACTCCATCTTCTTACAACCATCGATTGCAACGTTGCCAGCAGCGATACTCCATGACCCTGCTGTTTTACCGGCACGTCAAAGAGAACCCGATTTTAATCACGGCTGCTATAAACACGAGACACCCTTCCAGAGGGCAGCGCTTTTATCGCTTCAGTTCACAAGCCGAGGAGCACAGGTCACGCTCCGTCAGCCTCCCGCAGGCTCCAGCTGCTGCTCCCCCTCCTCTCTGCAGCCCCCGGACCTCCGGCCCGACCCCGAGAGCCGGGCTCGGCAGCGCCCCGACACACCCGCCCGCACTGCTGCGAGGCTGGGGGCGAAGGAAACTATTTGCTTTTAATTGCAAAGCGCCCACAAAACACTGCCTTACCCACCGCAGCCACTAGAGATTTCTTATCGAAGCACTTTCTCGCTCCGTGGGCGCTCTGCAGAAGCGCTGAAGCAGCAGCAGCAGCCAAAGGCGCTGCAGCGCGGAGGGGCCGGGGGCGGGAGGCAGAGCGTGCACCCCCGGCCCCGGCGCTCGCAGCCCCCGCCCGGCATCGCTCCCTGCACGGAGCTCCCTGTGAGGCAGCGCTGGGTACTGACCTCCCCGGCGGCGGCGGCGGCTCCTCCATGGCGGCGGCGGCGGCACACACCAGCGCGGCGGTGTCTCTCATGCATGCACCGGGGCCGGCATGGCGGCGGGCCCCAGTGCGCGGCGCGGGGGCGCAGCAGGGAGCAGGAGCAGCAGGAGGAGGGGAGCAGGTCCCTACCCGGCTGCAGGAGCGCGGCCGCGCAGAGCCGCCCGCGCGGCCGCCATCTTGGGAACAGCCTCCCAGGGCAGCGGCGCCGGCAGCATCGCTACGGCGCGCCAGGAGGGACCGGCCGCACCAGAGGCGCTCGCTCCGCCGCGGCCGGGCGGGGGCCGGCTCCCGGTGCGGTTCCCCCTTTCTCTCCCGCGGCGTCGGGACGGGCTGTGAGAGCACGATGCTTCCCTCCAGCACCGTGGAAACTACGTCTCCACAGTTCCCCGCGAGGAGCCGCGTTTATCCCGAGGCGGGGCGGTGATGGGGGCGCGGCGGCTGCTGCCGCCCCCTCCCTACCCCCGTGGCGGAGCTGTCAGGTGCTATCTGCGGCCGCTCGCTGCGGGTGCCGCGGTCCCTGCAGCCGCTCGTTCCCACACCGCTGGCAGACAGAGATAGAAGAAAAACATCACTGCTGACAGGAACATGGTTTCTCTCAGCAGGTGCCAGCTCCTCGCAGCCTGCTGGCCCAATGTTCCGGCGCCTGCGGAGGCTGGAGCGACCACGGCCGGATCCAAGGAGGTGGAAGGCGTGAAAGACCCTTGAGGTCCCCTTTGAGGGCGTGCATAGAAGAATGATCCTTCACCTTTTATACTCTGCTGCTGACAGAGTAACTTGTTTCAATTTATGAACCTGGACTTTTTAAACTCTTTAGCAGCACTGGTTGTCAGCTTTGGAGAGAGAACTGGAGCCACCATATCCATTTGGAAATGCGGGGAGGAAAAATGTAATTTCCTGAACTGTAGGTTGGCAGGAATATCAATATCAATGTTAACACCCGTCAAAGGCAGAAAAGTGCCATGGGTTGTTCAGGTGTTAGGGTCGGTGAGAGGGAGCCTCATCTATTATGTTACAGGACTGGAAGCACAGGAGCAAACCCTGGCGTCAGTGATGTGTATACAAAGCACATGCATTATTCCTGATGGGTGAAATTTGAGCTTGGACTGGAATGAGTTCTAGATTCTGCATTTATGCACCAGTTTCTTCATTACTTGTACAAGAAATTTGCACCTTTCTAGTCTGATACCAAAATTTCAGTTGTAAAGTCACTGTTCATGAAATAAAGTTGCCCACCTCTCTCTTGAAGTTTAGGAAGCAAATTCAACAGACCCTTTGAATTTTTTTTTTTTAAAAGCTGAAATGCAGAATATACTATACCATTTTAATAACATCTACCATTTATCATCTTAATAAATGCATGCTTTAAAATGCAGGACCAGATAAATAACATTATGCAGGAAGCCACTTAAACTGTTTTCTGTAGGTCAAGAAGGATACCTGAATCACCATGACTCTGATGATCATGACATTTAAACATCAAGACATTCAGCATTTATGTCGAGAATTATTAGTTAAGATACCTCATGTAATGGAAAAATGCAGTATTTAGCATGTTAAAGACTTTTGCTCAAGTACTTGAGCTCAAAACCATAAAGCAGCTCCAACAGCAGATACATGCGATACATTCTCACTAATCTGTCATGGTGAACAAACTTCAAAAGCCATAGCTGAAGGAAGTCAAGGTCAAAAATTCTGAAGTGCTAACTTAATAAATTAGTTGTCATCTCCATAAAAAGCATACATTATCTAAGGTAAAGCTGTTTACTTCACAGTATGCATTTCTAGTATGATCGCAAATAACGAAGGGTCAATGTTACTGATTAAATTCAAACATCCTTTCCAGTTAGGGATCATTGTCTCACACCATCTCTGCAGCTGTTTGCAGGGCAGAGATGTATTTAGCAGTCATGGAAAAATATTTCAACTTCTTTACTTCTTGTATCAAAACAGTCAGTGCAGTGGTATGTTAGAAGAGCAGAGTTTTCATTAACTAGGAAAACAGTCTGGTACTGCCTTTTGCCATAGATGTGATGGCATGTTGGTGTGGAAGTGGAGACATCCCAAGGGCTCTTGGCAAAGGGAGAAACAGGGACTGATCACTGCCACTACTTTCTGTAAATATTAAGATAGTTTACTGAAGTAAACCGGGGTTCACTGCAGCCTCTTAAACAAGGAGGTCCAGAAAAATCTTCCCTGCATGTGTTTCCCCCTCTCCCATTAGCGTAACCCAGCATACTGGGTTGCATCACATTCTTGTAGTATATCACAGAAAATATCCTAGAACTACAGATACTGACCAAGCAAAGCAAGGCTGTAAGTTTGATACAGTAATGCTTCTTTACCTGCAATAGACCATAGAGAGCAACATAGCTCCTGGAATAAGGGAGAAGATTGTAAGAGGAGAGGTTTGTGAATGGCCTTACAGAGAACTTGGGAAGAAGTTAAGAGATGCAGAAATACCTGGAGCTGATTGTACAGGAAACAGCAGATGACATAGGAGTCTCAGAGCCTATATAGGGATAATATTTAGCAAATAAAAAAATTCAAGGTATTACAGAGGTCTTAAAAAATTATATGCAAAAAAAATTTATTTTCATTATTTTGGGCTTCTTTTAAGGAATATCATCATATTTCAAAGACTAAACATATCGGTATTTCATAGGTGTATGGAAATTGATAAATGAAATTGTTCACTCTGGTTCTACTCCTGGAGCAGAAGGCTGCACAGGATTAAAATACAGATCACAATAAGTAGCATCTGTCTGTTAGAAAATTGAATTAAAATATTAGGAATGGATTTTGTTGTCTGATGTGGCAAAATCATGACTTCAAAATTCTAGGTTAAAAAAACAAACCAGGAAACAGGTAACTGTCAAAATAGACAAACTTACTTCAGTTTAACTTCTGTTTTCAGACGTTTTAGAATTAATTTTCTTCTTTTTTTTTTCAGAAAACATCTGGCTTTATAATTTAGCAGATGCTGCAATTGCTTAGGAATTGCTTGTTATTCTAGCAACATGCCTTTTATTACAGTAGCAGTCCTAGAACTTGCAAGAGAAATTTGAGATGGCAATAGCATCCTAATAACAAAAATAGGTCTTTCAAATAGCATTTTAAAATTTCTACTGCAACTACCCTTGAAATTTCTATCTGTCCCTGGGGCATATGTTCTGTTATTCCTTCCTCCTCATTTCATCACAGGTATCAGACACGATTGTACATGCAGCTGTGCTTTTGCCATTTACCATTTCTCCAGTTGTTTTCTATATACAAAAAATGCTAACAAAGACAAAGAAAGATTTGGTCCACGTAGGTAAATAAATATGTCATAAGAATATATTTGAAAATTTTTCTCCTGGTACCTGTCACAAGGCCAAACTTCCAAACTTTTTTTTCACATTATGAATGTTGCACAGAATAAGGCACAACTTGTTTTGGGGTTTTTTTAAGTCAGTTAATGAAATCTAGTAATCAGATTGTTCTTCACTGTGTGAACTGCATGCAAAAAAATCAAATTCTTGGCAAAACCAGCTTTGTACAATTAGTTTTTCCTTCCAATAAGTTATTTCTTTTAATTCTATTAAAAGCTATTTAAAAGTAAAAGCAAAGTTAATTAGACATTGGAAAGCAGCCTGCTAGGTGTAGTTAGTCTAGATCTAGTAAAATGTGCAGAAGATAGAATATTCATTTTTTCTTGGTCATAGATGACAAATGCTCTTCTGCAATGCAATGAAGATTAAAAAGTGAACAATACCTGCAATTAATATCTAGAACACAACCTGACATCGTTTCTTATGTAGATATTGCAACTAGCAACTCCAGAGTCCACGTAAAATATCAAGATGTATTTCTACCTGGACATACGCAGATTCCTCCATCTACAATTGTGTTGTTCTCAGAGAAGATCGGGTTGGGGGTGGCATTGAAAGAAACCAAACTCAGTTCTCTGGGTCATCTAATTTGAGCTTCGCTGCAATTGACTTGAAGTGTGAAGCTGAAAGAAATTAGGAGTCACACTGTATATACCCTTGTTCAATCACCCGTTACCGCTGTGATTCATTCACTTGGGAAGCTCGCATGATAGCTGCCAAAGCTTGTTCAGCAGCATGGTTTAACACCCATGCTATAATAGGAGCCAGCTAACTTGACGGAGGTGGAATATTTCTGTCTGAACGCTGTCATCTCACAGGCTGCATGTCGGATTGCACAGGGCTCGATACCATTAATTCACCACTATTAAAGGAGTATTTGTTAGTAAGAGTAGCATGAGGTCAGAGACATTCCTGGGATTATTGTTTTATCACTTCAACTGGACATTATTTTTTTTGGAACTTCTTCTCCTTAAAAGCAACTCTATGTAGCACTGTCCCTGCCGTTATTAAAATAGCATGACCCATATGAGAGAAGTACAAATTCCAGTTGTGCTTAAAGCTGTATGCTTTTACTGTGTAAAGCTGGTCTTTGGGCTCAGTGTCTGTAAAGCTGGGCATAGCTAAACCCACTGGCTGCTATTCAAAGATACCAAGGCACTGGACATAAAAATTATCTGAAACCGAAAATGTTGACACATGTATAACAGCCTGGCTGCAGGAGTTTATGTCTTCCCAAGAGCTGACTTTGGACCTGTGAAAATCAGCTGCACTGAATTCAGTGCTACTTGAACTTGACTATCAACAACAGAGGAAGCTTGCTTAAAGCTAGCTTGGCTCCTGCTAAATAATATTTTAATTCTTTCCCCAGCTGTATAATAGACGTGCACTCAGTTAGCAGCCATGGGGCATTTATAAACAAGACCAAATGCTTGTCTGCATTTGTGTTCACTACATTAATTTCATGTTCAAAGAAGCTCCACTGAAGAATTGGGGCAAATTCTTTGAAACCATATTTGTAGGCCCAGAGCATCTCCATCTGTCTTCTGTGTGTGCCTGACAGTGGAATTTAGTGCATTGTGGAACACAAGTCTTTCAACACGTTTTCAAGCATCTTGCAAGTTTGACTAGCTGCTTATACCAAAATTTATAAAGTGATGCTTCTTATTTCCATCATCCCAGAAAGCACACATGAAAGAAAAGTTCCAGACTATATCTTTTAAAATATCTGGTTGTGCAGCTGAGACTCTTTCTATGTCTGCCTTACAGCAGCTGCGTTATCCCAGCAGAAAACAGCCATGAGATTTGTATCAAACTTCCCTGTCTAGGAAGACAGGAGCTGTCCATGTCTCCTCCTTCCAACAGCTCTTTTTATAGGTGAGATTAGTCACAGAAAAGCAGCGTGGCTGGCATATTCCTTTACCCAAACAGTTCCTGGCAGTTGTATCGGCTGGATGGAGTTATAAGCAGCCATGAGAAAATTTTAATATTCATTAAATGTTAATCTCTGCAAACACTTATATACACATCCGTTCACTTATATAATAGGCATACTGAAATCAGTGGGACAACCCTGGGAGAACAGTTACTCATATATATAAATGTTTACAGGATTCATTTCCTCCTTTTGCTCTGAATCATCTGGAATAATTTTGTCCCCGCAACTTCACAAGGTGAGTTTTGTGGCATAATCCTGTCGATGGTTCGGTTCTGGTGAACATCAATTAAGATATTCCCCGTTTGTTGCAAAACCCTCCTAAACTAAAGCATAGTAAAATAGTATCTTATTCTACAACTCCCAGTTATGTCCCATTCTGCAGTGCCTCAGGTTTTATTTTTTCATTTCTGTCCATTTCATTACTTCAAAAAAGCTGTTCCCCCATTGTTAACATAACAATCTTCATCCTTCTAAATACTGACACAGTTCCTACAATTTAAAACACTATAAAGAGGTAATCACCTGCCATTTGACATTATTTCAATGCATTCATTTTATTCTCATTTGAATCTTATTGGCCCCTATCATTATTTCTATAATTGATTTGCATTTCCTCTTCCTCACAGGAATCGATGCTTATTTTAAGGCCTGTCCATGCTAGGAGACGTAGCACACAGCCCTTGAAATAACTGTGGAATGATGTGAGCTAATATGCTGTCCTGGCACAGCAGTCTCTTCAGCTACAGCCAGCTGAGGAATCCAGATTATGACCTTTGTGTTAGGGAGCTGAGATCCATGTGACATTTTCTGCTGAGCTGTTTGTTTAAAAGATGGTTTCTATCAACATCTTTGGGTGGACTTCACTATGACTGTCAGGATACAATGGACATGGATACATTTTAGGGGTAGCTATTTTAATTATAAATTTCAGTCCAAAGCCTATTGATTCCACTCAGGTTGTTCTTCAGTTGTGGTGATAATCAGAAATACAAAGGGGTCAAAATTTTGTTAGTTTTTGTTCCTGTCCATGGAAAATAGAACATTAGAGATAATGTGTTGGTTGAGAACAGGATGACCTTGTTGAAGCTGAGGAGCTGTAATTGCTCGGTTCCTCCTCTCTCGCAGGCTGAATTCTATGGCATGTTTGAGCCCTACTTCTGCTGTTTATCTATGGATAGTGTGAAGTCTGGGAGAGAAATTTCTTTCACCCTTAATCTCAGCAGATATTCCAGTCAGTTACCCCTACTACTTGGCCTAGGCATTGAGGCACTAACATAAAACAGACTAAACTTGGTTAAAAGGCTCCAGCTTTCCAATGCATTGGGATTATGGCACACTGAGCTAGGAGAAAAAATGCTGATCTGCAGATTCAGCACCCAGTGTTCAACAGGGCAAGCACACATTATTCTCTCAGTAGTATTGGAGAAGGACTCCTGACTAGAGCGTGCTTGTTCACCTGTCGGAAGCATTCAGTATGGATCAGTTGCAAAACTCTATCATGTGTTGCATAACTAACCTGCCTGAGATGAGATCATAGAAGTATTAATCTTCCAACTAACTCTTTAGATGGGCATTTGGGCTATAGCCCATCTGTCTGAGGCAGTCATGGTCTTCATTAGGCATAGATGACTACTCACAGAGTGAGAAATTATGTATTCTGTAAGCTATGGAAGATGACTCTAATACAAACTATATTTCTAAATGTACAGTTAAGGTTAATAGAAGAATAGCATTGCTATTCTTACCTCGATTTCGAAATTCAAAAATAACATTTCGGTTAAAACTTTTGCATTAAAATTTATATTTGTACATTTATGAAACACCCCGAGATGACAGCTTAGTTCTGGGCTCCCCATCACAAAAGAGATAGGGACATGCTGGAATGGGTCCAGCAAAGGACCATAAAGATAGTGATGAAGGGTGTGGAGCCTCTGAGATCTGTGGAGAGGAGCTGGAAATGTTCAGCCTGGAGAAGAGAAGGCTCAGGAAGGATCTTACCAATGTGTATAAATACTTGATGGGGCGGAGGAAAGAAAATGGAGCCAGGCTCTTCCCAGTGGTGTCCTGTGAAAGGACAAGAAGCAGTAGATAAACCATGAAAAATTCTGTTTAAACCTGAGCACAAATTTCCTTATCATGAGAGTGGTCAAGCAATGGCATGGGTTGCTCAGAGAGGTTGTGGAATCATCATCCTTAGAGATATTCAAAACCCAGCTGTTTGTGGCCCTGAGGAACCTGCTCCTGCTTACCCTGCTTTAAGCAGAGGGTTGAGATGAGGTGATCTCCAGAGGAACATGTCCACCTCAGCCATTCTGTGGCTGATCGCATAAATACTTTTGAATTACAAGCAATCTCTCAAGGAAACACAGCGCCAAAAACTTCTGGTATTATTTATAATTTTGTTACGAATTGTGGTGATTTTAAATTAATGAATTTTTAATAAAGAACAATTGCCGGTAAGAATTAAGCTATTCTAAAATATATCATTCACAATGCTGTTAAGTAGCCATTTCTGCCTACTAAATTGTAACTTTCTGTCAGAAGAAGGTGCATAATACCAAATATGTGGGTATAATCACAGCTTTGTGAGCATCTTCCTTTCCAAAGTTGTGCCATTTCCTACTAAAGAGGTTTTACAGCAAGACCAACAATACTGCCTTTTTAAAAAATTTTATTTTATACTTGAACCACATGGATTGTTTTAAGAAACTTCTAAAAAACAATTAATATTAACTATGCTTTTGTATTTTAAGTGATACAGAATCCTGATATTCCAATTGTATAAATTATATACCATTGCATTTTACATGTGAAATAAACCAAGCATGTCATTATTTGGATGTGGTCAGCTTTATTACTCTGCAAAAAGTGAATGTGACACTCATAATCATCTGAGCAAAGCCAGATTCTGAAAATCTTAGACTCTTCTGATTTCACAAGTTGTTTTCTCTCAGTGGGGTTTGCCCAACCAAAAGATGAATGGCTCTGTGCTATTCCCTGTTCGTGGCATTGTACCTCAGCTGTGCTTTCTGATATATTTAAATCATCGCACTACCTGTATTTGAAAATAACCTGCAAGCATGTTTAGTGTGGCAAGTACATATGATCTATTTGTATTACCATTATTTTTCGGAGTTACATTTCGTGCTATGTTTATTGCAGCTATTCCAGGTCTCCTTGTTGTACCCACAACAGCCTGCCTACCACAGTGTTGAGTAAGAGGATGTAACTGTGAATGGATCTCTCCCTCTGAAGTAACTAGCTCACATAGACTTCAGAAAGTGATGTTTTGCCTGCCTCATCACTTGTCTAAAAAGGATAAGGGCAGAGCTATCAGAATTACTCTGATGTAATGCAGTGAGTATGAGTGTCCTAGAAAGTCACAAGCTGTAGGTGTCACATCATCAGAGTCTTGTTTCCTGTGAACTGACAAATGATCTTTATTTGAATTTAAAATATTTTTGCCTGAGAAAGCAGTAACAAGCAAACAGCCTATTAAATATACTATTGAATGTCTTTCCTACTCGGTCATCAGCATTTTGGTAACTAAAAGTGAACTGACAAGTCTTCTTAACATTATACAATTTGCAATTTTTAGCACAAACCAGAAGTTAATCTGATTGCCAGCTTGACATTCGTGGAGCCTTGTATTTGTGCATAAATATGAATGTTCAATATGAAAGGCTTGTGCTCATATTGGCCACCAGAGTCCTAGAGGCTGATTATGAAAATGTGGCTGTGGGCATATAAAAATAATCTGAAAGTTACTATTTAAATGTACAGTGTGTGTACTCAGAGCCATAAAGAATCAGCCATCTTACCTACAAGATGTTTACAAAGCAATTCTGCTAGGTTTTCTAACAGCCTCTTTGTAATATATTCCATCCTTTTTAAAATTTTATTTTATTTTTATTTTATTTCATTTTATTTTATTTTTATTTAGAAATGTGATATTTCTGTTGTAGAATATGGGGGCATATTTAAGAAATATGTAATAAATACAATTACAGCCATGACAGAGCACATGTAAGTGTGATATTTAATGGCAGGTTCTGTTAGGAATCATAGTTACATCCAACAGATATAGAAAGAGTGGAACAGCAGAAACAAGAGGATGTTGTAGGTACTGCCATTCTGGTGTAACTTGAGCCTTATATTAACCTGGATTAAGGATTCATTTAACAATGGTTGCTTGCACTGAATTTAACTGGTTTTCTTTTTCAAAGTAAGAAGTCTGCCTTAAAAATAACTAATTGATGTTTAGATTATGTAGTTTATTATGATGCCTTTATGAACCATGCTTCTCACCTCTGCATATTGCTGGATTTTTTTCAGCTTCCACATGCTTGGATTACACAGCACTTTGTTAACACCAAAGCATTCTCCTTGAGAGTGATCTCTATTTCTGTGCAAGCTGACAAGCTAAAAAAGGTTTTCTTGGTGTATTTATAGTGGGGAAAACTGGCAGAGCTATGAATACAGCTCCAGCATTGCTTATGAGCATAGTTGAATCTCTTCCCATTGCAATATAAAACTACAATAATGTGTGCATTTTTTTTGCCAGTATAACTACATCAATAATAGAGCTGCTACTGCCATACATTATAGACACCCATCATTAGCTTACTGTGAAAGTGTCATTTATTGTGCTTACAAGTAGGAAAAAGGTTTATTCTTGTCAATAAACAAAGTCCCAGTTTCAGTGCCAGGAAGATGCATCTTTTTTCCTTTGCCAAGGGCAAGGGACTCTCTGAGGAACAGGCTGCATGATTTAGCTGTTGAATGCTTGTCCAGCTGCATGCTTCCCATCAGCCAAATATATTATCAGAGCAGTGCCCAGATTCTTTGGCTATAAACAAAAGCATGCATGTGCTTTTTAGTGACACCAGCAGCCCTTGATGTTCAAAGTTCATATTTCCTTAAAGTGCTAGATTAGAAATTTTTCCAACCCCCTAGCCTCCATCCATGTAAGATAATTAATACTAACAATTTCAGTCTCGTTCAAGGTTTTTAAATGCAGCTGGTCTGTTTTGCATTTTCTGTGTAACATGGAAAGGCACAGAGGTAAATGCAATGTTTAGTATCCATGAACACCTTTGAAAGAGCAGGTAGGTATGCATTTAATCTGCATTTGGTAGGGCTAAAGCTTAAATAGAACACTAGCAAAATCAAAGAGCTGCAAATTCGGCAGTGACTGGGCAAGAAATCCCCGTGGTTTTGCAGGAGGTTGAAGTTGCAGCAGGAGGCCAGGCTTGTCCTGAACCAGCTCATGTTTGCTGCAGGTTGCCTTGCTCCCGGTCTGTGGAGTGCTCACCTGCCAGGAGCCTGAGGGGAATTGCGCTGCAGAGCTTCTGCTCGTCTCTCCTTTGCACAAGTGCTCCATCCCTACCCCCATGGGTTGTGGCAGAGTGCATGGTCCATACCCTGACTTTCCGGGTACTGTGGGGTGAGTCACACCCACGCCACAAGCTGGGTGGTATCTGCAAGGGTAGGGCACGCACGGTGTGACGAGGAAGGGCTCTGCCTCTGGCTGGACATCAGCACTCAGCCACAAGAAGAAAGCCCAGAAGAATTGTTCAGGGACTCTGGTTCTTACATCCCAGCTGTCTAGTACACTTAGAGGAGTATTCGAGTTACACCTGTTTAGGGAAGGTGTAACCTCTGACTTGGGCTGTCGAGCTGGCTCAACAAGCAGGAACGGGTCAGGGTGATGCAAGCCCTGCCCTTGCCCTTCCCTGTCAGACTATTTGTTTCCTCAAAGGTATCAAGCAAACTCTGAAGCTTTTAAGCAGGAGGGAGGGTTAAAGAGGCACACAACCGTCATTGAGAGTTGCAGAAAAAAATAACCTGGCATTATTTTTGCAGAAATGCATTTAGTCAATTTATTTAGGCAAAAGCATGCCCCTGTAAAGCAAAACATGGAGTTCACAAGAGCAAGCAGAAATTAGGACAGGTATTCAGTGAATAACTACTGAACCAATAATAGATGCTATGATGCTAGGACAAATTTGTTAGTTTTCATCAAAGACCAGTTTGAAGTAGGAAAGAGTGCTGAAACTATTTTATAGAAGAGAAATTTGCTGATCTGCACTGTTGAAAAGGCCAGTATATTCACCATGTATGAATACGGTTTAGAGGTGTTTCCAGGAAAAATACAATAGTGAATGAAGGGTACTCCGTCCACAAAAATATATTTGCAAGGGCTCTTAGACATGAGAGAGTCACCAGCTCTTGTGACACTGATTGCTTAAAAATGGGTCGTTTCAAGGGAAGGAAGACAATAAACCATTCTTGCAGGAAGTCTCAGGCAGTAGCAACATTGACCAAGTTTAAAATTTGCTGGGGAGTAGAAGCTGAGGATGTACTAAAATGTATTGGGCTTAAGGTTACAACTGAACAAGCAATATATTATTTTCATTTCACTGGACGAAGTTAGACCCATGTTCTGCTTATGAGCTGCTTTTAAAATTGCAAAACAAAAAAAAACCCTCCCAAATGCGTCACAAATTGGAATTACTTGTACAACACATTCATCAAACAAGTTCATGCTAATGCCTGTTGTAAGAATTCCTCAGAGCATTTGACATTTGTGCCACAATGTTTGTGTGCTGTGTGACATTCATGATGTGTTTGTGCTCTATGAGCAAGTGCCTCGCTCAGAAGGTTGTCGCTGTTCCGCCGTGGGTTGACTGTCAGCCCTGCACAGGGGAGGCACTGTGCTCCCCTTACAGCAAATCTGTGCCGACAAAGGAGGGTGGCAGAGGAATTGTGCCTCGGTCCTCTGCTGCTCTGCCTGTTCACTGTTGACATTGCCATTTTTGATTAAAGAGATTTCAGCTCCTGTTATAACAGACACTTAGGCAGATAAGCAAAGAAATTCTCTTGCCTCAGAGCATTAGGATTAATTTTTTTTTTAAGTCACAGCTCTGGGAACCATGTGAGTTAGAGGTAAATACAAAGTCAGATTAAGTTATTGTCTTTAGTTTTGAAGAATAGTGCTTGAAGACTTGATCCAGAAATATTCTGAAGTTTTAGTATGCAAAACAGAGTGAAAATAAAAAAGGATTTACATATACTGAGGCCTGCCTTCTCATTCTGGGGACCTGAATCATGACTTCTGAATGCTTGGATTAGCAATTCTGTATTTAGCAGTGACCAAAATATTCAAAAATAGCATCTCACTATTTGTGCAGTCTATATTTATGCTTGGTAAAAGCCATCTAAGCTGCTAAAAAAAGGAACAGAGACCTTGGCAGTTAGCAGGGCATGTCCACAAAAATCAATATGCAACACTGCCTCTTGGATCTGAAGTTCTCTTCTGTTGCCTCTCAGCAGTGGCAGAGACTGACAGGAACTACTCTGGGACGCTCCTCCTCTTCTTCTATCACTTATCCTTTAAGCTTGATGCATAAAGCAACAGTATTCAAATTGATTGCACTTCCAAAAGGGCAGGATCACCAGGCGAAAACTTTATTTCTTTTTGAAGTGGAAAAAACATGTGATCTCAAAAGCCACGTATTTGGGAAACTGTAGAAGGTGTTCTTGATCGAGACCAGACCAGACAAGCCTTAACCACTTACCTGCCTTTTCTGCTCTTTTCTGCCCAGGTCTGATTTATTTGTTGATTTTATCTAGCCACTGTCTTATCTTTTAGACAGTTCATCTTTTGGGACAGAAACAACTGTTTCCTTTTTTTTTTTTTTCCTATAACAACACTGGATAATCTGGCTCGAGTTTTTCACTTGCTATACTGTAAATGTTAAATAAATAACAATTTTGGCCTATTCCTAGTCTCACCTAGGTCCTTTTGGGTAGCCCCAAGCTATAATAAGCACATGGAGCAATTTGGTCAGGCTTCTATCTGGAAGAAATTCAGAAATTCCAGAATACAGAGTTTTAAAGCTGACATCTGGAGTGATACAGGCAAGTTTTCTTATTGTCCATATGTTCCTCCTGACACACTTATGTAACTTAGATGTAAGTTAAGACTATTATGTTAAAAATGTGCCCCTCCTTTTCTGTTTTGTCAGCCTCTACACTATAGAAACTCCTTAAAACTCCGCCAGTACAAATCCCAAATATGTGCACTTTAATGTCCACAATCAGAACCTGGCCAATACTTCCTCAGGGTAGCAACCAGCCTCTCTCACCTGAGTATGGCTTGTGCAAGTGCCAGCCACTCCCTGCTGTACCTCCACATGGCACCAGCTCTTCCCTGAGTGCTAGCCCAGGAGAGCAGGACAGACCACAGGCAGGTCTCTCATCGTATTGATCAGTGCAAAAAAATGCCTCTAACCCACAAACAAAAAAATTCTAGAAGAAGAGGATTTACAGTGCTTTAATCAGAACAGGGAGTCCTTGTGGGAAACTCTCTTTCTCCAAGATAAAACTGAGCAATATTGCAATACACTGGCCTGTACACAAGCCTGTGCCCATGCTGTTGCCTTGGAGATACTATAGTGGAAATTTCTCCATGTCTCATTTTCATTTTAAGTAACTTATTCTGCCTAGAATTCCTGCGTGTGCTTCCTTTCTGAAACTTGTATCATCCTGTTTCAGTGGTGCAAAACTCATATGTTGTGTTATTTGCTATTTATTGCTACCTGTATGTTTCTTATCTGTACATACCTATATGAACAAGTTACCTATACTTTAATGGGATGTATTTGTTTGTAAAATTCACGGGCATATACGACTCTGGTAATGAATCTAAAGATGAGAAAGTTTAAAACTGTGCCCAAGGTGTTTTGGATTACTGCATTTGCTAAATGTAGCTGGTTGTGTTGTCATGTTTTAATAGCTCCTGCATGGCAGATTCTTGCACATTATTCAATAGACCTTAACTTAGCTTTTCATTAAGTATATACAGGAAGCACATGGAAACATCCCTGATTTTTATCTCTCTAGTATCCTTCAGGAATCAGCTACCGTTGTTCTGGTTGATGGGGGAGAAATTATCTTAGAATCACTCCATATTACACCATTACTGTATCAGTGAGAGGCTAAGACACATTGCTTTATCCTGTCAGTGTTAGAAATTACAATTATGTGTAAAATGAAAAATTATGCAGAGTGAACTATGCAATGACTATGCAATGTGACCTGCTAGAGCAGTCCTTCTGCATCAGTTCCTCCAAAAATCTTCTGTGACCTGAGAAGCTGCACTTCTCCCCACTTTCGCCCTTCTCTCAGAGTCAGCAAGCTGTCCCATCAACAAGACACTGAAAAGCAAACAGGCCTGAGCCCCGCAATAAATAAAAGGGGGTTTCTGTCCTTCTATGGGTTCTGTCTCTGTAGAATTGAAATCCTGCCCTTCAGTCACCATTCACACCAGCTACCTGGGTAACAACATGTGATGTCCCATCCTTTCAAGACTACCTAAAAAATGTAAGTAAGATTTTTTCAGTTGAGTTCCTTCATATATATGTTTTTAGCTATGTAGAAACTGAAAACTGGATATAAAAAATTGCAAAATACTTGGTTGTACTTGGTTTTGATATTTGTGTATTCTATAGTTCTGTCATGTTAAATGAAGACAAAAACCATTTTATTAATGATAACGGATATTACACTACTCAGTTGCCTAATGAAATGCTTTAGAGTGAAATGCAAAACCCATATGTCCATCCAGAGGATTTTAAAAATGTGATTATACTAACACACAGTCTGTTTGTCAATCCATCTTCCAACCCTGTACCCAGCGGAAAAAGTCACAGTGAACACAGTGAAAAGAACACAGTGCAGCATGGAAAAAAATATGTCAAAGGTCCTTGCTAGTGTTACATTTGTGCATCTGTAGGGACGAGCATGACAGCCAAGAGTCCTGAACACTCAATTTCTCCTTTGACAGAAACTGTGTTCACAGATTTTTCTCTACAAAGACGCCTCTGAACTGGGATTCTTTGCTATGACACTGAATGCCAGCTTGTTCCTTGAAATGGAGGGGATTTAAAAGGCCATAAAACTAGAAGGACATTTTCTGGATAGACAGGCAATTAGAACAAAAGAAAGTTTGCATTATATATAGAGGCAGAACTTCTTACTCCATTTCAGCATGTGCACGAGACAAGTTTATTTCTGTTAAATAATTTCATTTGTTTGTACTGCCCTTCTTGTGTCCTAGAGACTCCTCTCCATGTGAAACTAAATAGCTATTAGAATGGCAGGAGGAGGCTCTCATCAAAGTTGTATGACTCATCTTTTTTTTCATCTGCACTAACACTGTATGACCCAGAGAAACTGGCTGAAAGCATAGAAGCCTTCTCTGCCATTCTCAGTATTTGTGAAGTGTTTGCAAACTTGTTTGTAAACTTTTTGTTTTTACTGTCTGTGTTGGACCCCTTGGTTCCCTGCCCCGTTTTTCTTTACTGCTTATCCCTGGTGGAGGAACAGCCTGAGGCAGAACTGGCTGCAGCAGCTCAGGCTGAATGCAAGGCTTTTCATGCTCATCAGTGAAAAAGATGGATGGGCTCATTGGTTCAACTCATTCACCAAACTTCCTGGTCAGAGCAGCCTGTCAGGCTCCAGGAGCTGCAGTTCTGTACTCAAGCCAGGAGAAGCAGCTCCTTTTTCTATGTCCATCTAAATGCATCACATGGTGAGCCTAAGACCCTATCACAGGCCGAGTAAAAGCCAGGCTTGCTGTATGTTTGCTCATCAGTCTCCAAGGAATGATTTTCTGCCTGACTTTTTTACGGGCAGAGGGAGCCAGCTGGGGCACTCCAGGCAGAGAAACAATCCCCGGTGAGCCATGCTGGGGCAGGAGCCAAGGGACCGGCGGCAGCGGGACACTGGAAGAAAAGACGATTCACAGAAAGGAGACTGTGCCTTCCCACGCTGGGCGGCAGCTGGGGGCTCCAGAGCCAGCAGCAAGGCCAGGCAGAGATGACTCACGGAGGTGACTCAGAGGTGACCTGTGATGCAGCTCGTCTCGGACAGTATCTGCCCTTCTGACCAGAGTTATTATGGACGACCAGCTGAGAGGAACAACTGCTGCGGGGAATTCCTCGGTACAGATGGGAACTGTGGGGTTGTCTTTGGGCACAGGGAGACTTCACCTCCCTTCCCCCTTGGCACACGCCGCCCTGCTGTCTGCTAAAGAGCAGCACTGGCACTGACTCTGCCCAGTTAAGCCGTCCGTGTGGCCTGAGCCCGTGTGGCCTGAGCCCGCAGGTTTTGTGCGGGCAGAGCACTCACTGATCCACTGCTGATAAGCAGAGAGGCGTGGGAGCTCAGACCAGCCTGCGAGAGAGCAAGCAGACGTGTGGGAAGCAGTCACACCTCTGGCCAACAGAGGATGGCCTCATCCCTGCCAGCCTGGCAGTCACACAGCCAGGGACCCACGGTGTGGATGTACTGCAGGCACATCTGCTACTGCCACAAGTCCCACCACTCACTCTCTTCTGCCGCCAGCGTCATGTCAATCTGCTCTGTAAAGGGGAACCAGGTAGACTCTTATGATGAGCTGGATGAGAAGATTATCATCCCAGCCATTTGCTGCTGCCTCACCATCCAGTGTTTTTCCTGCCCAGCTCTTCTGTTCCAAGACATTGTATGAACAAGAAAACAAACCAGTCCATTAATGGCAGAATGTGGAGGGATGGGTTAACTGTGTGAATAGTCTGAGGTGTGATCTGGTCTCAGGGGCACCTGAAACATTTTATCTGGCTGCGATCTACATCGGGTTTTATTTGGAAACAGCAGTAATGGCTTTAAAAGTTGCCATTTCCTAGCTGTCCCTTGCAGTGCAGTGTTTGCTGCAGGTGACTGCTGCCAGTCTGTCTGAGCTTCACTCGCTGGTTGCTTGTCTGACTGCAAGGCAGGCAGCTTGGGCTGAGCCACAGCACATGGGGGCTTTTAAAATCAGCCAAGCAACTTCACCCAGAGGCTGGCATGTAGAGCTCAGATTATGTGCTCTTTTAGGAGGATGACCCCTCAGAGCAGACAGTTGAAAGCAAATGGTCCAACGCTGGCAATAGTATATTAAAGCACCAAAGCTGGTTGTACTTTGAAGGTTAAGCTGTCCCGTTTGGCACTTTAAATTCCACATAATCTGAATTTTCCATCTACTTGGAAAAAGAATATTTTACTAATTAATCAAAGTAGTTTTAAAAATTCAACATATATGTTGAGTATTTTTTGGATATAGAATGGGTTTTTTATGTCTGCCCTCATACGTCCCTGAAAATTTCGAATATGCATACATTGGATGTATAAGAAAAGCTGTAGCAGACCATCATCTTGGTTTTATTTGCCAGCAAAATCCTCTCTAAATACAGAAATTATTTAAGTTCTTACTACACTGAGATAAGCTTGATGTAAGTAGCTATAATATTGAACAGTAATAATATGTAGGCACTTCATTCAACTTTTCTAGGATCCAGAGGACACTGACATCTTCAAATGACCCAGTGTGACTGCTTGTTCTCATCCACAGGATAACAAATACACATCCCAAACACCAGGGAGGAAAAAAACAAAAAGAAGAGAAAAACAAATTTTTTTTTTTACTTCCCCTAAGAAGTAGCTTTCAGCCTAGCCTAAAGCACCTCTAGCACCTACTACACCTTTGGGCTTCACAGATTAGGAAAGCATGAACAAGTACAAAGTAACGTTTTATGACCAGAGAAGGAGAACTCATTTTCTCCTGAAAATACAGAGGTTCTTTTATTTTTAAGTTAAATTCAGTTCTACAGTGATCTGGACACAATCACAGAGGCTAGTTACTTAAAATAACAGCTGCTCCACATATTCAGTAGGAACATGCTTTGAGGCTCACCAGTAACTCACGTAACCAGAACTCTCAGCAGATAGACAATACTTTTCATTTCTAAAGCTGTGAACAAGGAAAACCTCACTAATCACTAATCAAGGAAGCAGATAAGCACGTGTTGTCACCCTTGCTTTACTCACAGGGAGTGCAGCAAACACTGCTGTATGCAAAGTGGGTCATCTGGTGCTGGCGTTGGGCATGCAGGACTCAGGGTGCCATCCCACGGGGGTGTGCAGACCTGGGGCACCTGCAGAGCACAGCAGCCCCCAGCTCCTCCTCTGCACGCTTCCACCAGAGATGGAAAGGTAGGTGCTATGGCATTGTGACAGGTGCTGTGTAAGGAAGATGCACTGAGCTCTGCAAAGAGTATGAGTGACCAAGGGTTTTGGCCTTGCCTCTCTCTTGTTCCCTAAACTTGGTCAAGATTTTTTTATCCTTTCCACTCCATTTCACCTCTAAGGCCCTTTCTCCTGCCATGCTGTGCTGTATGGCACCAAGCCCTGGGTCCCAGTCACTGCCAGGAGAACTCACAGCAATACTAATCAGGATGATAGTCATGATTAGTAATAAACAGTTCTTTCATATGTGACATCTTGAACAACAGAAGAAAAAAAAGAGCTACCAAAGCAATCAAAAGCCCCAGGCAAGACTGGAACCTAAAGAAAGCAAACCACAAGAGTTTAAAAAAAACTTTTCTACTTACTGCATATATAATGGCCTGTTCCAGGATTGTGATGTGCCGAACATATAACAGGGTCCAGTGGCTTGGGTGGAGTGGCAGCGGGTAAAAAAACAAACTGCAGAAGCAGCAGAAACAGATTTAAAGGTCACCAAGCTCATTCACTTTAGAAAACAAGTGAACACTACGATACTGTGAAGAACACTGTGCCTACTGTCTGTTACACCACTCCCCATGACTGCTATCCTACTCCTTTTTCACTGTCATTGCAATATATTTATCAGTGAAGAGCTGTGAAACATCAGATATCAGAGGAAAAAATGCAGACCAGCAAAGGAAATAGCTTTGCCTACGTCTGCACAGTGGAAGGAAGCTGTGCAGGTACTTGCACTTCATGGAGACCATGACTTGCTGCTGGCTCCATAGAACGTCAGCCTGAGAATGTATGAAGAGCTGGGTATTGAAATAATTTTTCCTACCCTAATAAAATAACTTTAAAATGGAAGCTGAGTGTCTAATTTTCCATTTACTTGTCTAATGAAAACTATTGTTTCCTTTTATGTTCCCTCCACTCGCTTTCCTCCAGTGCTGGTTTTGACTGGGATAGAGTTGATTTTCTTCACAGTAGCTGGTAAAAGGCTGTGGTTTGGATTTGTGCTGGTACCAGTGCAGATAACACAGGGATGTTTTGGTTATTGCTGAGCACAGCTTACACAGAGTCAAGGCCTTTTCTGCCTCTCACCCCACACCCCACCAGTGAGGGGGCTGGGTGTGCACAAGGAGTTGGGAAGGGACACAGCTGGGAGAGCTGACCCCAGCTGACCACAGGGATGTCCCATATCACATGGTATCATGCTCCACATCTAAACCTGGGGGAAGAAGGAGCAAGAGGCAACATTCAGAGTGATGGTGTTTGTCTTCCCAAGGGACTGTTACGTGTGCTGGAGCCCTGCTTTCCTAGGGATGGCTGCACACCTGTCTGCCAGTGGGGAGTGGTGAATAAATTCCATGTTTAGCTTTGCTTGCATGTGTAACTTTACCTGTAAAACTGTCTTTATCTTGGCCCACGAGTTTTCTCACTTTTACCCTTCTGAATCTGTCCCCCACCTCCTAAAACTCTGCTTTTCTGGGTGACACTCTATTCTATGTGCATGTGTGTAAGGAGGTTTAAGTGCAGTAGCTAGAGTGAAACCCCAGGTCATACTGGCAGAGAGAGAGAGCAGTGTGTATGCATGGTGTGTGAGTGTGCATGTCAGTGTGTATACGTGGTGTACACGCTGTGTGTACAGGGTTTTTTCTGTAAAATATGTTTGTGCATTAAATAAAATATTAAGGCTCTTATAATTATGGGGTACTGAGGTCTTCTAGATCAAGTGGATGTGAAACCTTCATTTTTGTCCTGCTATTTAATGCATTTTATAGTGTCTTCACAGCTTTGTCTCTTATTGTCCTTTTATTGCCAGTGTCACTGCCTTCTTAATTGCTTAGTCTTCTTCTGCTTTTTATTTCATGTCTGCACCTCTTTTTTCACCTGGTTTTAATGATACAGGAATCCTTCAATGCACTTGCCGGGGTCAAACCTTTGCACCCTCAAGAGTAGGATGAATTCAAGGCAAAGCTATTGTGAGCTGTTCTTACTACAATAACCAGTTAGTTTCCTAGGAAGAGAAGGAAAGTGCCAGTGATTCAGTTATCTGTCTCACAAGCTGCAAGATAAAAAAAGACCTAGAATTTTCTTACCTTTACTCATACACTCCTTGTTGTTACTCCGTTTATCATTGCAGGCCAGTTTAAATTAGCAAGACACCACTCGTATCATGGGAGCAATCCAGCGCTGGAAATAACAGCTACAGTGCTCTGCAATGTTTCTGTGACTTTGCAAACGAAAACAGGTGAAAAATCTGTCTCTGGGTATCATGTTTAAATTCTCCATTGCATAGCTCTCCTCTCCATCAGCACTGACATTTCAATCTTGAGTCACTTCTCTTTTTCCTTTCTGGTCCTTTTAATCATTTCAACAAAGGAGAAGGAAGCAAAGGGAAAAGAGAAGGGACTAGAGTCAAGTTTCCATATAAATTTAGCTCAGTGGAATGGGCTAGGAAATAGCAAAGAATTTGGAAATTAACCCCGTTAGAAACCAAATACCTCCTGCCTACATGCAACATTGTGGTTACTAGGATCTTTATAATTTTGGAACTTGTCCTGTTAATGCCTTTTTTCCAAAGAAAAATTCATAAGCAGCACCATTCCGTGCATCCACAGAACAGCCCTTTTTAAAGGAAAATTTATGCAGATATGTAGTAAGATCAAGGTGGGCATTGGATCAGCAAAAGTTCAGTTTCTGTGCTTTTAAAAGCAAAGCCTACTTTAATTTCCATCCTTCTGGCTAATCCAAAGACCAAGGCAGATGCAGTAGCAAAAAAACTTTCAGTACTATCTTCTGCCCAAATTGAAGTATGATTTCAGATCACATGTCTGTACTTACACTATATGTCTTTTTGCTGCCTAAGGACAAAAAGCTGCCTTCCACTTTTCTTATAGAATGCTCATTAATTGCAACCACAGAAAAATATTTTGTAAATTGGAGGTAGAACAATTAGAAGGTATGTGGAAGGTATGCATTTTACTCCTATTTTTGCCTTTTCCCTCTGGAGATGAAAACAATTTGTGGAGAAGGGAGATATTTTCATTGGTGTTGCACATTCTTGAGTGGTGATTTTCAGTCCTCACTGTCTTCAGTAATAAATACAGTGAGCATGACAAAGTGATACAGTTAAAAAACAGGCACAACTACTGACATGAAAGAGTAGCAGTGGAAGTTAGCATGTCAGTGTTATTATAATATTTGTACAGCCTTAAATTGAGAACTCTCCCGATTCCTTGAAAGAAGAGGCTCTTCTTCCTTATAGATTTCACATGCTGCCCACTACAGAAAAGACCTGAATGTGTTTGTGTGTGTGTGCATGTGTGTGTGTGTGCACTTCCAATGGAAAAAAATGCACTTTCTTACTTTATTCTTTGTCCTCAGACATGATTACTGGATGAGGAATTGTGGGAATTTCAGAGAGATGTATGTCATTTCTCAGTACAGTATCCTGCATATAGAGTAAAACAGATGTTTATTTGTCAAGTCTGACTCAAGATACCTTGAAAGAAGAACTGAATTTGTTGACAAACAGAAGTATTGATAATATTCTAGCTGTTTTAATATCAGCATATATATTCTCAGCAGTAGCAGTGTACACTGTTATTCTAAGGAAATAAATTGTGGATGATAACATCCAAGATACATCAGTGGACTAAACTGAGTTTTACAATTGTGCATGAGATTAGACTTGGATGCCATACCTAAAGTACCAGATATGTTCTTGAGAAAATCTTTTTGTTAAACTCATAACAATGCTTTAGAAGAAGCACAAAAAACCCTGAAAATATTGATATAGCACTGCAAATAGACCAGCTGTTATTCAGTTTCTTTTCTTTACACATTTACATTTTAAAGTGTGGTCAGTCGTCTGTACATATTTCCAGTGATGATATTTTGACTCCACTGAAGTCTGAGGCAACTCCCTTTGATTGCAGCAGCACTTTGATGATCTTGTTTTCATGTACACATCGAATGGAATACAGCAATAGTTCATTCATTTGCCTGTTTAGCATTTTTATTTTGGTTTGTGAAGAGGAACGGATTTCTTACCATTTAATGATGTGACAATAAAAGCTAAATAATAAAAAGAATAAAGCGATTAGTGATAAGCTTAACACATGGAAATGTCAAAAACCTGTTTTGATAGTATGAACACATCTGTAATATGGAAAAAAGGAAACTTTGTCAAAGTGTGTTTGAGGACTACTACTGTGGAAAACAGCACAAATGAATGCTCCTCCGACTGCACATCCTGACTAAAGATTTTGAGTGGCAAAGCTGCTTAGATATTGCAATCATCATAAGTAATAGTCTGCACCACAGTACCTCACAGGTCATCACAAAAAACATCACAGGCATGTACTGTCCTGTTTCAAGAAAATGTCAAAATGCTGAAACTTTAGCAGCTTCTGAGGATCTTCAAAGCCAGCTAGGTGACTCTTGCCTACAATGTAAAATCTCTGTCACTCCTGTAAATATCTCTTCCTCAGAGTCTCTTCCTTTTCCAGGCAAGAGAAAGTACTTCATCTTTTTGCTTTCTGAGCTATCTTTTGCCACATGATTGTCAGTACTTGTCCCCTCGAAACTTAATGAAATGGCTGAAACACTAGGCTACCTAGTTATAAGAAAGAGAAATGTTGATAAAAATAGAAAGGTAGCACACAGAAGAGTCTGTAGTCATATATAAAACCTTGCATTATGTAGAAGAGACTGCTTGACTGCCTAGTTCAAAGAAGGATGCGTGGCCAGCCCCAACCGATTTGATGAGAAAACAGCTCTTTCACCTAGTATCTCAGTAGCAAAAAAAAAAAATAAGGTAAATTAAAATGCCGAAAGGTTCTCAGCTTTTCCCATCCCATTAATGGTGATATGGTGAGCATGTTGAAGTAGAAGGAGAACTTGCTCAGCGTATTCTTGGGAACAAATGGAAATGAAGCAAGCTCTCTTTCAATGCAGCTATGTACACTGTAGGTGGACTTATCTGATCAAATGCAGAGATCGACAGTGTAGATGTCTCCTGACAAGTTCATCACATTAAATTCCTTTTGTAGTCAATGAGACACATGAGAATTCCCAGGATGAGGCTCATCCCAAAGTAGACATATATGTTTAGTCAGACAAACTGTTTCCAAATACCTATTCCTCAGCTGGTTGGAAAGGGAATCTGAATAGTGACTAATTAGTTACAGACTAGTTAGAAATCAGTGTCCACCTAATAACTTTATCTAGAGTTAAGCGGGTTGAACTCTACTCTCCATTTCTTTTTTAGTACAAATAAGATGCCAAAAGATTTTACTGTGTATTCCCCAGGTGCTGTCATTTCACCTGACTGAATGCTGGAGCTCAGGGCAGAGGTACTGAGTTTCAGAAAACCCCTCTATTAATCTGTCTTTTGGACAGTCCCTTCATCCTCCTCTTCATTTTGGGTAATTTTTCCCCTCTAGTATTCCCAGGTTGCACTATTTAAACTTTGTAAGTATAATTTTAAAAAATCTTATTTCGGTTGTCCATTTCAAAACTCAAGTCCACCTGTTCTATCCTTCTGTCCTACAACAGTGCAACTTTTTCTACATCAGTCCTATGAGAGGTTTGTAACCTGTCTTTAAGACATCTTTTCAGCTGATCTAATTCAGAGCTTTCTTGCTGTGCCATGATAGATCACAGGATCACAGCATATGCAGAGTTGGAAGGGGCCCACAAGGATCATTGAGTCCAACTCCTGGCCCTGCACAGAACCACCCCAAGAGTCACACCATGTGCCTGAGAGCCTTGTCCAAACACTTCTTGAACTCTGTCAGGCTGGTGCTGTGAACACTTCACTGGGGAGCCTGTTCCTGTGCCCAACCACCCTCTGGGTGAAGAACCTTTTCCTAATATCCAACCTAACCCCCCCCTGACACAACTTCAGGCCATTCCCTCAGGTCCTGTCACTGGTCACCCCAGAGAAGAGATCAGTGCCTGCCCCTCCTCTCCCCCTCATGAGGAAGTTGTAACTGCAATGAGGGCTCCCCTCAGTCTCCTCCAGCCTGAACAGACCAAGTGACCTCAGCTGCTCCTCATACGGCTTCCCCTCAAGGCCCTTCCCCATCCTTGTTATCCTCCTTTGGACACTCTCCAGTAGCTACATATCCTTCTTATATTGTGATGCCGAAAACTGCACACAATATTCAAGGTGAGGTCACACCAGTGCAGAGCAGAATGGGACAGTCACCTCCCTTGACCAGCTGGTGATGCTTTCTGTCTGCCTTGAGTCTTCCAAATTTAAATTTAAGCTCATCCATCATGAATACATGAACATCTGAATGTCTACCTACCCACTGCCACAGAACTGCTAGTTTTCCCGCGATGACAAGAAACCTGTCTTGCAGCCTTTCTTCACAAATAATATTTCAAGATAATTGACCATTTTTAGTGTCCTCTCTCAAACTGCCTTTGGAAATGCTGTGCCAAAATTGGATGATCTTGGTACTAACCCTTCTTCAGCTTGTGAACAATCAGAGTGATCAGTCTCCTTTTCACACGTCCTACACATCTACCTATTTTCCACTAAATTTTCCATAACTATTTTATCTGGATAAAATTAAGGCCTTACACTGCCCTTTTTTTCCCTGACTGCTCCTCCAGTTTGTCAAGATAATGTGGAATGCTACTCCTGTCCTCAAGTGTACCTGACAAGCTTGCAGTCAATGTTCATTATTGCATCATACAGCTGATCCATGGAGACCCTCAGTGCTTGAGAGCCCGGCTGGTAAAGAAATTTGACCTCTGAGGTCAAGGGACAGGATTATTGTGCATTTTGCAGTGTTTTCAGTCCTTCTTTCTATAAAACTGCAGTTGCATAGCAATTGACGAGCCAAAGGAGAACTGAACCTTATGCGCTGCTTTTTCTCTCTCTGTTCAGTTGGTTTTCCCCATCTGAGCTCAGTTTCCAGATGGCACTTACCTCCCTAGACTAATGCATCTTTCCTCTGTTCATGGAGCTAGGAGCTTCCACAAGTGAAAGTCATTTTAAATAAGCCACTGGGACTCCAGGGAGAGCCTGCCTCTATGGAGACCGTGCAAGACTAGGCTTTGCAGGCACTTTCAAACAGTTCTCAGCACACAGACCTCTGTCAGAAGATCCTATTAGAGAAGTTTGAGACTGCTTCCCAGTTTACCTCAGTCCTTGCTTTTATGTTTTTTACCAGATCTGTAAGAGTTAAAAGCAGCCTTCCTGCTTGCAGTAGTATGTAGGAGATAAGATTTCAACATACACTATTTTACAATGAACTTTGATAATTTTTTATATATGATGGCATAATACAACTCTCCAATTGCAGGGAACGAGACTGAAGGTCCTTTTCAGTCCTGTGTTCCTTATCATGTAGGTAACCCTTTTATAGCACAGACAATTGGGTTTGAACATGCAGAGACCAGGATTCTGCTCAGATACATTGTCCATGATTTTCAGCAATATTATCTACATTTTAGTTAAGAGGAATAAGCATATTTAGTAAGAAAAAGGCGTCTGTTACCTTTCCCAACACCTAGCACGAATATTTAAATATTATTTCGTAACATCTTATATTCCAGGTCATGTTTGGAGATTAAAAAATAGAGACTGGAACAGAGGAAATTATTGACTTCATTTACCACATTTGTTTGCTGATGCATAACTCTGGTGGGAATCAATAAAAGTTTATGCACTCACACATACACAGCTTCAATCCCAGCCAGCTGGACCAAAATAGGGATTAGGAAAGCTGTCTTTCTCTTACATTTCTGTGCTCAGGAAATGTTTATTTGCCCTTACATTTGAATTAGTAAAGTTAAAGCCAGATATTTTCAGTGTCAAGTTTGTGAAGTCACGTGATTTTCAGATTTCCTGACCAACTCTGGTCACTGCTAGAGCATCAGACCTATGGTAGCTGAGAATTGCAAAGAGTCAAGGGTAGTTATCTATCAAGAGTAGTTCATCTATTTTCCGAAAATAGTCATCTATAGATTTAATGCACAAATATTAGCATTTTTGTTCCACATTAAAGACCTGTATCATATCAACAGAATATGTAGATATAACCTTTTTCTTTGAGGAACAACTTTTGGAGGTGCTAGCACAGGCAAGAAAATGAGTCCCAAGCTCCTAACAAACTGCTGCAAAATACTCTATGATTTAAGGAGAGGATTAAGATATAGAACCCAAGCGCCACTAAAGTAGTATCAGGCTTGAGAGGTTAGGATGTAATCACGCTGGTATGAAAATGGCTGGCTGGGGTAGTGCTAGAGAAATTGCTGTATTTGGATACCCTGTTATCCAGGGCCACTTCCCTGGTTATCCCTTTATAGTTACTTTTGGGGAAAGGATACAGTCTAGATGACAATGTCTTCCTGACATTCTTAGAATGAGACTTTTGAAAGTCTAAGACAAAGTTCTATTTCATCTCAGTTAAAATGACATCTATTAAAATGAAATGTGGAACTGGCCCTGTATCTGCTTGTATGTTGCTAAGAAATATTTCACCATTTAGCAGTCCCAATTTTAAACCTCCTTTTCTGAAATCCAAACTTTTAAAAAGCACTATGAGCAAAGGCAAAAAACATTCACTCTTTTCTATGACTACATGTTGATGAAGATTTCTTATTGCATATAAAAATAGGACCAAAATAGACTTTAGGAGATTAAAATAGCTTTCAGTTGCCAAGATTTTGCAGGATTTGTTTTTTAAGGACTTGTAATTACACATATAAAATGCTAAGAAATCTGATAAACTTTTAAAAGGATTTATATGGCTTTTTAGTTTATCTGTAAAAGTTTTGGACATTTTGGTAAGTAGTTCAGTGAACACAGTACACAATCAGCTTTTGTGTACCATCAAAAATGTGTGTTTTCATTTGAACATTCAAAAGCCTATTTTGCTGTTGTAACTGCATTTTTAAGATACAGCAACAAGCATGTAAATACATTTTGTACAAATCTGTAATATTCAGAAATACCATGTGGCAAATATGTAGAAAAAGAATTATAAAATATAGCAAGGATGTGCTCTGGGTATTTTGGGTTATTAAAAAACTTTTATTAAATCTGATAATCCTTATTACTTCCAGTTATTTCAGTATTGTGCCACTTAAATATTTTTGATTGATCCAGTTTTATTTCTAAGAGAAGTGTCTGCAAAACAAATAGATAAATTAATTTTTGTTGTCCTAATCAATTTTCCTGTGCTTATAATAGAATGGGCTTCAAACCACGATGATGAGTATTGCTTATATTTTGAAATCTTTTTTTACATTTTTATTTTGAAGTCCCTGTCAGACAGTTTAAGCCACATTTTCCTTTTCTTGCTGCTGTTTAGAGATTCAGTTAATTCTCGCTTCCACTTGAGTATGCATCCCACCCAAATTATCTTCTGTTCAGCTTGAACCAGCTAGAATGCACATTCCTTTATGAGAAGAAATGAATGAGTAGCTGAACTGGCACTATTTTGAAGCACACACAGAATCTGAGATTAGAGATTCAGAGAGTCACAGATGGCTCACAAGTTCATTGCCTTATAATCCTGTAAGGGTTTGTCAGAGAAGTGTTCTGTCTCACTGCCTACATACTTCCAAGGCCCTCCTTCATATCACATTTGATTAATTCATAATTTTGCATATATTTATCCTCATGGCTCTGCTGTGAACAAGGCATTTGCGAAATAGGAAGCTAACATGCCAAGTAACTAGAAGTGAGACCTGAAATGGAATAGTGCAAAGTGTCAAGGCATTGACTGGGAAGAACCCTCTGCTGTGCACTAAGGTAGTATTAACCTCCAGAAGCAATACTCTGTACTGCTAAAGGCTCCGACTTTGCCCTGCCTGCTCCTGTGTTCCTCACTACCTATTCCAGCAACATTACCCTCTACCACTCCCAGGAGAAGGAGCTTTATTCAGTTTGTCACCAGTAATGCAAATGAAAGAAATAACATTTTCATGCAAATGCTACATGGGAAGCTGGAGATAAAGTCACGTGCTGTCAGAAGGTGTAGCAGGAGAACAGCTTGAACAAAACAACAGCCTATTGACCTTCACATGTTGTCCCCTCTCAGTTTCAACAGGGCCTTCCTGTTGAAAACAGGACAACTTTAATGAGTTTCCTTCTATAAGTACTTTGTTAATATCTCTGATTTTACTTTCTTGATGGTGGTGGAATAACATGCACGTTTTTGTAGGGCCAGGGTTTGAAATTTGCTAAATATGTTATAACAAGTGCAGAATGTCAGTTAGGTAAGACATATATAAAGTGATACTGATTCATCAGTGGTGTATTTTGTTTCAGTTTATCTTCTAGGGTGCAAAAAAAAAAAAGGAAGGAGGGGGAAGGACATTATAGAGGAATAAAAGACAGAATTCTGAAGAGGGCGTTATGCCAGAACTGGGTGGGTAGCACACTCCACACATCAAAGTTTGATCTTGTCATATTTGTCTAAATATTATGAGTGATCATTTCTGAAATATCCATTAATAGTGTAGTGTGAGCAATACTTTACCATAGGATATCAAAGACAGTTACTTTTTTGCTGAAGTTAATTTATGGTGAATAATTTCCTCCACATATCTCTCACTCTGACTTCTCTCCCTTACCACAAAAGTAAGCAAGACAGATATGCTTTTAAGACACCATGCAATTCATCCCATTTTGTTTAAAATGCTCTCATATGCTTCCAGTTTTGTGGTTCTTGTTCAGGCAAAACACTCACTTGGAAAAAATACCATTTGCACATCCTTAAAAGGAGACAGGATTTTTTTGGTTAGGTAACAGACAGTATGTGAGAAATGAAAATGAAATAGTATCATTACATTGATGCACCTTTTTCTGCCAATATGTCAATGTTACTATATGAGAAGCATGCAAGAATTTGCTCTTCAGGTGGATTCAAACAGGTGTGATATGTGTTACTCTAAAACTTCTGTTGTTTAGTCAGTGTCGTCTCTCTACATCTCCAAAAAAAAGTCCACAGTTCTTTATGTGAACCTCTTTTAAACCTTGTAGGTTAGAACAATAGGTGTGACAATAAAAGTCAAATAGATCAGCTGCATGGAAATACAGAGGAGTACTGTTGCCCTTTGAGACTGTTGAATTCCCTGTCAGTTGTGGATATGTGTCTGGTGGTTCTTCCAGGGGCATTCCAGTGGCAATGGAGAGACTTTTTATGACAGCTTATCTTATGGAAAAATATTCAGGCAAACACATCAGATCCACAAGGGGAGTACCCCTTTCCTTGGCTTTCAGGTTGCATGAACTGAGACACAAACATTTGGAAAAAATAAAAACAAAAAAACCTTCACTTATTCTGTAATGATATTTTCCTTTCTACTACAGCTTTAGAGATTAAATTTTCACTCATGTGGGGTTTGAAAAAAACTGCTTTAGGAAACCTGATGGGAATGAAAATAGACCATGGTGTTTCACAACCGATCCTGACACCACATTGAATTAGTGTGGCATCCCAGAATGTAAACAGTGAGAGTAAGATATATTTAAGTATGAGACAATATTCAGATCCTTCTGTGTTTGTTTTATTTTGAATCAGGTATTTCCTTTACATGTGAATTTAGAGCATTTTTATTAAGGCTGGATTTACTCATATGAATCACTAAAATGTAGTTTGACAAAGTCCAGTTACTGTGCATAGAAAAAAGGACTTTGGTTTGGCTTCTCCTAAGGGTAGAGTGTTTCTGCTTCTCTGTAGCCTGTAGTGCTTCTTGTCACAGCTTTTTCTTGTCTCTCACTCTTTTCTGCTCTCTCCAGTTTTGATTTCCAGCTGACTTTTCACATTTTTTAGTTCAGCCTCTCATTCAACCTACCTGATGTTACACTTCTGAGCCTGGTGGAGTGGGAGCATGTAAAAGTCTCTATAAAACCCTGCTCAGCACCACTGATTGTTTACTGATCTTGTGTGCATGCTGCAAAGCTTTCTCAGACAGGGGTAGAAAGTAAAGACTTTTGATCACTGGGGGACCTGACACTGAAAATTTTAAGTCTGCCGATTGACAAATTAGTGACTTGTACTTTTCTTTTTATCTGTAAGAAAATATAACAATGTATCAGAAAGAAACACGGCTAAAGATAGATGGTAAAATTAAACTGCTGGACTCCACATCTCTTATTTCATGTGGGTAGGGGGAAAGTGAAAATGAGGAGAGGAAAAAAATGAAAGGATAACAATCTATTTTTTTTTTTAATCCTGGACATTAATCTCCTAAATCTTACTCATGAAAAATTATATTTTGGTAACTTTTTGAGCTGTATGTGAAGGTTTTGCATACAAACAAATGCAGCATGCCAAAGTGAAATTGAAATGCAAGTGCTCCTACCAAGTACCATCTGTTGCATGAAGTTGTTCCAGACACCCTTAAAAATGCCTTCTGGTCTCTATTCTCAAGCATTCCTGTGACTGGTTACTAATCTGTCTGCTGTTTCTAACTCACTTTCACATATTTCCTAAGTGTTGGGGGGGGTGTGGGTGGGTGGGTGTATTTTTTAAATTCGAACAATAAATGAAATTAAGGGACTGATTTCTGCGGTTCATTACACATGCTGATATGTCAATGCAGGAGTTTGAATTATGATGGATCAGCTTCTTTCTCAGGAAAGAAATGGCAAGCCTGGAGCTTGGTGATGCCACACTGTCACAACAGAACAGTAAGGGGTTTCCCAAATGTGTATGTTTGGTTTGCATTTTCTGTGTTATGTTAGCCAGTTGCTCTTACTTTCCACACAACTGCCTTACAATACTTAAAAGTAGAAGAGAATGTGCTTGATTAAAAGAAAAAATCATGTTTCCAAATATTAAAAATGACCCTTCAGTTATTTTTTCACAAAACTCAAATTGTGGACTAAATGTAAATGAAGAGGATCCCTTTAAATTGCCCTTGAAATTTTAAGAGTTGTCATTACTCTTCAAGAACATATTGAACAACAGCAATTCAGACATATGGCAAAATAGCTGTCTGCTTTCCAAAACCATCTCTTTGTAAATATTTGCGAGAACTGCAATAGCCTTTAGAGTGCTTTAGAGAGCAATAGATGGAAAAACTGAACAGCTTGTCATTCGTCAGTGGCCTGGACTGTGTTTTATATGGCAAAGTAATCGCAATTGCTAGCAAGGCTACCATTAGCTGTAAACTGTAATGGCAACGATAAGACAAATGCAGTCAATTTAACTGACTCTTTTTCAGCTTCCTCATCAGTCATTTTTCCCCAAATCCTCCCAGTGTGTTGTAACTTCTTCTCACATAAATCTCTGTTCAAACCTTCCAACAGCTCATCTCTTATCTTTTGTTCCATCCTAAATCACACTTTTCTGATCAACAATTTTTTGTGTGTGTGAAATGATTCTGGCTGTGAAACTGTTGGAGGTCTTGTCACTGTTCTGATTCAGGATGGAAAAATTATGAGAGCTCTTTTAAATCCTTGGGGAGAGAAAGACCATTCCTCTCACTGTCCCATCCAGTGATCACTGTCCTATCCAGTCATCACAGTGCAAGCACTTGTGTGGGGAAATGCTCACTGAACTCATGACAACTATTGCTGGATGGGAGTCCTCACTCAAATTCACATGCATATGTGTTCACGTGTCCTTCAACCTAAAAATTATACAGGACTTTCCTTTTGTTTTCTCAATTTCTGATTTTACTTTTATGGTAAAATCCTACTTATTGAAGGAATGGTTCAATTTAAATGGGAATTTAAAAAAAAAAAGAAAAGAGGATTTGATTCTACAGTTGCATACATGTTCTCATGAATGTCAATAAGCAGGAAGGCTATGTCATGGGGCATTACTTAGCCAGTCAGAACATTTGTACAGCCTGCAATAAAGACTCTACAAACATTGCTGGGTTTTATCAAGAAAGAAATGGACAGTTGCACTGCCCACTGAAAAAGCCCCCAGGCTCTGTCAGCTCCCAAACTATGTCTTGGCACTCTGTGAGACCATGCTAGCCAGCATGGGCCAGAGCTCTGCCAGTGAATGTGCTAACGTTTGAACAGCTTGCACCATCATGGGATAGTGTGCAGGTCCAGGCTCTGCTCACATTTAGTTTACTAGGACGGATGTAGTCTTTGTCCTCTCTTCAACAAAGGACATCCTGATACTGAAATCATTACCAAGGCTGGGAGGACTAGGATCATTACACGAACATTCCAGCATTGGGATGGGTGAAGTACAAGGAAAAGACTATATATATTTATCTAGGGAGTTAGTAGTACACCCAGTTCTGGACATGGACACAGACCACCCTCTGAGATGGGCTGTAGATGTTGCTGTTGAGGAGAAGAAAGTCATTTGCGCAATTATCTGAATCAGCAAGAGAAAGTACAACTCTGGCACTGTGGCAGGTTATACCTGAGATCTGGCAAGACTGGGAGCTGGTTTAGGATTGAGGAGTGGGCTAGGGCAAGGGAGACGTCACAAGGCACAACCACAGATGAATGAAAGCGAATTCAGAGACAAACAAGAACCCTAGACCTTCCTCAAGTTCACAGGATTAAAACTCTCAATGAAGGGGAAGAGGAAAGTAAAATTCTCTGGAAAAGGACAATTCAGCTAACAAAAAATTCCCTTTGAGTACTGCAAAAGAACAAAGTTCTCAGACTTAGTCCTTTTAATGCACACTTATTTATATGCATAATCCTTTATAATTGCCCACCTAGACAATACATTGCACCACTGAATAATAGAGAACAGAGACTGTGCTACAGTCATTGTTGTCCTTTGAAGGATACATCCTCCTACCTACCAAACACTCTTTCCTTCAGCACCTGTCTCAGACTCCGAGGGAACTTGTAGAAAGTGGATTTGACTGTAATGTGGGTAGATGGTGAGATAGCAAATGCACTAAAAATAATTTAGGAACTATCTAGGTCCAATTTCCAGATAATATAGTGAACTGGGATTAAATTCAAGGTTTCATATATATTCCCAACCTAATAGTGCCTTCCTAATAAAAACAGCCAGTACAGTTCCCTTGCAATGAACTCCTCTGCTCTTCATCTCTGTAGTATGAAGCTTTTCATCATAACCCACTGACTCTGATTATCTTTTTCTATCCTTATTGCAAGCCTGTAGAAAGTACATTGCTCTTAAAAGTTTATTTTTCTAATTATTTGGTCTTGTCAGCATATTCACTGATTCACTACACTATTGTTTATGACTGTATTTCAAGTTTCTGTTTGATTCTCCAAGCAAATAAAAATATTCCATTAGTCTTTGCAGTTCAGTTTTTAGATTATTATTCAGGTGATATATGCTTTAGCCTCTAACTAAAATGTAAGAGCTGAAAGTCACCTGCCGTGCCTTGTCCTTCCTTTTATAGCTACAGGAACTTCGAACTACAGGACTGCACACCCCATCGTGCCATTCCTTTTTCTGTAACTGATCAGGAAGACAGGCTGTAGAAAAGGACTGCTCCATTACAGCCCTGACTCTTAAATGATGCAAAAGATCTGCCCAAAAACGTTTTAGCCATTGCCAATCAAAAATAATCCTAGAGACATGATGAGGACTCAGGAGCCGGAATCCCTTGTGCCTCACCAGTGATCCTGGGCAGACCACTTGGATGCAGAGGTCCAGGCCAAGAGGTGCTTTAAGTGCCTGTGCATGTAGAGTGTGACCAAAAGAAGCTCAGGAGAGAATGAGTTTGAAGTGGTAAAATCAACTCCTTTGACATTTTGTGAAGGAAATCACCTTCTCCTTGCTTGAGTTTTATTACAATGATCTCCTGCAGTGCAGGTTACAACAGAGTGCTTCAAGAGCACTCACTAACTCCTGTTGAGCACCTCACCGGTGCTGTCGCACTGGCTTGGGAGTCAGTATCTTCTGTGGATGTCAGTAACCATGAAATACAATACATGAACATACTATCTCAGACAGGCTCGGGAGCGTCTCTTCCAGACGCTGTTAAGGCTAATTACTTTAGCTGCTGTATCTTGTTGATGTGGCTACCCTGCTTTTTACTCCAGGGCAGACTTCAAAGCTCTCTTGGGTGAATCACATACCTGGCAGAGACAAGCAGAAGGAGCACAAGCCTGATTGTAAGTGGAGAAATGCAGTCTGACTCATTACATTGTGTCTTCAGAAATAACCCCTAACATTGTTCTATAAAAATATGAAAAGTAATGAAATTAATTGAAGAATGAAATTATGTCAAATAAAAGCCCAGTCTTAGCTCCTGTGTCTAGAGCTTTTATGCCTTTATAGATCATAGAATCATAGAATATGCTGAGTTGGAACGGACCCAGCAGGACCACTGAGTCAAACTCCTGGCTCAGAGCTAGACACTCCAAGAGTCACACTATGGGTCTTGAGAGGGTTGTCCAAACACTTCTTGGATTCTGTCAAGCTTGGTGATGTGACCACTTCCCTGAGGAGCCTATTCCAGGGCCCAGCCACTCTCTGGGTAAAAAATCTTTTCCTAATATCCAACCTAAACCTCTCCAGTTTCAAGCCATTCTCTTGGCCCTGTCACTGGTCACCACAGACAAGAGATCTGTACCTGCCCACGTCTTCCCTTTGTGAGGATGTTGAAGAACACAGTGAGGCCTCCCCTCAGTCTCCTCTTCTCCAGGCTGAACAGACCAAGTGACCTCAGCCATTCCTCATACGGCTTCCCCTCAAGGCCCTTCACCATCCTCATGGCCCTTCTTCGGATACTCTCTAGTAGCTTAATGTCATTTTTTTCATTGTGGCACCCAGAGCTGCCCCCAGCACTCGAGGTGAGGCTGCCCCAGTGCAGAGCAGAGCGGGACAATCCCCTCCCTTGCCCCGCTGGCGATGCTGTGCCTGATGCCCCCCTGCTTGGCCCTCCTGGCTGCCAGGGCACTGCTGGCTCACGTTCAACTTGCCATTGACCAGGACCCCCAGGCCCCTTTCCGTGGCACTGCTTTCCAGCATCTCATTCCCCAGTCTATACACACAACCTGGGCTGCCCTGTCCCAGGTGCAGAATCTGGCACGTGCCCTTGTTAAACTTACAATAATTGTGTGATAGAGAGAACTCTTCCCTGGCCAAAGTTCTGGATATACTATTCATTAGCCCTTGTACAGCTGTGGTTATACATTCATTCCACTTCTGTACCTCCTTTTTGCACATTACAGGTTACTGATGTACTTCCACTATATTTAGCAAATTTACATTCTTTCTTCTTCAGGGAGACAGTGGAGAACCTTTAGTTTTTCTTGTCCAAGACAGCTTTGTATAAAATGGACCCATGTCTTGGGGTCTTGGTTGTGCCCTGCCAAAAAAACTTTCTGTTTTTGGACACTTCCTGGAATAAGAAGGTAGTGGGAGCCAACTGATCCTGGGAATAGACTGCCCTCTCCTGGAAAGCAGTATGGATATTTGAAATAGGAGATTTCAACTGCTACAAAAAAACTACATTAAAACTTAAGGAAAAAAATTATCCATTATAAACTAAAGTAAAGTAGCAGTGTAATAATTAGCCAAAGTGATGGCTTGTTCCCCTATTTCAGTATGCTCTGTATTTCAGTGCATTCTATAATAAAAAAAGATGAATAAAAACATCCATTTAAAATATCCCCTTCTCTGTGCAGCTGAATCTCACACCTATTTCTAGCTGTCATAAAGGTGGTGTTTGTTCTGGGTCCTTTGTACTCTCAACCTTTTCCTTGACCTCCTGTACTATTAATGGCCATACTTCCAGTTTCCTCTCAGGGACTCCCATAGGTTGTGAAGACAAGCTAAGTTATGGGAGGGAGAGGTTCTCCATTGGCAGGCTTTGGGCCGTGAATGCCTTTTAGACAGCAGTACGTGGCTCTGGTAGTCTCCATCCTCTGGAACTTACCTAACAGCCAGCACGGCAATTGCCAAGCACAAGGATCATTTTCCCCTCCAGATGCTGTGCAGGCAAATTAAAATAGTCAGCAAAGAAGCCTCCTGTTTTAGAAGTTTCTTATACTTGGCAATTGGCATGAGGTGTGATTTTTGTCAGGGTTTGGTTTGGTGGAAATGGAAGGGACTTCTTCTTCAGTTTTGTGTATGGCAAATTCAGAACTGTTCCTGAGTCTCAGCGCTGGAGGACACAAGATCCAGTAACACATGAGGTGTCCAGCTCAAAGACTTCTCCATCAGGCAGGCTGAGGCAAGTCTTCAGCACTGTTGTTGACAACCAGTTACAGTGCGAAGTAAAAATGGGATCAGATCCTTAGTACTCACCTTGTCTCAGTGCGTACACAGCAGAGGTAGGATTTAACTACCCAAAAATAGATGATCAGGGTCATTTAGAAATCTTCAGGTTCTTGCCGGCAGAAAAGTTACAGAATATGAAGGAGACCCAGTCCTTTCTCAAGTGGCAGCTGGAGCCCCCTCAGAATTACCTAGGCAGTCTAAAATAATATTAGATACTTTGCTTAAACAAGTCACATCCCAGCTGTAAATCTTCTGCCCTATGTGGAAATAATTTATATCACAGTGAGGTTGTGAAAGGTTGTCCCGTTATCTGTTAAGATACATAAACAGGTTTTACTTCTCCATAATTTAAGACATGCAATGGAAGAAAACAAAGAAGCTCTAATGCATTTGAGCCCTTGCCATGCCTTATAACACTAATGAACCATCAGATCTCAGTACAGTTATTTTAATATTTTGTTTTGCACTGGCACATTCATTCTTCAGTAGCTCATTCCAATCACAGCTGTCCCTGTACACAAACAATACGACTCCCAGAATGCTTCACAAGTAGAATTCCTTTTCTGAGAACATAATGAATTGTCATCTTCAAGAAGAAGGCTGACAAGCTGTCTAGAAATGTCAACACACCCTCTAGAAATGTCAAATATGCCCAAAAAATCATCTGCACTCATAGCCCCAGGAATAATTTTCACCCTGTGTTTAAGTAACTAGTACTCTGGACTAGATTCAACTATCCATTGCACAAGACTTTCATCCTCCTGATCTTCTCCTTGGAGAACACAGGATTGTTAGAAATCATTTTTTAAAATTTTTCACTGTTTGAGTAGTGAATTTTGCTGTCTGTAATTTGGTCACATTAATTTACTTTTTTTTAAAATGCATTTTTTGTTAATATCTCTGTAGAGTCAACAAAGATATCAAAAGGCAGCCTGACTCCTTTTTTAATTCTTCAGCATCTGTTTTGTAAATTCCAGTGGCCAAATTTTTTGCTAACAATGACACATATGGACAGAAGTGCACTGTTTCATTGTAGTCCTAAAGCCAGGTTGGCTGTATAACATTATCAGTTAAGAGGCTGCTGTCTTTTATCCAGTGTCCTCACTTGCTACTTCTGCTTCAGTTCAGTACAGCTGAAAAAGCTTTTGAGCAAATGCCTTGGTTATTTCCCATATTGCATATTCTGTACAGATGAAAAAGAGCAATTGAATAGCTAGTCCCTAAAAATATGTGTAGGGGTTACTGTATTTATTATAATAAATGCACATTTGTACACTAGAAAGAGAACAATGGCATAGGACAGGTATTAATATCTAGTAAGTTTTCAAAGAACATAAAACCCCAACAGGTGCTACCATCTTGGCAACAGCTAAGCAGATGTTACATATCAGAGGGAACATTAGTGCAACAGTTCACTTTCCAGCTGAAAACCAAACCTTCAGTTTTTATCATTAAAGATTCCACTTTACCCATGTAATATGCATTAGAAGATATACTCAGGAGACTCTCATTATCTTATTTGATTGGATAATACTGTGCTTTCAGCACTCCTATTATTAGAAGTGTAACAGCAGTTTAACATTAATTTTGCAAGTGTCTTGACTTCTTTATCTCAAAAAGATGCAAGACTAAAAGTTCTCTTATTACTTATAAAGCTTTCAAACTCAAAGCATTAAGGCATTACAAAATTAAATATCTGTATCACTCCCCTAAAAATACCACTGTTCTTTCATCTTAATCACTATGCACTTATTGCCTATGGTTTCATTCATGCTGCGCTTAATAACCTTACATGTATGTAACAGAAACTGATAAAACTTTTAACTAGATCCTTCAAAAACTTGCCTTGTTTCTATGTTGAGTTTCCTTGCCATTTTTACTAAAAGACTTACTCTAAATAACAAAGACTAACAGTGCATAGATATTCCTTTTTACGTCTCATATGAAAATCCTATAAAACAGGGAGCTAGAGAAAGGGAAAAAAAGCCCAACCAAATAAACAAAAAATACCTTGAACACTGGACAAATTTGATAAAGGATGATTTTCTTACCCAGGCAGTTTTTATTATCAGTATTCACAAGTCAGTAGACAATTAGATTAGTTTAAGATTACTAATCTGATTTGGGTTTCTGTAATTTGTTTTCACTCTATTTTGTCTTCAGGAACCGTGCACTCTGTTACAATAGCCTACATACTTCTCTGTTACATACTGGTTTAGAAGGCATAGGTTGCATAACTTTATAGTTTTTGATCTATAGTCATAAATATCTAGCATGTCAGGTATTATATTAAGGATTTGATACCTTCCTCATAAAACCTTTCTCCATGGTAGGGGTAAGGATACCATCAGTAGTATACATCAGTAGTATATAAACTATATACCAATAGTTTTATTAATTACTAAACTCATTTGCTGCACTGTCAATCTTACCCTTGCCTGTGAACTAAATTTTCTAGTTTATCATGGTTTTAAATGAGAAATATATCAATATTTTTAATAATTATTTTCAAAAGTTTCTGGTGGCTTTTAATATAATCAAACTTTCAAAAATTCCTGATTTCTTTATACCAGCCATTGTACAAAAGTAAAAAATGGTTTAAAATGCTGTTTTGCTCTTGAGCAGAAATTTTCTAGGATTAGCCTCTTTCAACCAGATGTTCTTGTTTAAAGAAGTTTGTATTCAATCCAGTCAGTAGTTTGCTGTTGTGTGTGTGAGACGACTTGAATCAGAGAGAAAATAAGAATCTGTCACAAGCCCTGCTTTTCTTAGAAGATTAATGAAAGAAGAGAATTTAAAACAACATTGAAATACTTCTAGATGATGTGTAATTCCAAGATCATATCAAAAGTGTTGGTCTCTGCATATTTATTATAGAGTGGAATTGGTTAGCTAGGTCAGATTTTAGTATTCTGATTAAGCCTGTACAAAAAGATTTTCTTCAAGGTAAATAACAAGCTCTTGCAGTGTGTGAACCAACTTGCTCTGTCTCACCCCTGTGTATCTTTTGATTCTCCTGCTACTACATTTATTGGCCCAAGCTATTTTTACAGCTGGCATGGCTGTAAAAAATTAGATGAGCTTTAAGGCCCAAGGAAGGACTTGTGTGCACAAAACTTGTCTCATTTTTTCAACTGTAATAGTTGATCTAAGAGGAAAATATTAAGTCCACCTATAAATTGTCTTGCCCATGTTCTTAGACCACCATTACAGCATGAACAAGCAAACAGTCTTTTCCACCTTTATTTGCAAGGGGTGGAACCCTGAGAATCAAAGGATTCTCATTCCTCAAAATTATTCCCATGTCTTCAGAAGATAATTGACCAGACAGACTTTTCCACCCTAGTTTTTCTCATGCAGTTAAGGTGACAAAAATACCCCAAAGTAGATGTAGTTATGGGAAGAGTTTATAGTAATGCAGGTGCTGGCTGTGCCCAGCCCAGCATAAGCTGCACTTCCATGTACTTTCTTCACTGCTAAAGCCCTGTTTTTATGAATGTTTTTGCTGATGTGGTTTGGGCATCGAAGCTTTCTAAAGAAGATCTGGTCATTGCTTTCCTATGACTTTTTGCTTAAGGTAAATCTGACCACTAAAAGTGTAAACCATAAAAGTGGATGAAAAAGCCCAGTTTTTGGTCATTGTGAGGAACAATTTGTTGAACAAACCACACAGCTGAGCTGTTGAATTTTAAATAGTGTTCCAATCCAGCTGCACACTCTATTTGCCAGACATATTATCATAGCAATACCAAATACCCTTGACTGTGAACAAAAGCCTAGATGCTGCTTTAGCAGCTTAGCTCTTTTCTCCCTTCTTTTAGCAGTAGGTAAGGTTGTTGAAAGAAAAGATATTTTTCAAACATAAGCAACAGTCTATCTCCCTGTGAAAAGGGTGATTAAAGCGAATATACTTTCTGGAAGGATTCCCAAGATGGACAGCTAAATTCATTTCTAGCTCACCAGATCAAGCAGGCTTGTTTTGCATTGTTAATGTGAAGCCCGGCTGCAGAATAGAAATCACATTTGCACAATGTCTCTGAACATCAAGGCCTCTTTCCCAGGGTACCTAAGTATGCAATGAATTTGAAAATGTCAGGCTAAATCTTAAAAAGGCTTTTGCAAGTCCCTGAATCTGCAAGTTTTGCAGATGGTTGAGGGGCTGCACTGCTTTCTTTATCATTTCCTGAGCACTCTGTCCCTGGATGTGTTCCCACACACGGAGGTTTGATTGCAGGGGAAGAGGAAAGGAAAACATTTTCTGTAACTGCCTTTAGGTAGATAGGTCTCTCTTCCCTCTCACATCAGGCAACCAACAGAGACCCTTTTTTACGCAAATACCTCCTCCTAGTGTCTCCAGCCAAAAAGCAACAGAGCTAAAGATTGTATTGTTTCAGTCTCTTCTGTGAAAAAAGTCTCAAGAAACAAATCTGCATAATCTGACAGTCTGAAACTCCAGAAGCAGAGGAGAAGCAGAGGAGAACCTGGGCAACAGCCGCACAGAGGACAGAGGATCGTGGTGCTAAGAGGCTGTTTGTTAATTCATCAGGGAAGAACGTGGCATGACCTTACGTCAGAAAAGGGAAGAGTATAAAAATAGTTCATTACAGCATGGATTGGCCAGCATGTCCTAATATAAAGGGCAGTAGTTTCTGCTGTAGGGACTTAATGTCAAATAAAGTTGTTTCCAAGGAAAATAAGATTGTTATTAAAAGGGACTATATCCAAAAGCATGTATTCCAGAGTGGTTTTAAGGTGAAAGTTTCAGCACTTGTCATTTCCTAAAAACTCATCCTTTACAGGAAAGAGTACTAATTTTATTTTTTTGCTAGAAAGTCCAGTTGCCAACAACACAAGCTAAGTTTCAGATTTGCTGGAGAGCAAAGCTGAAGATGTTGAAGATCCTTTCACTCTTAGTTACAACTGGACAAACAACATATTGCCTTCATTTTGCCAGACAACATTAGCTCCTACTTCTGCTCTGAGCTGACTGCTGACAGTTCATTTAAATTAAATGTATGTTGCCATCACACTTGTTCGGTATTTATTTTGTGCTAGTGAATCTCAGTCACTGACAAGTGACCTGTGGCAGCATATGCAGCTGATCACTACCACATCTGGGAGAAAGGAGAGTTTTGGGTGGGAAGAGTTCTTCTCAGATGAGAAGGAACAAGATTTCCCTTGCAGGGGAGCTTAGTTGAGAACAGAAAAACAAATTGTGAATACCTGAGAAATCTGAAAGAAACAAGGTGAATGTAGAGCTATGTGGTCTATACATTGTGCATGTAAAATTTTGTCCAGCACTGTAGCTTGTTTTGTGCTTATGGTCAGTTTTGACATTTACTTGAAACCAAATAAAACAAGTACTAATAGATGTCATAGCAGATTTTTATCTCTTTGCTCAGTGGAATGTCTCCACAAATGAGTAAGTTCTTCCCGAGGGCTGTAAGAGGCGATTGCGCCAGTTTTCCCTGTGCCAGTCCAACTCCCTGCCCAGCACCATGCAGGAAAAGTCACAGTAGACGTAAGCACGGAAAAAATCAGGAAAAAAGGTCCTTGTTGGTGATGCATTTGTGCATCTGTGTGAGTAAAGATAAGAGGCAGTCAGGTGTCCTGAACTTTTGGTTTCTCCGCTGAGAAAACTGCATTTGCAGATTTTTCTCTACAGGAAGGCCTCTGACCTTGGACTCTTTCCCACAGAGCTGGAAGACAGATCGGTCTAGAGAGAGGTGCAGAGGAGAGGGATGACTGAGTAATGGCATGGGCGCAAGATGGAGACAAATAAGCTCCTGTTTGCTCAGTTCCCTATCCTACAGCTGTCCGGCACCATGAGCCCTGGCTGTCCCTGCATACAGGGCTCCCCCATGGCCCAGGACAACGTCTCCAGCTCCCCACAGCCCTGACCAGCCATGGGCCCCAAAAAGCCAGGCCCATCCATGTGGCCTCAGCCCATCCCCATCTCCAAGGATGTGCCAAGTGCCCAGAGCTGGGGCTTCCCTGGTGACCCCCAGGGCCGCTCCTATCTATGGGTGGCACAGGCCCATGGGGAGTTCCTTAGGGAGCGAAACCGTTTTCTCCATGGTCCTTGCATCAGGAAAGGGTTTGTGCCTTCCTGTTCGATTCCCTGCTCCCACCTTGGTTGTCTCCAGCTAGTGATCCCTGCAGCAGGGAGGATGCAGGAGCCAAAGCACAAGAAGTCCCTGTCAGGCTCGGGTGGCTCCCCAGCACAGCATTCTTCTGGCTGGCTGCAGGATCTGCCACGCTCCCTCTCTGAGAACAATTCACAGCAGGGGTAGGAGACCTGCTCGTGTGAAGTCATCCTGGGACAGGCTTTTTTATGAACTAAATTTCTGGAAGGGAGCCCTTAGCCCAAGGTTTACCATCTGCCAGGAGGGTATTTATAATCTAACATGTCAGAGCACCAGCAGGTCTCTGGCTTTGTCTGTGGCTACTATAAAGATGCTTGAGGACCGCTTGTGGGAGAAGGATAGACAAAAAGAACACAGTAAACATCAGGGATGCAGTCCTTGCAGCCCTTCGTGTGTCGCTTTTGTGAAAGCTGTGCTGGGATAAGGAGCAGCATGTCTGGTACTAGTGGAGCTCAAGAGAAGAGTCTCAGGCCACATGTCACAGGAGTGGCCATAAGACTGTGGCTCTGTAGAGGGCTATGAGACACTATGAGCAGTCATCACAATAATGTCAGCTCAGATACTTGTTATCAAACAGCTTTTTGAGGCACTACCATCATATGCCTCCTTGCATTAGCAATGCTGATATTTATCATTAATATGGAATGAATATGTAACATTTATATGAGTACCAACTATATGTATTATTTATGTGTGTTTTACTTGAGATGTTCTGAATGTAGTTCAAACTTAGTATTATATAGTTCAGTTGTCTGAACGCATTTCAAAAAAACCAGCCATTATATTTGCTATATTATGTAAACCTAACCCATCCATGCAGAGGAACTAGTAGGAACTATGAAGCTTGTACTATTCTGGGTTATTTCTTGCAATTCTGCTATATGGTGCCTTCCTAATTTCCCACATACTGTAAGATATGAAAGAACTACACTAAGGCAAAACCTTTTAGGTTAGACATAGGAAAGCCTTAGCAGTAAGGATAGCTGTTAGCTGCTTTCCTGAGAAGGGTGTCCTGGGAGATTTTGAATGACCTGTGGTTGTTCAAGTAGCAGTCGGGAAGGATATGATAGAGTTGATTCTGTTTGAGGGAAGTGAGATTGATTAGGTGGCTTTTGCGGGGCTCATTTTCACTTCAATTGGTACAGGAAAGGGCACAAACTTGGGTGTATGCGCTACATTTCAAATCAAAGATTCAGTTGTTGGTATCCACATGCAGAGGAAAAAAAATGGGAACAAACAATTGTAGGAGGAAATGAGCTTCAAACCTTCCTCAAAGGTAGAAACCTATAGCGATCTTCAGTTTCGGAAGGAGTTAGGCCTGGACAACCAGCTGTTTATGACTATGGGCGAGGGCATCATTCCTCTGAGTATGCTCCATGAGAATATTCAGTCCTTTGGGTAGGTCTCAATCACATACACATATGGTAGGGTCGTATAGACCAAAGTGAGTATCAGTCTCTTATTTAGCAAGGTCATTTCAGTCAAAATGCTTTTCCATAGCATTTTATTATCTGATAGTTCATTATCCAGCTATTCCAAGTAAAGAGCTTTCAGCAGTGCTGGGAGTATGCTGGTAATGCCTGTGGTGCTGGTGCTGAGAAGCTGGGTGTATGAGAGCCTGAGGCAGGAAAACAGCTGCTGGGCGGGAGCCAGAGCCCAGTTTGGTGGATGCCAGCAGGACACAAACTCTCCTTCATCAGCTGCAGAACAGGCAGAGGCCAGGGATCAGGCCTAAACAAGTCTGACTTGCATTTCTCATCATAGCTGGGGGGCACTCCAGCTGAAAACAACAGAGCTGTCAAGGTGAGGCAACTCCAGAAGTTGCAATTATGCTGTGAAAAGCAGGGGCGAACCAACTGTGCAGGGTGTGCCCCTGGGGCAGGGGAAGCTGTCACTTGAATGAAATGATGTTGCTTCTAGGCTCGTACAGGAGATGTCTTGAGAAAGGAGATTTCTGTGTGTTCCCAGAGTGATTTGGAAAAGAATTTTCTTCTCTCTTTGAAGAGAGTTATTCTGATCAGTCTTCCTGGGGCAAGGATTCAGTGTGCCATACTTTTCCTGAAGGAAACCGAAGTGTTCTAAGAGGTGACCCACAGCACTGAACTGCAGCCTGCCAGCTGAGCAGGGCATGTAGATACAACCAAGGTGGGTAATGGGCACAGTGCTGTGGGAACGTGAGTATCTCAAGAATCACAGAATATTCTGAGTTGGAAGGGACCCACAAGGATCGTTGAGCCCAGCTCTTAAGTGAATGGGTCTGGAATCCTGGGAATGCATTTCTTCTTTTCATGTCTGTGAGCTGTGAAGTGTATATCAGTGGAGAAGGAAAGCAGAAGGTGCAAAAGCCATTCTACTGAGAAAGGATTATTGCTAATGGCTTATGGAGAGTTGCACTATAGCTGTTTTGAGGAATTGTTTAGGTGTCACAAATTTAATTCACAGAATGAGAAGCAAAAGGCAACAAAAAGGATTACTGAGTTCAACCATCGTGGCATAAGAACATGTACACATCTAAAATGTCTGTCAGATGTTTATCAAATCTGTTCCTGAATCTTCCAGACAGGAAGATCCAACAACCTCCCCAGGCAAAATTTCAGGTCTTCCCTGAGCCTCCTTTTCTCCCGGCTGAACACCCCCAGCTCCCTCAGCCACTCTTTGTAGGACTTGGGTCCCAGACGCTTCACCAGCTCTGTTGCCCTTCTCTGGACTTGTTCCAGAACCTCAATGTCTTCCTTGTAGTGAGGGGCCCAGAACTGGACACAGGACTTGAGGTGTGACCTCACTAGTGCCAAGCATAGGGTGATAAAAACTTACACAAGGCCTGTCTCTAAGCCCCCTGATTCCACTGACAGAATTTAGTGAATCAGTGGCTGGAAGCAGCACCGTGATTAACTGACAAGTCCTCTGTTCAACTCCTAAAGAAAATACACACTCCAACCCAGTGCAGCAGAGCTGCATGATGTTCTCTAGCAAAAGCATAGAATGAACAAGCGTGTCCAAACCTCTCTCCAAGCTGAAAGCCTAATGAAAGTATTTTATAATTTGAAACTGGACATTCAAATTCTTTTCGTTTGTTTGCTTTCATTACTGTGCAGCTCTTTATCTGTGTTTTTCCAAATTAAGAACATTATTTTGAACTTACTCTCACTTATTTGTTTTATCCATATTTATTTTTCTTTTCAATCGAGTCATATCTTCTCCTTCTAATTTTCCTAATTTTGATGAAATCTGTGCTATTTTCTCACAAAACTGCGGGTGTTTTTTTTGCTCCAAAGAGGTGTCTCTATTTTTCACTGCCTTTACATAACCTTTATTATGTTTTTCAATACCTTACAGTGATAATACTACATTTGGCTTTTTTCCCCTCACTCCTTCTCAGTCTGTTTTTAATCTGTATTTCACACTTGCATGCTGTCTTTGCTACATGGAATATTGCATTGAGAAGATAAAGCTTTTGGACATATTTACATAAATTCAAACTGATCAAATTGAAATCTGTTGTATTGAGGTAGGAAAGGAGAAACTGAGAAAGAAAAGCAAAGCATATTTGCATACAACAAATTTCCTTATAAGCTAGAGCTGCGACATGAGCTAGCTTGTGGACAAACATCGCCTGACAATGTATCCTGAGTGTGGACTCACACTTTTGCTCATCCTGGGGATTTAATGTCACCCGCTTTTTCCAAAAGCTATCGTCTGCTGCACCCTTCTGGACATTGTCAGCACAGCACGTTCTCCAGAAAATGTCCCGCAACATAAAGCACGATTACAGCATCGTTTTCATCAGCAAAGATGTGATTTTATTTGTCGCTAATAGAACATGGGCATAAAAATCTCTCTGCTTTTGATTGTTCTAAGATTTCAGTTAAATCCAAGAGAAAAGACGTTTCCATGCTGTTTGCTAGCGGATCTAGAGTGGTTTCAGACTTCAGCGTCTGTAGCCTATGGCATTTACTGTCTGAGGACAGAGCAGGTAATGCTGCCAGTCATAGAAAAGGCGAGGCTTGGCTTCTCGTAGTTCCCTGCTCATCATGTCCTGCTGCATCTTTTGGTGACCCCAGCTCTCTGCTGTATTAAACTGGGAAATCTTCAGGTCCTGCATGCCCCTCTCCCCACCCCCAAATGGTCCTCTAGTCCTGCTTCCTCCCATTCATGTCCCCATAACGTCTCTGGGAGTTGCTCCTGGCTTCCATGAGGACAGCCTGTCTCTTCCACAGCCATGTGTCCCCAGGATTCATCTATGCATGTGCTGACATACTGGTTGGAGGGTACAGATCTGCTGGCTGGCCAAGCAGAAATGAGTGGTGATTGCTTCCACCATGAGTGTCTTTGTGGAAGGCAAATTTTGAGTTCTTTTCTTGGTCCAACCACTGATTTCGTGAAGGTTTGTGGGAACATCCTTGTAGGAATATCCCTCTGCCAGATATGATACAGGTTGAATGAGATGCTCAAACACTGACAGTGGAGGTTGGGGTGCAGATGAGTTGTGGATGTGTTGGCACACAGACACAACTCACCACAAAACAGTTTCAAGACCAAACCCTTGTTTTCCTACTGGTGTCACTCCTGCCTATTGTCACTACAGGTTACACACTGGCTACCCTCCAAGAGCCCTCCACAGTGCAACAAAGCTGAGGCAAAAAGGCCACTTCCCCAGTGCCTCCTCAGCAGCCCAGTGTGCATTTCTTACTTGTCCCCTGCAGGCAAGTAGGGGACCTACTTTGACCTTTTGACCACTGCCTTTACCCCAAGTGACTCCCACCACAAAGGAGAATATGCAGGACTCCCACCTTCCTCCCAACTATCGTTCTCATCTGCCCTCCCAATCCCAGCTAAAGGCTACTCTGACTGGCCAGGCAAACTGGTGGAAACTCCTGAAGGCACTATGGCTGGGAATGCCTGGCTTGCCTTAGCTGAGCCCTATGGGGTTGAGAGACGTGACAGACATTGCTGAAATGCATGGGGTACCCTGCAAACACCCTGAGTTCTGGGCAGACTTGAGATATCAGCAGCTTTGCCTGGAGGTCAAAGGCACATCATATGCTGAACCAAAGTGAATGCTGCCTCCCAAGTAATGAATAACAAAAACCAAACAAGAAACGGAAAAAAGCTGAGGGAATTTTCTTTCCTCCAGAAAGGGCATTGGAGGTTGTTAAAAACAATTCTGATACAGAGTTAGCATTATCAGGGTCTGTTTTGGGGGACTGACTTATACAAGAGCATAAATCAGAAGCAATTCCAATCGAAAGCAGTCCAAGTATTGTTGTGGCGCGTTCTTCCCTGCCTCGGCCGTCCGGCAGGGCGCTGACCCATCGCACTGCAACACGAGCCTTTCCCGCCTGTCCCAGCGAGGGTGTTCAGAGGCGGGTCCCGGGGGGAGCGCGCC